>SJYT01050784.1:151047-204992 GCA_006410635.1 Cephalophus harveyi | reverse complement strand
TTTTTGAGATTGCATCCAAGTACTGCATTTCGGACTCTTTTGTTGACCATGATGGCTACTCCATTTCTTCTGAGGGATTCCTGCCCGCAGTAGTAGATATAATGGTCATCTGAGTTAAATTCACCCATTCCAGTCCATTTTAGTTCGCTGATTCCTAGAATGTCGACGTTCACCCTTGTCATCTCTTGTTTGACCACTTCCAATTTGCCTTGATTCATGGACCTGACATTCCAGGTTCCTATGCAGTATTGCTCTTTACAGCATCGGATCTTGCTTCTATCACCAGTCACATGCACAACTGGGTATTGTTTTCGCTTTGGCTCCATCCCTTCATTCTTTCTGGACTTATTGCTCCACTGATCTCCAGTAGCATATTGGGCACCTAATGACCTGGGGAGTTCCTCTTTTGATATCCTATCATTTTGCCTGTTCATACTGTTAATGGAAACATTAAACATGTAATTTATTGGGGTTGGCTTTTTTTTTTTTTAACTCAGCCTAAGTCTTTAGAGACTCATCCAGATTGTTATAATGTATCAATAGTTTAATACTTTTTATTGTGGTATACCTGTCTGTTAACCTTTATCTGCTGATGGACATCTAGATGTTTCCACTTTTTTACTATCACGAATGCTGCTCCTGCTGCTGTTTACTGGCGAGGTTGTGTCTGACTCTTGGCCACTCCTTGGACTGTAGTCCACCAGCCTGCTCTCTCCATTGGATTCCCAGGCAAGAATAGAGCTGCTATAAACATCTGTGTAGCTGTTTTTGTATGAACATACATCTTTACTTCTCTGGAATAACTGTTCAGAAGTATAACTGCTAGGTCACATGTTCAAGCATTTTCTTTTGTTGTTATTGTTGTTTATAAACTACTAAACTGTACCAGAGTGACTGCACTTTTTTTCATTATCACCAGTAATATAACATGATCCAATTTCTCTGTGTCCTCACCAGCATTTGGTCTTGTCACTAGTTTTTGGTTTAGTCATTCTGTTAATGTGTAGTAATACTTCATTGTGGTTTTAATTACATTTCCTAATAGCCAGTGTGGCTTTGGAGGTGGTGGTGGTTTAGTCTCTAAGTCATATCTAACTCTTGTCACCCCATGGACTGTAGCCTGCTAGGTTCCTTTGTCGATGGGATTTCCCAAGCAAGAATACTGGAGTGGGTTGCCATTTCCTTCTCCAGCAGATCTTCCTGACCCAGGGATCAAACCTCGATCTCCTGCAGGCAGTCTCCTGAATTTCAGGCATATTCTTTACCTACTGAGCCACCAGGGAAACCCATCTGCCAATGTAGGAGATGAGACACAGGTTTGATCCCTGGTCGAGAACATCCCCTGGTAGAGGAAATGCTAACTCACTTCAGCATTCTTGCTTGGATAATCCCATGGACAGAGGAACCTGGTGACCAATGATAATAAGTAACCTTTCATGTGTTTAGTTGCCATCTGTACGTCTTTGGTGAAATGTTTCTTCATGTCTTTTGACTATGTTTATTAGATTATTTGACTTTGTATTGGTGAGTTTTGAAAGTTGTTATATATTCTAGATACATTGCTGGATATGTGGCTTGATTCTCCCACTTTGTAGCTTGTCTTTTCATCTTAACGGGGTCTTGTACACAGAAAATATTTTTATTTCTAATGAAGTCCAACTTATTAATTTTTCCTTTTATGGATTGCTTTTAGTATCAAGTCCACCTCTGCCTAGTCCAAGACACTGAAGATTTCCTCATTTTTTTTCCCCTAAAAGGTTAGTTTTCACAGCTTACCTTTAAGTTTTTTATATATTTTGAGTTAATTTTGTGTTAGCAGTAAGACTGAGATCAAGGTTTATTTTATTGCCTAGATATGTCTTATTGCTTCAGCAGTAAGTTGAAAGACAGTCTATCCTCCCTTGAATTCTTTTGAACTTTTGTCAAAACATCAGTTGGGAATATTTATGTGCATCTATTTCTGTGTCCTCTGTTCTCTATTGATCGGTATATCTGTTTATCCAGCAATGCCACTCAATCTTGATTACTGTAGATATATAATAAGTCATGAAATTGGGAGGTAGACTCCTTTTATTTTATTGTTGTTATTCAAAATTGTTTTAGCTATTTTAGTTTCTCTGCCTTTTCATACACAATTTAGAACAATCTTGTCTAGATCTATGAAAAAAATCTTGCTTATGTTTTGATAAGAATTGCATTATACCTGTATATCAGTTTGAAAACTGATGTCTTTATTAGTTGAGCCTTCAAATCCATGAACATATATGTCTTCATTTATTTAGACTTTTTATCTCTCTAATCAGTGTGTAGGTTAAGCATATAAGTCTCATAATGTTTCTTTTTCTGGGCTCCAAAATCACTGCAGATGGTGATTGCAGCCATGAAATTAAAAGAGGCTTACTCCTTGTAAGGAAAGTTATGACCAACCTAGACAGCATATTAAAAAGCAGAGACATTACTTTGCCAACAAAGGTCATGTTTCATTTTTAGGGACTTCCATGGTGGTTCAATGGTTAAGACTTCATGCATCCAATGCAGGGGAAGCAGGTTCAATCCCTGGTCGGGGAACAAAGATCCCACATGGTGAGTGGTGCGTACAAAAATTTGAAATAAAAAAAATTTTTCATGAATAAAATATTTCATTAAAAAACAATTTTAAAAAGTATGTTTAATTTTGTTGTCCACCTGCTCAATTGCTAGCATATAGCTATACAACTGCCCTCCTACATTCTTTTAGCAATCAATTCTCTCCTTTTTCTTTCATATGAGAATATGTTTAGTTTCTCTTCATTCATTCTTACTTTCACTGGGCATAGAATTCTGGGTGGTCATATCTTTTCTTTCAGCACCTAAGAAATTTCTATGGAAGCTGATGTTCAGTTCAGTTCAGTCACTCAGTCATGTCTGATTCTTTGTGATCCCATGAACTGCAGCACACCAGGCCTCCCTGTCCATCACCAACACCTGGAGTCCACCCAAACCCATGTCCATTGAGTCGGTGAAGCCATCCAACCATCTCATCCTCTGTCATCCCCTTCTCCTCCTGACTCCAATCTTTGCCAGCATCAGGGTCTTTTCAAGTGAGTCAGTTCTTCGCATCAGGTAGCCAAAGTATTGGAGTTTGAGCTTCAACATCAGTCCTTCCAATGAACACCGAGGAATGATCTCCTTTAGGATGGACTGGTTGGATCTCCTGGAAGTCCAAGGGACTCTCAAGAGTCTTCTCCAATATCACAGTTCAAAAGCATCAATTCTTCGGCGCTCAGCCTTCTTCACAGTCCAACTCTCACATCCATACATGACCACTGGAAAAACCATAGCCTTGACTCAGTTCAGTCGCTCAGTCGTGTCCGACTCTTTGCGACCCCATGAATCGCAGCACGCCAGGCCTCCCTGTTCATCACCATCTCTCGGAGTTCACTCAGACTCACATCCATCGAGTCAGTGATGCCATCCAGCCATCTCATCCTCGGTCGTCCCCTTCTCCTCCTGCCCCCAATCCCTCCCAGCATCAGAGTCTTTTCCAATGAGTCAACTCTTCGCATGAGGTGGCCAAAGTACTGGAGTTTCAGCTTTAGCATCATTCCTTCCAAAGAAATCCCAGGGTTGATCTCCTTCAGAATGGACTGGTTGGATCTCCTTGCAGTCCAAGGGACTCTCAAGAGTCTTCTCCAACACCACACTTCAAAAGCATCAATTCTTCGGCGATCAGCCTTCTTCACAGTCCAACTCTCACATCCATACATGACCACAGGAAAAACCATAGCCTTGACTAGACGGACCTTAGTCGGCAAAGTAATGTCTCTGCTTTTGAAAATGCTATCTAGGTTGGACATAACTTTTCTTCCAAGGAGTAAGCGTCTTCTAATTTCATGGCTGCAGTCACCATCAGCAGTGATTTTGGAGCCCAAAAAAATAAAGTCTGGCACTGTTTCCACTGTTTCCCCATCTATTTCCCATGAAGTGATGGGACCAGATGCCATGATCTTCGTTTTCTGAATGTTGAGCTTTAAGCCAACTTTTTCACTCTCCTCTTTCACTTTCATCAAGAGGCCTTTTAGCTCCTCTTCACTTTCTGCCATAAGGGTGGTGTCATCTGCATATCTGAGGTTATTGATATTTCTCCCGGCAATCTTGATTCCAGCTTGTGTTTCTTCCAGCCCAGCGTTTCTCATGATGTACTCTGCATATAAGTTAAATAAGCAGGGTGACAATATACAGCCTTGACGCACTCCTTTTCCTATTTGGAACCAGTCTGTTGTTCCATGTCCAGTCCTAACTGTTGCTTCCTGACCTGCATACAGATTTCTCAAGAGGCAGGTTAGGTGGTCTGGTATTCCCATCTCTTTCAGAATAGACAGACCTTTGTTGCCAAAGTAATGTCTCTGCTTTTTAATATGCTGTCTAGGTTGGTCATAACTTTCCTTCCAAGGAGTAAGCCTCTTTTAATTTCATGTAATCAGCATCTGCAGTGATTTTGGAGCCCAGAAAAATAAAGTCACCCACTGTTTCTCCATCTATTTGCTATCAAGTGATGGGACCAGATGCCATGATTTTAGTTTTCTGCATGTTGAGCTTTAAGCCAACTTTTTCACTCTCCTCTTTCACTTTCATCAAGAGGCTCTAGTTATTCTTCACTTTCTGCCATAAGGGTGGTGTCAATACGCTATTATTTGAATTGTTTTTTCTCTATAGGTAAAATGTCATATTTTTCTGGTTACATTCAAGAATTTTCTTTGTCTTTAGTTTGTAGAAGTCCAAGATGTTTCTCAGCATGAATTTGTTTTTTATTTTTTCCTGTTTTGGGTTCACTCAGGTTGTTGAATCTGGATGTTTATGTCTTTTTACAAATTTGGGAGCTTTCACTCAGTATTTTTCAGGCTTGACCTCTTGTCCTTCTCCTTGAACTCTCAAGTCATGAAAATTAGCTATTTTGTTATCGGTTTTTGAGGCTTGGTTTACTTTTTCAGTATATATTTCTCCATTTTTTTGGTATTGTATAATATTCTAACTTCCATTTCATTAATCTTTTCTTTCTCCCTTCTAATCTGCTGTTTAGCCAGTTACTAAGCTTTTAATTTCAGTTAGTATATTTTTTCAGTTCTAAAGTTGCCATTTGGTACTACTTTATATGTTCTGTTTCTTTGTTTAATATTTCTATTTTTTTGATGAAATTTTCATTTCATTTGTTTCAAGCATGTTGGTAATTGCAAGTTGAAGCATTTTTATCATGGATGTTTGACAATTTTTATTAGATAATTTTAACATCTCTGTTATATTCTTGTTGGCACCTACTGATTGCTTTTTTATCCTATTTGAGAGCTTCCTGGTTATTGGCATGAATAGCAATTTCTAACTGAATTATGGACAGTCTCCTCTACTATTTTCTGAGTTTCCAGACCTTCTTCAAATATTTTTCCCTCAGAGTCCACTCCAGAAAAAGGAAAGGAGAGGCACAACCACATTACTGCCAAGTAGAGGTAGAAATTCAGGTTCCCACACAACCTTCAGGGGCGAGATACGTGTATGTGTGTGTGGTGGGGGGTGGCTCCTTGTTACTGCTGGGCAGGGCTGAGAGTTTGGTGATATGAGCTGTCTCCACTGATATCACAGCAGATGTGAACTAATTATCTCCGAGTTACTGTGAAATTTCTGACCGTCCACTCAGCCCCTAATGTCATTTCTACAGATGCCTTGGGAGTGGGAGAGGGTGGGGAATGGGTGCTTATTACTGAACCAGGGGAATGAAAGTCTTATCTCCCTATTTGATTTTTTCTGACAGCAACCTGGCAGGTGTTTGGGGGCACTTGTTATAGACTCTTGAGGGTGTAAGTCTAGATTCCTCTCTTAGCCTTCGTTAACATGGATGGCTACAGATTTTCTGTGGTACATGCCTCAAGTAGAGTAATTATTGTCTAAAATTTTTCTACTTCCTTTTCCTCTTTTTTTTGCTAGAGATCAGGCTCTCCTGGGGACTTCTGTCTGCAGATATTGGTGTCCCTGGGTTACCAGCTTCTTGTCTCCAAGTCTAGTATATACAAAATAGAGGAAAACCCAGGGAACTTATTTTTATTCCTTAAATTCTGTGGTCCCCAGCCTCACTGTCTTCTTTTCTATACATTTCAGAGCCTTGTGATGTTTGTTCAGTATATAATATCTAGGGTTTTAGTTATACTTAGGCAGGAATAATAGAGGAAAATACGTCTATTCCATTTTGCCAGAAGTGATAGTGACTCGACTTTCTAAAATACCCTTTGCTCATTATTACTTTTTAAAAGTTTTTTTTTTTTTTTAATGTGAACCATTTCAAAAGTATTTATTTAAATTTTTACAATATTGCTTCTGTTTTATGGTTTTTGGATTTGGGGCCATAAGGCATGTGGGGTCTTAGCTCCCTGATCAGGTATTGAACCTGCACCCCTGCATTGGAAGGTGAAATCTTAACCACTGGACCACCAGGAAAGCCCTTCCTTTGTTCTTTAGACTTTAGGCTAACATTCCTTCATCTGTGAACCATTCTCTCATTTTCCTTAGGACGTACGTTGTTTGACTATTAGAAGCTCTCATAGAAGTATGCATTTCTCATCTTAGCATGTGTTTTTATTTGAAATCTTAAATAAATTTGAGTGTTTGATTAACTGCCTTAATTGGACTCTGAGTCCTGTATGTCATGATTATGACTGAGTTTTAGTTATTATTTTATTCACAGTACCTGGTAGTATGTATGCCATTAACAGGAGATTTTCAATAATCTTTGTAGAATGGATAAGCTAGTGCAAGAAAGTAGAAAGGGCTTTAGTTCTACAGTTAGATTTTGCCACTTTACTAGAAGTGTAATCTTTATAAGTTTTTTGTCCTGAATATTTTCTCACATGTTGATATTAACTGATGGAACATGTAAAGTTCTTCACTCAGTTCATCAGGTGACAATTTCCAATAGCTATTCTTTTTCTTCTTTCTCTCCTTCCTAGTAAACTACAGCCTTACTTTTTTGTTTGTTTTACTTTTCTCCTATTTTTGTTGACAGGCACAGTGCCCAGGACATAATGGAAATTCAATAATTATTGAATGTAATTAAATTGATATGCTTATTATTACTTTATGGCACTTATCTAAAGTTTCTGATTAGCATTACACATCTAGGGAAATATAAATAAAAAGAATCAAAATTTATAGAGGGAAAGAATTTTGTTTATAAATGAAAAGCTGTTTGGCCAATGATTCACCTTTGAACTAGAATCGCAGCAGGTTGAAAATAGTAAATAAAATTCAAGGAAACCATACAAAGGTTTATTCTGTAATAACTGCCACAGAGAGTTACAAGAAGAAGTCCATTTGGAAACATAAAAAGAATGTGAACTGTGTTTAGAGGCCAAAAAGTCCTCTGAAAAAGTAGATAAAAGAAATTTTTGACAAATGGAATCAATTTTATCTCTTCGAGTCAGGAAAAGGGAACAAGGAAAAATGGACTTTGAAACACATACTTGACATTGGTCATGGGAGAGAACAAGAAAAAGAGAAAGAAAAAGAGTTCAAAGCCTTCGGCTGACCTTTTCTTCAGCAGTTCAGGCCTGTGCCCCGGGCTTGCAGCACTGCCCACAGGGTGACTGTAAAGGGATTATCTTTGCAGTTAAGGGTGCCTATTGAATTTGGACAGTGTGATATACACAGCACAGCAGTTGGTTCCATCCCCGACAAAACTGCAATTTAAGGTTGTAAGAAAGGAAGAGAAAAGTCACAAAGAAATCCAGACCATCTCTGTGCAGATGTGAGTGAAAAATGGGAAAATGTGTAGACAGGAGACCACTAGTGGATGCGTATAAGCGGTGGTAAGCATGCTATGTGCTTGGCACTGTTCTATGAGCTTTACATGAATTAAATCATTCCATCTATTATGACTGGTATTCCTATCATGATAGTCGTCTCAGGATACTGAAGTTACAACAGTCTTCTAGGTTTATTGATACTATCTCTCTTGCCAGGTTGGAAGTTGGGAGATGGTGTTTGGAATGGGGAAAAAAGATGTATTACACTCCACTGCTATGCTTTCTGTTATAGGTAGAATTGTCCCCCCAAATTTATATGCTGAAGTCTTAATCCCCAGGACCTCAGCATGTGACCTTATTTGAAAATAGTTGGTGAGGGAGAAATATATATTCATATTTGCTTGTATGTACACACATAAAGATACTTTGAATGGATACCTGGGAAAACAACCACAAAGGTTAACTCGAAAGCAATGGCTGCTGCTGCTGCTGCTAAGTCGCTTCTATCGTGTCCAACTCTGTGAGACCTCATAGACAGCAGCCTGCCAGGCTCCCCCGTCCCTGGGATTCTCCAGGCAAGAGCACTATTAGTATGTATGCCATTAACAGGAGATTTTCAATAATCTTTGTAGAATGGATAAGCTAGTGCAAGAAAGTAGAAAGGGCTTTAGTTCTACAGTTAGATTTTGCCACTTTACTAGAAGTGTAATCTTTATAAGTTTTTTGTCCTGAATATTTTCTCACATGTTGATATTAACTGATGGAACATGTAAAGTTCTTCACTCAGTTCATCAGGTGACAATTTCCAATAGCTATTCTTTTTCTTCTTTCTCTCCTTCCTAGTAAACTACAGCCTTACTTTTTTGTTTGTTTTACTTTTCTCCTATTTTTGTTGACAGGCACAGTGCCCAGGACATAATGGAAATTCAATAATTATTGAATGTAATTAAATTGATATGCTTATTATTACTTTATGGCACTTATCTAAAGTTTCTGATTAGCATTACACATCTAGGGAAATATAAATAAAAAGAATCAAAATTTATAGAGGGAAAGAATTTTGTTTATAAATGAAAAGCTGTTTGGCCAATGATTCACCTTTGAACTAGAATCGCAGCAGGTTGAAAATAGTAAATAAAATTCAAGGAAACCATACAAAGGTTTATTCTGTAATAACTGCCACAGAGAGTTACAAGAAGAAGTCCATTTGGAAACATAAAAAGAATGTGAACTGTGTTTAGAGGCCAAAAAGTCCTCTGAAAAAGTAGATAAAAGAAATTTTTGACAAATGGAATCAATTTTATCTCTTCGAGTCAGGAAAAGGGAACAAGGAAAAATGGACTTTGAAACACATACTTGACATTGGTCATGGGAGAGAACAAGAAAAAGAGAAAGAAAAAGAGTTCAAAGCCTTCGGCTGACCTTTTCTTCAGCAGTTCAGGCCTGTGCCCCGGGCTTGCAGCACTGCCCACAGGGTGACTGTAAAGGGATTATCTTTGCAGTTAAGGGTGCCTATTGAATTTGGACAGTGTGATATACACAGCACAGCAGTTGGTTCCATCCCCGACAAAACTGCAATTTAAGGTTGTAAGAAAGGAAGAGAAAAGTCACAAAGAAATCCAGACCATCTCTGTGCAGATGTGAGTGAAAAATGGGAAAATGTGTAGACAGGAGACCACTAGTGGATGCGTATAAGCGGTGGTAAGCATGCTATGTGCTTGGCACTGTTCTATGAGCTTTACATGAATTAAATCATTCCATCTATTATGACTGGTATTCCTATCATGATAGTCGTCTCAGGATACTGAAGTTACAACAGTCTTCTAGGTTTATTGATACTATCTCTCTTGCCAGGTTGGAAGTTGGGAGATGGTGTTTGGAATGGGGAAAAAAGATGTATTACACTCCACTGCTATGCTTTCTGTTATAGGTAGAATTGTCCCCCCAAATTTATATGCTGAAGTCTTAATCCCCAGGACCTCAGCATGTGACCTTATTTGAAAATAGTTGGTGAGGGAGAAATATATATTCATATTTGCTTGTATGTACACACATAAAGATACTTTGAATGGATACCTGGGAAAACAACCACAAAGGTTAACTCGAAAGCAATGGCTGCTGCTGCTGCTGCTAAGTCGCTTCTATCGTGTCCAACTCTGTGAGACCTCATAGACAGCAGCCTGCCAGGCTCCCCCGTCCCTGGGATTCTCCAGGCAAGAGCACTAGAGTGGGTTGCCATTTCCTTCTCCAGTGCATGAAAGTGAAAAGTGAAAGTGAAGTCACTCAGTCGTATCCGACTCTTAGCGACCCCATGGACTGCAGCCCACCAGGCTCCTCCATGCATGGGATTTTCCAGGCAAGAGTACTGGAGTGGGGTGCCATTGCCTTCTCTGAGAGAGCAATGGGATCCTGAGCAAAGTGGGAAGGTGGTGAGAAGCACAATGTGATGTATTTTCTATTTTTAGGATCCTGAACCATGTAAATATATTATAACAATAAATCTCAAGAAGCCAAAGTTTTTTAAACCTCCAAAGATTAAAATGCACCATACTATTTCTGCAAAAAATAAAAGAAAGAAAACAGAGTTGTTGTAGATGTAATTAGTTAAGATGACGTCAGAGTGGAGTTGCGACAGTGACAATGCGTGTATAACTGTGTCTGGCTCCTCGGGACCCCACGGACTGTAGCCCACCAGGCTCCTCTGTCCATGGGATTTTCCGGGCGAGAATACTGGAGTGGGTTGCTGTTTCCTTCTCCAGGGGATCTTCCCGACCCAGGGATGGAACCCGCATCTCTTGCGTCTCCTCCATTGGGAAGCGGATTCTTTACCACTAGCGTTACCAAGATGAAGTCAGAGTGGAGTTGAGTAGAATCTAATACATATTGTGTAAGCTATGCAGCATGTGGCACTCTGCTGTTCTGGCAACCCTGACAAACTGATACACTTTTCCTGGAGCACAGACCTTTGTGATCTGGAAGGTTATGTATCCTTTTGATAAGTATAAATTGAACAATGAGAGCCTTCTCTCAAAAAAATGCAAATAGCCACAGTTTCACATACAATCTCAAGAGTTCACAGACGTTCTGCAGTCCATCTCCAGATCCCACCCTCACCGCAGGTCAGACTTAAAACCATCCTAGAGCCCGTGTGATTTCACCCGACTGGTTTCTTGGGTGATGCTTCCTCAACACGTGGTGCTGCGGTGAGCACTTCCCATTAAAAGAACCACTGTTGACTCTATGACATCATCCTACAGCAACAGAAGGCAGTACTGCTCTTAGGAGCTGGTCCCCTGGAGCTGTGACTCACAGGAGTATTCAGCTTAGAAATGCTGGGAGCCTTACCACAGTCCTCTGCTAAAACATGCAGCTGCTTTTCTATATCCTCTTCTTTGGTTTAAATTAAAACAATCTTTCTCCGTAGTTTATAGGTCGAGTAGAGAACTAGGCAGAGGAAGCTCTTGCCATTTGGGCATGCTTTAGGGAAAGAACTTGATCTCTGAGGGACTATTTCTATTTAAAATCCAGATATAATTGGGGTGGGGGTGAGGGTGGGGTAAAAAGCAAAGCAACTAAGCAAGTGGTTCCTGAAAGGAGAGACAGGCTCTTGCAGAGGATGTGAGAGGGAGCCAAAAACTCACTCTGCTTCCTTCACACTCTACTTGGCACTGCAATGTTTGTACATATTCTGGATCTCACGGAGTATGTTCTGTGCACGAGGCTGAAAGGCTTTAAGAAGAGAAATGTAAGAACCACCTGCCTACATCCTGCTATGCGTGTGTTTGTAGCTGTGTCTTGCTGTCTAGGGGCTGGCTTCCTCCTCCTGCTCAAATAAGGCATCTTTCTGTTCTTGTGGTGAAACTCTGTGAAACTCAGTCTGTCTCAGCCAGAGATAGAACTGCCCTCACCGCAGCTCTGTGTTATCCTTGAAGAAATCCTTTTGCCTGAGCTTATATGATTTCTCTCTGTCATTCGCTTTGGGGAAGAGATACCTTGTCTTGATGTTGCCAGTGCCCCTCACGTATTGACTCACAGGAGTGAGTTTGTGTTTTTCAGCTGTCAGTATTGTATTCAAACAAACATGAAACATGGTCTGGCAGATAATCTGGTCTGCACAAGGGATAAGATTTCAGAAAGCCCAGTTGCTCCTGACATTTGCTACCATAGAACAGAGGGATCGTTATTAGGATTCTTCCTTTCAGATTGCTCTTCCCTAGGATCAGTCTCGCTGTCTGGAATGATCAACTATTTGTGCTTGTGGAAATCCTGCTCCACTCTTAACCGCCTAAGGTACATGCTGCCTTCAGGAAGCCCTTGTAGATCTCTCAACTGCATGGGGTTTTTGACAGTTCATGGTTTTCCTTAGGTCATAGTTCTAAACTCAGAGTGAGTCTGTCTGTGCCTGAGATCATCGGGTCCTGAGGACAATGCCTGGTCTTCCTCATTTTGCAGTCTCCCTCAGCACTTCACACAGGATGCTCCCTACAGAGTGCTTTGAGGTTTTTCTTTTTCCCTGAAGCCTTCTAATACCTGACTCTGCCACTTAGTCTTCCTACATGAATCAGAACTGGGGTTGGCTTTGAATTTGAGGGGGAAAGTGTTTTGGAAAATGCAGTTGAAGAATGTAGGCAAGGGGACTTTTAAGGAGATGCCAGTCAGTATTATTTAATGAGATCTTACAGAATGCCACGAAAACAGAGTAGGAATTTATAAGAAAAGAAAATGGAGAATAAGGGAGAAATTTGAGATGGGGCACATTTAGAATAAGTTAAAGATGGTAAAATATTTAGATTTACACAGTAGTTTGCTTTTGAAGAACTTTAAGAAATTTCAGTAATATAAGCACAGGTTAATCTATTGATACAAATTTTATATCACCAGAAACAACATAAAGCCTGAAATCAAATAAGAATTTAGCTATTTATAGGATGTGACTATAAGATGTGATGTACTTGGAGCTTTGGAAGAAAGAGGGCTGATTAAAGAAGACCACTGGGTTGCAAAAGGATGATAGAGAAAACCAAGGCTCATTTTTAGATTTTAGCCTTATTCAATTTAAGGAAGAGATATGGAGGAGAGGCATGGGAAACAGAGCTATATCAGATTACGAATCTTCCTCTTGAAAAGATAGATAGGATATTTAAAAAAAGTGAAAGTGATAGTCGCTCAGTCGTGTTCTACTCTTTGTGATCTCATGGATTGTAGCCCACAAGACTCCGGTGTCCATGGGATTCTCCAGGCGAGAATACTGGAGTGGGTTGCCATTTCCTTCTCCAGGGGATCTTCCTAACCCAGAAACAAATGCAACTTATTAGCCTCTGGCTGTGAACTGCTCAGTTACAGAAGCAGCAGCACCCACCTTCTTGAAATTTGAGTTTTAGATATGCTGTAATGTAACATATCTTATAGTGGGAAATTTTTATCGTGATAAGAACACTTAAAATGAGACTTATCCTCTTAATAAATGTTTAAGAGTACAATTGGGTTTTTCTAGTGGCTTAGTGGTAAAGAACTTACCTGCTAATGTAGGAGACCTGGGTTTGATCCCAGATCCCTTGGAGAAGTAAGTGGCAACCCACTCTGTTATGTTTGCCGGGGAAATCCCAGGGACATAGAAGCCTGGCAGGCTATAATCCATGTGGTCGCAAAGAGTTGAACACCACTGAACTAAGCAACTAAATGATAGCAACAACAAGTGTGCCATACAGTGTTGCTAACTATAGCCACCATGTTTTACAGCATATACATGGAACTTAATCGTCTTATATAACTTCTTTTGAAGACATGCTCCCAGGCTGCCTTAACTCAAGACAGCCATTCCTTCTATGAGGTCTCTCACTTGAAAAAAGAAACACTGAATAATTCACAGTGACTAACCCTAAAATAAATAAATAAATTAAATTAAGTAGAAAACTAAGATCATGGCATACAGTCCCATCACTTCATGGCAAATAGATGGGGAAACAGTGGAAACAGTGAGAGACTTTTATTTTTGGGGCTCCAAAATCACTGTAGATGGTCACTGCGGCCATGAAATTAAGAGACACTGCTCTCTAGAAGAAAAGTTATGGCCAACCTAGATAGCATATTAAACAACAAGGACATTACTTTGACAACAAAGGTTCGTCTAGTCAAAGCTCTGGTTTTTTCAGGAGTGATGTACGGATGTGAGAGTTGGACTATAAAGAAAGCTGAGTTGAGTGCTGAAGAATTGATCATTTTGAACTCTGGTGTTGGAGAAGACTCTTGAGAGTCCCTTGGACTGCAAGGAGATCCAACCAGTCAATCCTAAAGGAAATCAGTCCTGAGTATTAATTGGAAGGGCTGGTACTGAAGCTGAAACTCCAATACTTTGGCCACTTAATGTGAAGAGCTGACTCATTAGAAAAGACCCTGATAGTGGGAAAGATTGAAGGTGGGAGGAGAAGGGGAAGACAGAGGATGAGATGGTTGGATGGCATCACCAACTCAATGGACGTGAGTTTGAGTAAACTCTGGGAGTTGGTGATGGACAGGGAGGCCTGGAGTGCTACAGTCCATGGGGTCGCAAACAGTCAGACATGACTAAGCAACTGAACTGAATTGAACCCTAAAATACAAATGGCAACCCACTCCAGTACTCTTGCCTGGAAAATCCCATGGACGGAGGAGCCTGGTAGGCTATAGTCCATGGGGTCGCTAAGAGTCAGACATGACTGAGCGACTTCACTTTCACTTTTTGCTTTCATGCATTGGAGAAGGAAATGGTAACCCACTCCAGTCTTCTTGCCTTGAGAATCCCAGGGATGGGGGAGCCTGGTGGGCTGCTATCCATGGAGTCACACAGAGTCAGACACGACTGAAGCAGCTTAGCAGCAGCAGCAGCAATGTTCTTTTTCTCTGGATGTAATACTGCAGAGTGGGTACAGGAAGTTGTACAAATTGACAGATAATTATAGTGAGAGAAGAGAAAGGAAGAAGCCCAGCTTATAATCATTTGTTCAGTAGATATTCATCAAAAACCAATTATGTGTTAATAAATAGTCCTATGGTGGGAAACACATTGCTATATTTGGGGAATATTAAGGGAGATTTATCTTAGAGCAATGAAAAATGGGAGAAGATAGTAGGAAATAAGATGTGACAGTTGGCCAAGGCCAGATCAGGAGGTGGTAAGCAGTTGGGTTTTATCCTAAGTGTGATGCCTGGACCTTGGAAACTTTTGAGCAGAGGAGTGATATAACCTGATTCCGTTTTCATAAGCTTTGTCTGCCTGCCCCATGGAAAATGCAATTTGGGAGGGCAGGCAGAGAAGCAAGCCAGCTAGCGGGGAGACTATTGCACTTGTTGAGGTGAGAGTTAATGATAACATGCCAGGATGGTAGCAGGGGAAGAGGCAGCAAACATGCCTCGAGTGAGGAAATATTTTGATGTATATAAGTTGACAAGATATTGCAGGGGAGACAGAGAGAGAATTCAAAGATGACTTCAGGGTTTTCAGACTTAGCATGTGAGTCAATTCAAAAAAGACTTGAAGAAGCAGGCTCTAGAGGGTGATGAAGGCTGCTGCTTCAGGAAGGTGCTTAATAGATACTCAAGGGAGATGATGAGTAAGCTATCAGATATATGAGCCTGGGATTCAGGAAGTGGTCAGGGCTGGATATATACATTTGATAATCATTAGCAACGAGATGGTATTAGCATGTGGGGTCTGGATGAGGTCACATGAAAGAATGTTGATAGAAGAGAAGACGGAACCCTGGACTTAGTCAAGGGACACTCTGATATTTGGAGGTAGGAAGAAGAAAATGAGCAAGCAAAGAAGCCTAAGAAGGAGAGGCTGCAGAAGAAGGAAGAAAATTAGGGTGGTAAATGTCAAAAACAAAAATATATCCAATGCTGCTCACAGGTTGAGAAAGATGAAGATGGAGAGGTGACCACTGGGGAGGGCAGGTGGAGGTGCTGATAAACTGACCGCAGTGTGTTGAGTAGAGAGTAAGAAATGAGGAAACTGAAACACGTGTTTCAATTGGTTTTAGCTCTAAAGAAGGCAGTGGGCAGAAATAGGGAAAATTCATCCATTCTGACAGGAGGGAAGGTGGAATTGAAGGGTAAGGATGCAGGTAGAGGCTGACTTGATTTTGAAAAAAAGTTGTTATTTTTTCATAAGAAAAAATAGAAAGCAGTTTTTCTTTTTTCTTTCAAAAGCATCCATCCCCATATTTGTTGCTTGATGAAAAGTTAGATCAGTTAGATCAAAGAAGAATGAAAGTTGCAATGGGACTCCTGAATACTTGGTGTAAATTTGTTTTCATGTTTCCTGTTTATACACCAGTTGTTTAAAACCAATCATCTTAGTTTTTAGGAAAGCTTTCTAGTCTATTACATGTAGAAAAGCAAATAATACAACAACATTTAAAATATTTTAAATTGCTGTTTGGCATCAACATGAAATATAATTATTCTTTGATTAATATCTTCTGTCCCACAGGTCTCTCAAGAAGCATAAAAAATACAACACTGGAACATTCAGTGATAACAGGTGATTATACAAATGATTATTCTTCTGAACCGTTATGCAGTAAGCATATATAAATAAACAAAATCCAGCTTGCTCTAGTCAGTCTCTTCAGATTGCCATATTCAGAATTTTAATGCTGTGTTTGCCTCTGCTTTGCTGAGTAACAGTGAACTAGCAATTGAGCTATTCTATGCCCATTCAAATATATAAAACCATTTACAAAGGACCAATATTTTAAGAGCTTGATGCCCTCTTAATGAAGCAGTATCAATATATTTTTTCTAATTTCTGTATCACTTTAAAATACATAGGACATAAAATTTATAATGTTAACCAATTTTAAATGAGCACTTAAGTGGTATTAAATATATTCATATTGTTGTGTAACTCTCCACCATCCACATCCAGAACTCTTTTCATAAAATATGGAATGTTCCTGAATCTGTATGACATCACTGAGCAGGGGTCATGCTAATCTTCTCTGTATTGTTCCAATATTAGTATATGCACTGCTTCAGTGAGCACTGACACACATTTTAATGAAAGCACTTATTTACTTAAAGGAGTAAAAAGTATAGAGATGGTGACTCTGAAAGACAATCAAGATTCATTTGATGATGATTGTAAAACTAAGGGCTTTGATCAATTTTATACTTCTTCCTCTCAGAGAATTGACACATGGAAAGTGACTACAATACCTTCTGATTCTGCACACAGGGATAGAATACAGGGATAGATTATTTGACCCAAAATGATCATTGCTATATTCTCCCAATTTATCTAGTTAAAAAGGAAACAACTGAAAAATAACTCAAATCTAGGTTGAGTTCTTACTATATGCCAGACACTATGCTAAATCATGCACAATGCATTTCCAGCTTACTTCAAAAAGAAAATGTCTTATTTTCATTTTAAAGATAGTAAGACTAAGATTCAGAAATGGTAGTATAATTAGCTACACATGGTCTCTTCAACCAGTAAGATGTAGGTGAAAGATACAGCTCTGGGTTAGCTTGCCCACGCAGCCCTTGCTCTTAATTTTTGTGATCTGTTGTCTAAAGGTGACCACATCTGTCCCCATTTTTTTCAGTTTATGGCCTCAGACAGCCTCCCCAAACACACTCTGTTCTGTGAACATATCCTGTTCTTATGAATGCATTCTTTTGGCTTGTGCAAACATTTATATGCTGAACAATGCTACTTACCTCATCCAAGTTTTGTGTTGAACTCTCACAATTATTTCTAAATGTTTGCAAGCAAACATTTTCTTGATAGTTACAGTCAAGATTTGTGGTTTGGGAGGATGGGGAAAGATTTCATCAATGTTCTTTGGTGCAGTTTCTGTGTATTCAGGCTTACAAAGTGCTGACTTCTGGAACGATGGTTTGAAATTAGAACATCTCTTGAAAGAAAGCTGCTGTGCCAGAAGACATCACATAGAATTCCATTTCAGCTCTGATGTACAAACATTCCTGCATCTACAATCTGATCTTCACACTTGTTATGCACTAAATGCCTGCCTGCATGCACGCGTGCTCAGTTGCATCTGACTCTTTTTGACCCTGTGGACTGTAGCCCACCAGGCTTCTCTGTCCATGGGATTTTCCAGTGGGGTGCCATCTAGAATTGGTCCTAATGTAGCTTTCATTCACTGTCTAATTCAGGAAGCCCATCAATATTTGTAAGCTGTTGGTGAGGTTTTTGCTTGTTTTGTTTAGACTCTGTTTGTGGGCTCTCCTCACCCAGTGCTCCCCCTATTGTTACCTACCAGGAGCTCTTTGCTGTAGCAAGGGCATGGCTTTTGGAAGACACCCCTGACCCAGGTTTGATGTTGACTTCTTCACTTTTTGCCCCTAATGCACAATGATGTTCAAATTTTTTTTTAATTTCTAAGAGTACAGCTATAATTTTAGATTTACCTGTGATCCAGTAGACATTTATACAATTGAGAAATGCTTCATATTTGTTGGGGGAAGGGTAGAGGAGATTAGTAAAGAGCTTTATTTTTTTTTTTTTTTTAAGATTTTTTGTTGTGGACTATTTTTAAAGTCTTAATTGAATTTGTTACAATATTGTTTCTGGTTTACGTTTTGATTTTTGACTGCAAGGCATGTGGGATCTCAGCTCCCTGACCAGGGATTGAACCTGCACCCCTTTCAATGGAAGGCAAAATCTTAACCAGTGGACCAACAGGTAAGTCCCTAGGGGAATTTAATCTTATGCCAACAAAGTTATGTGACAAAATAAGTGGATCTGGGTGAGTTTCATATTCCCAACTGCTTCCTTCCTTTCCACACTCCTTTTCTTTTCTTCCCTGAGCGTTCTCCCCCAGCAGAACTTGACTAGCCAGAGACAATACGCCACAGTTCATGTTAGATGCATGTGGGCAGGTGGGCAGGAGGATGGAAGAATGGCTTTCCTAATCCCTTTCCTTTTACTCCCCTCTTTTCACACTGGGTTCTGTGCTTTTGGAAAACATGTCTCAACATGGAGGCCCCCTCAGATAACTTTACTGTCTCAGAAGCCAGGCTGGCTTTTCCCTTCATTTACAATTTTGTAAATTCTGCGAGATCCCGGCCGGCGCACTACGCGCGGTCCGCTGCGAGAGCCCGGCCGGCGCACTACGCGCGGCCGGGAGGAGCTGCCCCACGTCCGAGGTCGGGGACAGCAGCCTAGAGTGCCAGGCTGTGACGGCGCAGGAACGGCCGAGAGGAGCTACCCTGTGCTGAGGTCCGGGCGGCGACCTAGAGGAGCTACCCCGCGTCCGAGGTCGGGGTGGCGGCCGGGAGGAGCTGCCCCACGTCGGAAGCCAGTGGCGGCCGGGAGGAGACACCCTGCATCCGAGGTCAGGGGCAGTTGGCAGAAGCCCCCTCGAGCTTGAGGCCAGGGGCGGTGACCCTGGGGAGCCACCAGGTGCCTGAGGCCAGGGGCGGCAGCTGGGAGGAGCCACCCACGCCCAAGGCCAGGGCCTGCGGCTAGGAGGAGCAACCCAAGGATTGGTGGCTGCTCAGGCACAGGAGGGCCTGTTGAAGGTCAGGAACAGCGATGGTAAGGAGATACCTCTCGTCCAAGGTAAGGAGCAGTGGCTGTGCTTTGCTGAAGCAGCTGTGAAGAGATACCCCACACCCAAGGTAAGAGAAACCCAAGTAAGATGGTAGGTGTTGCAAGAGGGCTTCAGAGGACAGACATACTGAAACCATACTCACAGAAAGCTAGTCAGTCTAATCACACTAGGACCACAGCCTTGTCTAACTCAATGAAACCAAGCCATGCCTGCAGGGCAACCCAAGACAGGCAGGTCATGGTGGAGAGGGCTGACAGAACGTGGTCCACTGGAGAAGGGAATGGCAAGCCACTTCAGTATTCTTGCCTTGAGAACCCCATGAACAGTATGAACAGGCAAAATGATAGGATACCAAAAGAGGAACTCCCCAGGTCATTAGGTGCCCAATATGCTACTGGAGATCAGTGGAGCAATAAGTCCAGAAAGAATGAAGGGATGGAGCCAAAGCGAAAACAATACCCAGTTGTGCATGTGACTGGTGATAGAAGCAAGATCCGATGCTGTAAAGAGCAATACTGCATAGGAACCTGGAATGTCAGGTCCATGAATCAAGGCAAATTGGAAGTGGTCAAACAAGAGATGACAAGTAATAAGTCCAGAAAGAATGAAGGGATGGAGCCAAAGCGAAAACAATACCCAGTTGTGCATGTGACTGGTGATAGAAGCAAGATCCGATGCTGTAAAGAGCAATACTGCATAGGAACCTGGAATGTCAGGTCTATGAATCAAGGCAAATTGGAAGTGGTCAAACAAGAGATGACAAGGGTGAACGTCGACATTCTAGGAATCAGCGAACTAAAATGGACTGGAATGGGTGAATTTAACTCAGATGACCAAGTAGGCACAGTACCCAGGATCTCCTTTCCTCTCCTTTTCCCTCTCTCTCCAAGAGACCATAGGCATGAGAATCAATAACCAAGCTCCAGTAGCCAATGACTTAATAGGAAGGTCTGTCAGGTAAGAGGTAGGTGACATCTCATAATTACTGTGCAATATCTTAGCCTTTGTTTTAACAGATTGTTATAAGGTGTTGATCTGTGTATGTGCATGTGTGCATGTACTTAACTCTACAGCCCTATACCACCAGAGCAGGCCCTTATGTCTTTTTCCCTCTTTTATCCTAAGTGTTTTTTAACAATTTTTTTTAGAAAGGTTTTAGATTTGCAGCAAAATAAAGCAAATAGTACACAGTGTTACCATATACCCTCCCCTCAGGAAGTATACCTTATTATTAACATCTTACATAGAATGGTACATTTGTTATAGTTAATGAACCAATATTGATACATTATTATTAAATAAAGTCCATTTGTTGTTGTTGTTATTTACTTGCTAAGTCATGTCTGACTCTGTGTGGTCCCCTGGACTGTAGCCTGCCAGGCTCCCTTGTCCATGGGGTTTCCCAGCCAAGAATATTGGAGTGGGTTGCCATTTCTTCCTCCAATGGATCTTCCTGACCCAGGATCAAACCCATGTCTCCTGCATCTCCTGCATTGGCAGGTAGATTGTTTACCACTGAGTCACCTGGCAAGCCCAAATAAAGTCCATAGTTTATTCATATTTCCTTAGCTTTCATCTAATGTCCTTTTTCTGTTAGAGAATCCCACAGGGATACCACATCTATTGCATTTAGTCATCATATCTTCTTAGATTCTTCTTGGCTGTGACAGTTTCTCTGACTTTTCTTATTTTTGTTTCTTTTTTTAAATATCTTGTTGGAGTATAGTTGATTTACAATGTTGTGTTAGTTTCTGCTCTACAGTAAAGTGAATCAGTTTTATATATATATATATATATATATATATATATATCAATCTTTTTGAGATTCTTTTCCCATTTAGGTCATTATAGAGTATTGAGTAGGGTTCCCTATGCTACACAGTAGGTTTTATTAGTTATCTATTTTCCTTGTTTTAAAGACATTAACAGTTTTAAGGCGTGCTGCTCAGGTGTGTTGTAAGATGCCCTCTATTGGAATTTGTCTGATGTTTTTCTCTTGTCTAGTTGAGGGTTATGCGTTTGGGAGAGAAAAATCACAGAGGTAAAGGGTCACTTTATCACAGTCTTATCAGGGGTACATACAATCAGTTCTGTTCAGTTCAGTCACTCAGTCATGTCTGACTCTGCAACCCCATGGACTGCAGCACATCAGGCTTCCTTGTCCATCACCAACTTCCGGAGTGTATCCAAACAGATCCACTGAGTCGGTGATGCCATCCAACTATCTCATCCTCTGTTGTCCTCTTCTACTCTCACTTTCAATCTTTCCCAGCATCAGGGTCTTTTCAAATGAGTCAGCTCTTTGCATCAGGTGGCCAAAGTATTGGAGTTTCAGCTTCAGCATCAGTCCTTCCAATGAATATTCAGGACTGATTTCCTTTAGGATTGACTGGTTTGAGCTCCTTGCAGTCCCAGGGACTCTCAAGAGTCCTCTCCAACACCACAGTTCAAAAGTATTAATTCTTTGATGCTCAGCTTTCTTTATACTCCAACTCTCATATCCATACATGACTACTGGAAAAACCATAGCTTTGACTAGATGGACCTTTGTTGCCAAAGTAATGTGTCTGCTTTTGAATATGCTGTCTAGGTTGGTCATAGCTTTTCTTCCAAGGAGTAAGCGTCTTTTAATTTCATGGCTGCAGTCACCATCTGCAGTGATTTTGGAGTCCCCCAAAATAAAATCAGTCACTGTTTCCACTGTTTCCCCATCTATTTCCCATGAAGTGATGGGACCAGATGCCATGATATTCGTTTTTTGAATGTTGAGTTTTAACTTTTTCACTCTCCTCTTTCACTTTCATCAAGAGGCTCTTTAGTTCTTCAATTTCTGCCATAAGTATGCTGCCATCTGCATATCTGAGGTTATTGATATTTCTCCCAGCAATCTTGATTCCAGCTTGTGCTTCTTCCAGCCCAGCTTTTCTCATGATGTACTCTGCATATAAGTTAAATAAGCAGGGTGACAATATACAGCCTTGATGTACTCCTTTCCCAATTTGGAGCCAGTCTGTTGTTCCGTGTCCAGTTCTAACTGTTGCTTCCTGACCTGCATACAGATTTCTCAAGAGGCAGGTCAGGTGGTCTGGTATTCCCATCTCTTTCAGAATTTTCCACAGTTTTCTGTGATCCCACAGTCAAAGGCTTTGGCATGGTCAATAAAGCAGAAATAGTTGTTTTCTGGAATTCTCTTGCTTTTTCAATGATCAAACAGTTGTTGGCAATTTGATCTCTGGTTCCTCTGCCTTTTCTAAATCCAACTTGAACATCTGGAAGTTCATGGTTCACATGCTGTTGAAGCCTGTGTGGCACTGGAGCAGCAGCTGCATAGCCCTGGGTGGCTGTGAGGAGATACCTCACCTCCAAGGGCAAAGGAGAAGCCCCATGAAGATGGTAGGAGAGGCAAAATTGCATTTAGAATCAAACCCCATACCCACCAGAAATGCTCAGATGGCTCAAACAAACCTTGAGTACACCAGGACCCAGAGACCCCACAGAGACTGAGACAGAACTATGTGTGAGTGTCTCCTGCAGGGCATGGGTCTGCAGTGGACTGCTTCAGGGGCAGGGGCTCTGGGTGCAGTAGATCTGGGTATGGAATAAGACCTCTTGGAGGAAGTTGCCATTAACCCCACCATAGAGCGACCAGAACTTACACAGGACTGGGAGACAGACTCCTTGAGGTCACTAACAAAACCTTTTGTGTACCAGGACCCAGGAGAAAGGAGCAGTGACCCCACAAGAGACTGAGCCAGACGTGCCCGTGAGTGTTAGGAGTCTCTGGCAGAGGCCTGGGTCAGCGGTGGCCTGCTGCAGGGTGGGGGGCACTGAGTGAATGGGACCTTTTGAAGGAGGTTGCCGTTATCTTCATTACCTCCACCATAGTTTGGCCTCAGGTCAAATAACAGGGAGGGGACACAGCCCCACCCATCAACAGAAAATTGGATTAAAGATTTATTGATCATGGCCCTGCCATCAGAACAAGACCCAGTTTCCCCCTCAGTCAGTCTCTCCCATCAGGAAGCTTCCATAAGCCTCTTATCCTTTTCCATCAGAGGGCAGACAGAATGAAAACCACAGTCATAGAAAGTTAACCAGTCTGATCACGTGGACCACAGCCTTGTCTAACTCAATGAAACTATGAGCCATGCTGTGTAGGGCCACCCAAGATGGATGGGTCATACAATCAGCATGACTAGTTATTGTTGAAGTTGATCTTGGTCCCCTGGCTAAAATAGAGTTTTTCAGCTTCATCTACTATAAGTTACTCTTTTTCCCCCTTTCTATACTGTATACATTTTTCAAGGAAGCCAGTGTATACAGTCCATACTTAAGAAGGGAGGAGTTATGCCCCCTCCTTTAGAATGGAGTATCTACACAACTTATTTGGACATCCTCTGTATGGGAGATTTGTCTCTTCTCCCCCATTTATCTATTATTCAATCATTTATCTCTATCAGTGTGGGCACATGAATATTTACTTACACTTTGGGTTATAATCCAGTGCTACTTTGCTTATTTTTTTGCTCAAATTTGTCCAGCTTTGCCTATTATCGCTTTCAGCTGACTCTCATGCCCCTTTGACATAATATAAATCAATGAAGTTTTATTTTTTAGTTTCTTTAGACCTTCCTTATTTAGAGGTTCTACAAGATAAGCCAGGCTCATCTTATATTATTTCCTGCCCTAGTCCTAGAATTAGCCATTTCTCCAATTACATTTCATCTTTATTAACAATTTCAGTTTTTTCAATAATTTTTATTCAATAAATAAACATGAATTTCCTGTTTCCAACAAAGAAGAGATGAGAAGCACATACCAAAAAAAATGTTTAGAAGATACATATTCTTTAGAGAAGGAAGGAAGAAAGTGTTGCACATCTTCCTTTCCCTGAAGTTTCCAGAAGGTGAGTCACACTTCTGGACTGTCAGAGGGGGAAATCCATCTGCAGAAGAAAGTCACCACCTGGACCCCTTCAGAGCATCCCTAGAGTAAGTACTCCCCCTCCAGAAGAAACTCTGCTTTCTTTTTCTTGCAGAGAAAAACATTGCTTCTAGAATTGCAAAGAGAGGACACTATCCAGTGCATACATGTTAGGGAATGGTTCAGATTCTGGTGCTAACAAGGAGAAGAATGAAAAGAGCCCAGGGAAGGTGTCCAAAGATGGAAATATCCACCAGCCTCTCAAAATATCAAAATACCCTTGTGAGAGGTGCCAGTGTATGTGAAGTGGTCAGTGGATCTTTCAGTGAAGCAGTATCAAGTAAAACGCACTGACTTCCATTTCTTAGTTCAGTTCAGTCGCTCAGTCGTGTCCAACTTTTCGTGACCCCATGAATCGCAGCACACCAGGCCTCCCTGTTCATCACCGTCTCTCGGAGTTCACTCAGACTCACGCCCATCGAGTCCGTGATGCCATCCAGCCATCTCATCCTCGGTCGTCCCCTTCTCCTCCTGCCCCCAATCCCTCCCAGCATCAGAGTCTTTTCCAATGAGTCAACTCTTCGCATGAGGTGGCCAAAGTACTGGAGTTTCANGTTCCTCTGCCTTTTCTAAAGCCAGCTTGAACATCAGGGAGTTCACAGTTCACGTATTGCTGAAGCCTGGCTTGGAGGATTTTGAGCATTACTTTACTAGCATGTGAGATGAGTGCAATTGTGCGGTAGTTGGAGCATTCTTTGGCATTGCCTTTCTTTGGAATTGGAATGAAAACTGACCTTTTCCAGTCCTGTGGCCACTGGTGAGTTTTCCAAATTTGCTGGCAGATTGAGTGCAGCACTTTCACAGCATCATCTATATGTTGATGGGACCATGTTACAGAGAAGAGGGCCCAGCAAACTGCGTGCTCCAGAAGGCACCAACAAATGGACAGAGGAAATAAGATCCAGAAAAACTGGCTGGAGTTTTCCTTCTGATAGTTCACAGAGGCTGTTTCCTCCAGAAACCCCTCCCTGATCCATAGAATGGCCAGGTGGGGCATCTTTGAGCCCCTACAGCTGTGGACTCTCATTGATTTATCAACAAATGTTTATTCAGCCCCTAATATGAGTCAGGAAATAAGCTATCTGCCAAGGATGAAGAGATGAAGTTTACCCTCACAACTCACATACCAAGAAATGGAGAAGGAGAGTAGGGTAATCACAAGCATGTCAGTATGTAATTACAATCCATAACAGAGGCAATTGTTTATTCAGCCCCTAATATGAGTCAGGAAATAAGCTATCTGCCAAGGATGAAGAGATGAAGTTTACCCTCACAACTCACATACCAAGAAATGGAGAAGGAGAGTAGGGTAATCACAAGCATGTCAGTATGTAATTACAATCCATAACAGAGGCAATAAACAAGACAGAAAAGAGAAAACTACACAGGCGAGGAGGTGAAGATAGCAGAGTGTATGAGGAAGCAATGCTGCTGCTAAGTCACTTCAGTCGTGTCCGACTCTTCGCGACCCTATGGACTGCAGCCTGCCAGGCTCCTCCATCCATGGGATTTTCCAGGCAAGAGTACTGGAGTGGGGTGCCAAGGCCTTCTCCAATGAGGAAGCATCTAAGCAGTCTTAAAGGATGACAATTAATCCTTCAATTCCACTCGTTGACCATTCTTCATATTATCTATTATAATATTATCGTATTCTTCTCTTGCTTTTTCTAACTCCTCTTAAAGACACATTTTTTATTCTCTCAGTGTTAACAGTCAAGGTTCACAAGCAAAATGGAACCAAAAGGATATATATATATGTATTATATAAAATAATCATTATTTATGTATATATAATTATATATATATATATATATATAGGCGGACAAGGCAATGGCAACCCACTCCAGTACTCTTGCCTGGAAAATCCCATGGATGGAGGAGCCTGGTAGGCTGCGGTCCATGGTCCACTCGTTGACCATTCTTCATATTATCTATTATAATATTATCGTATTCTTCTCTTGCTTTTTCTAACTCCTCTTAAAGACACATTTTTTATTCTCTCAGTGTTAACAGTCAAGGTTCACAAGCAAAATGGAACCAAAAGGATATATATATATGTATTATATAAAATAATCATTATTTATGTATATATAATTATATATATATATATATATATAGGCGGACAAGGCAATGGCAACCCACTCCAGTACTCTTGCCTGGAAAATCCCATGGATGGAGGAGCCTGGTAGGCTGCGGTCCATGGGGTCGTGAAGAGTCAGACACGACTGAGCGACTTCGCTTTCACTTTTCACTTTCATACATTGGAGAAGGAAATGGCAACCCACTCCAGTGTTCTTGCCTGGAGAATCCCAGGGACGAGGGAGCCTGATGGGCTGCTGTCTCTGGGGTCACACAGAGTCGGACACAACTGAAGCAACTTAGCAGCAGCAGCAGCACATATATATTGGAGAAGGAAATGGCAGCCCACTTCAGGACTCTTGCCTAGAGAATCCTGTGGACACAGGAACCTGATGGGCTGCTATCCATTGTGTCGCACAGAGATGGACACGACTGAAGCAACTTAGCATGCATGCATTCATTGGAGAAGGAAATGGTGACCCACTCCAGTATTCTTGCCTGGGGAATCCCAGGTACAGAGGAGCCTGGTGGGCTGCCATCTATGAGGTTGCACAGAGTCGGACATTACTGACGCCACTTAGCAGCAGCAGCAGATATATCTATATTGATATATATAGATAAAAAGAAAGAGAGAGACAGAAATTGACTGAAAGGCATTGGCTTACACAATTGTAGGAGGTGGCTAAGCTAGATATTTGAGTTCAGTCGCTCAGTCTTGTCTGAGTTTTTGTGACCCCATGAACCTCAGCACACCAGGCCTCCCTGTCCAATACCAACTCCCAGAGTTTACCCAAACTCATGTCCATTGAGTTGGTGATGCTATCCAATCATCTCATCCTCTATCGTCCCCTTCTCCTCCTGCCCTCAATCTTTCCTACCATCAGGGTTTTTTCAAATGAGTCAGCTACTCACATCAGGTGGCCAAAGTATTGGAGTTTCAGCTGATGTTGACATCAGTCCTTCCAATGAACACCCAGGACTGATCTCCTTTAGGATGGACTGGATGAACCTCCTTGCAATCCAAGGGACTGTCAAGAGTCTTTTCCAACACCACAGTTCAAAAGCATCAATTCTTTGGCACTCAGCTTTCTTTATAGTCCAACTCTCACATCCATACATGACTACTGGAAAAACCATAGCCTTGACTAGATGGACCTTTGTTGACAAAGTAATATCTCTGCTTTTTAATATGCTGTCTAGGTTGACTATAACTTTACTTCCAAGGAGTAAGCGTTTTTTAATTTCATGGCTGCAATCACCATCTGCAGTGATTTTGGAACCCCTCAAAAAAAAGTCAGCTACTATTTCTACTGTTTCCCCATCTATTTGTCAGGAAGTGATGGGACTGGATGACATGATCTTACTTTTCTGAATGTTGAGCTTTAAGCCAACTTTTTCACTCTCCTCTTTCACTTTCATCGAGAGGCTCTTTAGTTCTTCACTTTCTGTGATTCTATGAAGATCTACCTGAACTTTTAGAACTAACACCCAAAAAAGATGTCCTTTTCATTATAGGGGACTGGAATGCAAAAGTAGGAAGTCAAGAAACACCTGGAGTAACAGGCAAATTTGGCCTTGGAGTACAGAATGAAGCATGGCAAAGGCTAATAGAGTTTTGCTAAGAGAACACACTAGTCATAGCAAACACCCTCTTCCAACAACACAAGGGAAAACTCTACACACGGACATCACCAGATGGTCAACATCGAAATCAGATTGATTATATTCTTTGCAGCCAAGGATGGAGAAGCTCTATATAGGCACCAAAAACAAGACCAGGAGCTGACTGTGGCTCAGATCATGAACTCCTTATTGCCAAATTCAGACTTAAAATGAAGAAACTGGGGGAAACCACTAGACCTTTCAGGTATGACCTAAATCAAATTCCTTATGATTATACAGTGGAGGTGAGCAATAGATTTGAGGGACTAGATCTGATAGACAGAGTGCCTGATGAACCATGGATGGATGTTCGTTACATTGTACAGAAGACAGGGATCAAGACCATCCCCAAGAAAAAGAAATGCAAAAAAGCAAAATGGCTGTCTGAGGAGACCTTACAAATAGCTGTGAAATGAAGAGAAGTGAAAAGCAAAGGAGAAAAGGAAAGATATACCCATTTGAATGTGGAGTTCCAAATCAAAAGAGATGGGAATCCCAGACCACCTAACCTGCCTCTTGAGAAATCTGTATGCAGGTCAGGAAGCAACAGTTCGAACTGGACATGGAACAACAGACTGGTTCCAAATAGGAAAAGGAGTACGTCAAGGCTGTATATTGTCACCCTGTATATTTCTCCCGCTTTGTAGGCAGAAGCTTTACTATCTGAACCACCAGGGAAGTCTCTGCTAAGTGAAATAAACCAATCACAGAAAGGCAAATACTGCATAAATCCACTTGCATAAAGTAAATCAGAAACCAACACAATATTTTAAAGCAACTATCTTCCAATTGAGCTTCCCTGGTGGCTCAGATGGTAAAGCGTCTGCCTGCAATGCGGGAGACCCGGGTTCAATCCCTGGGTTGGGAAGGTCTCCTGGAGAAGGAAATGGCACCTCACTCCAGTACTCTTGCCTGGAGAATCCCATGGTTGGAGGAGCCTGGTAGGCTACAGTTCATGGGGTCCCAAAGAGTCGGACATGTCTGAGCGACTTCACTACTACTATCTTCTAATTAAAAATACATAAATTAAAAAATAAAGTAAGTCAAATTCATAGAACCAAAGAGTAGAATGGTGGGACTGGAGGGAGGAGGAAATGGGGAGTTACTGCAGAAAAGTTTCAGCAATGCAAGATGGATAAGTTCTAGAGCTCTGGTGTACAACGTTGCATCTGTAGTCAACAATGCTGTATTATACATTCAAAAGGGCTTCCCTGGTGGCTCAGAGGCAAAGAGTCTGTCTGCAATGCAGGAGACACAGTTTCAGTCCCAGGTTTGGGAAGATCCCCTGGAGAAGGAAATGGCAACCCACTCCAGCATTCTTGCCTGGGAAATCCCATGGATAGGAGAACCTGGAGGGCTACTGTCCATGAGGTCATGAAAGAGTCGGACACGATTTAGCAACTAAACAACAATAACAACACTCTCATAAATTTGCTAAGAAGCTAGATTTCATGTTGTGTTCTTGCCAAAATAAAGAAAATTAAACAACAACAACAACAAAAATAGCTGCTTTTTAAAATCTAGATTTCCAGTGAAGAATGCTATGGACTGGAGATCCTATGGACTGCATTTGAGTGGTGCTTAAACTTTCCAATGCATCTGGTCTCTCTAATCTAGCAGTTTTTTTCACACCCAGAAAGTAACTTAACTGTGTGGAGCTGAAAGAGCTGACTTTCTAGTGCTTGGTGAGCTCTTTTAAATTATGTTACCCAGAAAAAATTTCTGACTAAGTACCATAAACTAAACACATCTTAAAACCTGGGCTACTGCTTAAATGAATAAACTTTTGAATGTTAAAGCTATGATATTTCCCAAGTTATCATTTAGGAGATAAACTACTACTTTGAATTTTCTCCCCCTAATTTTCAATTATTTTCAATTGCCAAATATAATTCTTGATAAAGCAGATAATATTTCTTCAACATGAACAATTCTTAATGTCTTCAGCTTATAATTTTGTGGCCTCAATTTTAATTGCAATTTGTGTTTTCTGAGCCAGAATAGTTTAAAATGAGCACAAAAGTTTCCATTGTTTAGTGTCCTACAAAATGAATATGCCTGAGTTGCAGTCATTAAGAGCCTTACATGGGTCAGGTTTTGTTATTGTCTCCCCTCTTCCCTCCAACCCAACTTTTTATTTTTTAGCTTGAGTGAGCTAAGAAGAAGCAACTATTATTTGACCAATTTACTTAAATAGAAAATAAGTGACTATGTGTCTCCTAGAAAGATGGCTGGATGTGTTTTTAAATTCTGAATGCTACAACTAAATTTAGCCAAAGTGCATTGCTTTCTGAATGTTTCCAAAATGGAACACTGTGCTTTGATTGTTGCTTTGGGACTCTAAAAGGTCAAAGGAGTAAAGACTGAAGCAAAATACATTCATTTACAATACATACAGCACAATAAAAATGTAGAAATCAGCTACATATGTGATGTGGTTTTCTTCCAGGGTATTTGTATAATAGAGTCCTGTTTTTGTGGTTAGCTGATAAATCTAAATGGCTACATTTATTCGACCAAATGTCTACAGTGTTGTTACTAGTGGAGAAACATTTCAGATTGCCAACTGTTTGTTTCATAAATTAATCTCTGAACAGAGGGTGATGTTGGAATTAGATATTTTTCCCATAAAGTGAGATGGCTATCTCCATAGCAGACAGGTTTTTACTTTCTTAAGAGACAGACATTTTTATAAGACTTCTGCTCTAACACACACTTTAAAAATTTCATGAGGGGAGGAGAGAATGCGATAACTTTGGCCCCTGGAAAGTTGCCTGTGAAGGATGACATCAGATCTTGACAAAGAATACAAACTAACTTAAAACTCAGTTTTCCCAGAAGAGTCTGCTCTAGCTTGAAATTCAGTTTTCTCAGGTACATTTCAGTAATTTGTTTCTGCCAGTAATAAGGAGATTATTTTCATGTGAATGTGATGATATCCTATAGAGGAATCAGTGGGAGTGTTCCTTTAATTTGAATTTAGCCTTTTCTCTAACATATTAAGAGGACAGAATAATTTTTTAATATCTTGCTACTTGGTTTTCCACATTCTAGATTTTAGCAATTATTTTCTTTGGCTCCTGAATATCTCAAAAATTATATTGAAGTAACCTCATAACTTTCCTTTTTGTGTCCGTAACTGATTGCTATAGTATTTCTTATATGGATTAAGAAATACCATAGTCCAAGCACTTGTCCAGGTGCTAGCAACTCATCAGTGTTCGCGTGCTCAGACACGTCAGTCACGTCTGACTCTTTGCGATCCCATGGACTATAGCCCGACAGGCTCCTCTGTCCACGGGATTCTCTGGGCAAGAATACCGTAGAGGGTTGCCATGCTCTCCTCCAGGGGATTTTCTGAACCCAGGGATTGAACCAGCATCTCCTGAGTCTCCTGCATTGCAGGCAGATTCTTTATCCACTGAGCCACTTGGGAAGCTCCCCAAAATTCCATCCATGAAATACAAATAAAAATCTCTGCCTGTAGGGCCTCTCATTTCTGTATATGTATTTATACTTGTTTATTTTTTCCAGCTTCCCCTGCCCCAAGCTTCAATAAAAAATTTCCAAACTTTTCACCAATCTTACAATTTTAAACATTGTAAACTTTTGGAAGAAATGGCTATGAATTACTTTCAATCTGAGGTTACAGTGTCCCTGGTACTCTTTGGAGCTGAGAACTAAATCAATGTTATTTACTGTTTTTAGCAATGGAAAGGCCATTAAATTGTGTCCTTCGGACCACTGCTGTCAGAATCCCTTTTAGGTGGTAGTCACAGTCCCTTGTGGCTCAGAGGTTAAAGTGTCTGCCTGCAATGTGGGAGACCTGAGTTTGATCCCTGGATCGGGAAGATCCCCTGGAGAAAGAAATGGCAACCCACTCCAGTATTCTTGCCTGGAGAATCCCATGGAGGGAGGAGCCTGGTGGGCTACAGTCCACGGGGTCACAAAGAGTCGGACACGACTGAGTGACTTCACTTTCACTTTTTCACTTTCACAGTCCCTGAGACCCACCTCATAGCTCCTGATTCAGGATTCAGGGTGAGGATCAGGAATCTACATTTTAAAGAGCAGTCTAAATGATCCCTACACACGCTGACAACTAAAAATGAAGTACTAATTTAGACAAAGAGCTGAAGAAAGCAAATCTTAAATTAGAAAATGACCATAAGCAATTTTATGAAAAGGATTGACCTTGTGTATGCTCAGTACTTAACATGATGCAAAAGGCCAAAAGAAGTTGTCTTTCAGAAACAACTGCCACCCGACTTTCTCCTGGGGAGAAGACTGTTTCTTGTTAAGGAAAACTTTGATTCCACTTGGAGAGAGAACATAAGCCAAGGAGAATAAAGGTCACTGAGGCACAAAGAGAAAACCAAACTGAAACAAGATTGGAGCAGGGAGACAGAAGAGAGGAATAGAGAACCACACATCTCGGGGGAAGGCTGGCGACTGGAGGAAATGGCCTCAGTTCAGTTCAGTCGCTCAGTCGTGTCTGACTCTTTGCGACCCCGTGAACCGCAGCACACCAGGCTTTCCTGTCCATCACCAACTCCTAGAGTTCAAGCAAACTCACGTCCATCGAGTCAGTAATGCCATCCAGCCCTCTCATCCTCTGTCGTCCCCTTCTCCTCCCTAGCAGATGTCTAAGACACGTTTTAGGAATTTGTGTGCTTGTGATATCAACTTTTTTTTTTTTTTTTTCTTCTCAAATACTCAGTTATGGCTGTTACACACAAAAAAGCCTGATGTGAGTGGTTTTCATGGGAAACAAATTAAATCAGTGGAGGGCTGCATTGAGGTTAAAGAGGAGCAGTGAGGATGAAGGAACACCTAAGCACCAGAAGCTGGAAAGAAGACGGAGGATTAAGAAGGGAGAAATCAGAGCCAGGGAGCTTCGAGAAGTGGCAGGGGATTTTCAGAAATTCAGAGGAAGACAATTGTCTTCCCACTGAACAAGCGGTTTGAGGTTCAAGCTAATCTCATATAGATCTTGAAGGACAGGATGAGCAAGTGGACGCTTGGCATTATGGTTAAGTTACCATTTTATGTGGTTATGCTTTATCTTTTTGACTAGATTTTGAGTTTCTAGTTATTCTTGTCTTTTTTTTAATTATTAATCACTTTTCTGCATGGTATATTTTACACACTATATGCTGCCACATATTTATTGAAATGTTTTGTGCTAGAAAGTGAAAAATGTAGTGGATTGTGAATAAAAAAGTGTCCTAGATTTAAGATCTTTCCTTTATTCCCTTGTGGACCTTTTAAGTTCTGGGCCCTTAAGTCTTACAGACACTTTTAGAAAATAACTTGTCTGTGCCTTTATTTCTAGAATGTCTGAGTTATTTAATATTTACCATTTCAGTGGAATGAAATGCCATTTCTTAAAAATAACATCTATAAACTACTTTTCTCTATGAAAATATATGATAGCTTAATTGCCTGAAGTTAGTTTAATTTCCAAGCAAATATTTCAGATCTTATATATGCTCTGAAGCCTTATGATTATTTTAACTTTGTGACTTAAAATTTTGTGGCTAAGCTCATTACATTTTTAATGCTGGAAGTACATTTATTTTCCTATGAGGATTCTAAATATTCAGAATAATTATACTTGACTTCTAGAATTTTGTTGGAGAAGGCATTAAAAACTACTACTTGCAGTTCTTATGGGTAAAAAAAAAAATCAAAGCACAAACAAGTGGGTAAAGTACAGAATGGCATTTTATCTTTCGAATTCTGGTCATAACTCTTAACAGTAATTTCTGTGCAGTGAGAAGTTCCCTTTAAATCTTTTTCATCTGCAAGAAAGTTTTTGTGATGCCCATATTCATATTAGTGTAAGTCTTTACAACAAGGACTTGAAATAAGTTACAGCCGTTCCTCAGCATCCCCAATAGATTGATCCTTGGACCCCTGCTGCTGCTGCTGCTAAGTCGCTTCAGTCGTGTCCGACTCTGTGCGACCCCACAGATGGCAGCCCACTGGGCTCCTCCATCCCTGGGATTCTCCAGGCAAGAACACTGGAGTGGGTTGCCATTTCCTTCTCCAATGCATGAAAGTGAAAAGTGAAAGTGAACTCGCTCAGTCGTGTCTGACTCAGCGACCCCATGGACTGCAGCCTACCAGGCTCCTCCATCCATGGGAGTTTCCAGGCAAGAGTACTGGAGTGGGGTGCCATTGCCTTCTCCCCTTGGACCCCTAGAGATGTTATAATCAACAGACGCTCAAGTTCCTTATAGAAAATGACACATTGTCTCTGTATAACCCATGCACATCCTCCTACATAATTTTATCATCTCTAGACTACTTATAATACATAATGCAGTGTAAATGCTATGTAAATAATTGTAAATACAATGTAAATGCTATGTAAATAGTTGCTGAGCATGCAGCAAATTTAAGTTTTGCTTTTTTGGAACTTTCTCAATGTTTTTTGTTTTTTTTTTTTCTGAATATTATTGATGTATATTTGGTTGAACTGAAAGATGTGGAAACGGTGGACACCAAGGACCAACTGTATATACATATAAGTTATTGACAATATATTTATATTGTGCTTTTATAACCAACCATTTTGCATGGCAGGGAATATCATTTCCATTTGATACACAAGTGTGGCAGACAGCCTTTAGGCATGCCTCTGATGAATCATAATTCTCTCTTGATTGTTTGAGTGTGGGCTGGACCTAGTGACTCATTTCTAAACAACAGAATATGGCAAAAGTGATGTGATATCACTTTCAAGATTAGGTTACAAAGAAAAGGTAGCTGCCATTTTCCATTCCTTTCTTCCTGTCTCATAGGTTGTCTCTGAAGGAAAGCAGCTGCTGTGTTGTGAGGTGCCCTGTGGCAAGGGTCATGTGATAAGGAACTAACATCTCCAGTCAATGGCCAATGAAGACCTAAGATCTGCCAATGGCCATATAGGTGGTTTGGAAGTATCCTCAGCAGAACCTTGATTGAAATACATCTACCTTAGGAAGCATCACTATGAACAAAGCTAGTGGAGGTGATGGAATTCATGTTGAGCTATTTCAAATCCTGAAAGATGATGCTGTGAAAATGCTGCACTAAATATGCCAGCAAATTTGGAAAACTCAGCAGTGGCCACAAGACTGGAAAGTCAGTTTTCATTCCAATCCAAAAGAAAGGCAATGCCAAAGAATGTTCAAACTACTGCACAATTGCACTCATCTCACATGCTAGTATGTGAGATGCTCAAAATTCTTCAAGCCAGGTTTCAGCAATACGTGAACTGTGAACTTCCAGATGTTCAAGCTGGTTTTAGAAAAGGCAGAGGAACCAGAGATCAAATTGCCAACATCTGTTGGATCTTGGAAAAAGCAAGAGAGTTCCAGAAAAACATCTAATTCTGCTTTATTGCCAAAGCTTTTGACTGTGTGGATCACAATAAACTGTGGAAAATTCTGAAAGAGATGGGAACACCAGACCACCTGACCTGCCTCTTGAGAAACCTGCATGCAGATCAGGAAGCAACAGTTAGAACTGGACATGGAACAACAGACTGGTTCCAAATAGGAAGATGAGTCTGTCAAGGCTGTATATTGTCACCCTGCTTATTTAACTTATATGCAGAGTACATCATGAGAAATGCTGGGCTGGAGGAAGCACAAGCTGGAATCAAGATTGCCAATCAAGATTGGGAGAAATATCAATAACCTCAGATATGCATATGATACCACCCTTATGGCAGAAAGTGAAGAAGAACTAAAGTCTCTTGATGCAAGTGAAAGAGGAGAGTGAAAAAGTTGGCTTAAAGCTCAACATTCAGAAAACGAAGATCATGGCATCTGGTCCCATCACTTCATGGGAAATAGATGGGGAAACAGTGGAAACAGTGTCAGACTTTATTTTTGGGGGGCTCCAAAATCACTGCAGATGGTGACTGCAGCCATGAAATTAAAAGACGCTTAGTCCTTGGAAGGAAAGTTTTGACCAACCTAGACAGCATATTAAAAAGTAGAGACATTACTTTGTCAACAAAAGTTCGTCTAGTCAAGGCTATGGTTTTTTGAGTGGTCATGTATGGATGTGAAAGTTGGACTGTAAAGAATGCTGAGCGCCGAAGAATTGATGCTTTTGAACAGTGGTGTTGCAGAAGACTCTTGAGACTCCCTTGGACTGATTTCCTTTAGGATGTTCATTGGAAGGACTGATGCTGAAGCTGAAGCTCCAATACTTTGGCACCTGATGCGAAGAACCAACTCATTTGAAAAGACCCTGATGCTGAGAAAGATTGAAGGCGGGAGTAGAAGGGGATGACAGAGGATGAGATGGTTGGATGGCATCACTGACTCGATGGACAAGAGTTTGAATAAGCTCTGGAATTTGGTGACGGACAGGGAAACACAGCATGCTGCAGTCCATGGGGTCACAAAGAGTGACCCAACTGAGCAACTGAACTGAACTGAATTCATGAAGAAACAGTCCCCAAAAGGTCATTTGATATGAACAGGGAATCAAGTAAAGAATTGAAAATTTAAAGGTTTTCAGACCACTTGGTCAGAGAAGCCCTTCTCTGGGAGAAAGTGGTATTGAAGATACCTAAATGAAGTGAGGCAAGTGGACCTTTGGGGAATAAGCGTGTAGGCAGAGAGATTGGCAAGGGCAAATGTTCTGTCATGAGAACACTGGGTCAGCATCAAGACCAATGTAGAGGGACTTCCCTGGTGGTTCAGGGGTTAAAACGTCACCTTCCAGTGTAGGGGTTGTGGGTTCAATCCCTGGTTGGGGAGCTAAGATCACACACACCTCACAGCCAAAAAACCAAAATAGAAGCAATATAGTAACAGATTCAATGAAGACTTTAAAAATGGTTCACATAAATAATCTTAAAAAAAAAAAAAAAAACAGTGTAGATAGAAGAGCAAACTAGAGAAAGATGTAAGGATGAAGTTAAAGAGATAGAGGTCAGATTATGCAGAGCTTCCTAGCCATGGCAAGGACTTTGAATTTTGTTCTAAATCTAACTGGGAAGACATTAGGGTATTTTAAACAGAGAAGTGATATGATTTGATGCACTTCTTAATATTTGTGGAGAATGGAAAGAGAAACAACAGGATAAGTAAAAGCTCAGTAAAAAGATTTATCGAAGTGTATAACTTGCCCAGATGAGTGATAATGATGGCCTGGATTAGAGTGAGGAGTGAAATGGTAATAAATGGTGGAATGAGTGCATGGAAATTGAAGTCATTTTCATTTCTGGTTGCATCTATCGACATTTTATCAAAGAGCATGCACTTTTGGAAGGGAGGTTTAACTATTACCAGAGCATCATTTAGGTGTTTGATCACTGGAACTTCATAGTTTTGAAATTATGGCTGTGCTCTGCTTTAACCAAATCCAAGGAGCAGTCTTGACTGAGGGCACTCAGGCATTAGAGAAGCCTTCGAGTCAAGGTATGTCTAAAGGCATAATCCAAGTGAGGCTTCCCTTTAGATTCTGAGCAGATGACCACAATTGTTGAAAAGAGTCAAACATTTCTTTGCTTTTCCCTACACAAACTGAAGTTGGTTTTCGTTTTCCTCTCATTATCCTTTTGACCAGCCTTCTTGGGAGATCTCAGAGAACTCTCCGATCGTTTTACTTTTTATAATTGTTTTTTTTCTAAGATCACACACATACACACGGAGAAATAACACAAATTATATTTGATTTTATTGTGTATGAGAACACACATTCTTAAATAATATGGACCGACTGTCAAAGTTTGGATGTTGGTTGAGATTCCCAGGGAGCTGAACACTGACACTTTTATTTTGAAATGTCCTATTGCTGCCTAATCAGCGTTAACTTCCCATTTTCTCCTCAAAGGTGAACTGGAGTCTTTCATTCTTTACATCTGTCTCTCTAGGGAGTCTAGAGTTGAACATGGTTCAGGAGAGCTCTTTGTGTACTTGATTTTTTCACAAGCTTTGTTTTGGAGAAAAAAAAAAGTAAATGCTTATCTGGTAATTTTGAGTCTTTTCATCTTAAAGCAGGAAATTATATGGTAAAATTTCAGTAAGCATCACTGATAAATATTTCCCTTTTTTTAAGCGTAACTGACTTTTTTTAGATTTCAGAAATAAGGTTTAATATGTATTCAGTATAAATGATATGAAACATTCATTTGTCTATGGGGTATGATTCAGATTTAAAGTAAAACATTTAAAACCCACAGATCAAATTCCTCAATAATAAGTTCATATAACTATGGATTTTAAAATAAATATATTTTTGAGAATGAAATGAATGATATTTGAGAAGTTACTGATTATTTATACAAGACATTGTTTATATTAAATATTTTATGCTATCATAAGCAAAATAAGTCAAAGACAAATATTATATGATAGAGCTTCCTTGGTGGGTCAAATGATAAAGAATCTGCCTGCAATGCAGGAGACCTGGGTTCAATCCCTGGGTCAGGAAGATCCCCAGGAGAAGGAATTGGCAACCCACTCCAGTACTCTTGCCTGGAAAATTCCATGGACAGAGAAGCCTGGCAGGGCTCAAAAAGATTCCTGGCATGGGATCAAAAAGAGTCAGATATGCCTGAGTGACTAACTTTCACTTTTCACTGTCTGATGTCACTTATATGTGGAATCCCCAAAATACAAAAAACACTAGTGAATATAACAGAATTGCAGCAGACTAACAGAAACAGGCCAGTGGTTACCAGGGGGTGAGGAAGGTGCAATATAGGGGTGAGGAAGTGGGAGGTCCAAAAGGTTGGATGTAAGGTAAGCTACAAGGATGTATTGTGTAATACAGGGAACACAACTGATATTTGTAATAACTGTAAATGGAAATTAACCTCTAAAAATTACATTAGGGACTTCCTTGGTGGTCCAGTAGTTAAGAATCTGCCTTGCAATGTAGGGGATGTAGGTTCAATCCCTGGTCAGGGAACTCAGATCACACATGCCATGGGGAAGCTAAGCCGATGTGCCACAACTACTGAAGCCCGCGTGTCACATCTAGACAGTCTGTGCACTGTAACGAAAGATCCTGCATGACAAAATGAAATCCCATGTGCTGCAACTAGTACTCAAAAGAGTCAAATAAATAAATACTAAGAAAATAAAAATTAATTAAAATGCAGTTGGTAGCTCTGCTGGTAAAGACTCTACCTGTAATGCAGAAGACCCTGGTTTGGTTCCTAGGTCAGGAAGATCCCCTGGAGAAGGGGTAGGCTACTGACTCCAGTATTCCTGTGCTTCCTTTGTGGCTCAGAGGATAAAGAATCTGCCTGCAATGCGGGAGACCTGGGTTTGATCCCTGGGTTGGGAGGATCCTCTGGAGGAGGGCATGGCAACCCACTCCAGTATTCTTGCCTGGAGAATTCCCATGGACAGAGGAGCCTGGCAGGCTGCGGTCCCTGGAGTCACAAAGAGTGGGACAAGCCTGGGTGACTAAGCACAGGATCTCTCACCCTATTCACCATTTCTTGATTGTCTACTATATTTAACCCACCCCACATGATGAATGGTCCTGCAAGCAGTTGTCTGAATCTACAGAGCAGGCATTTAACACACGAAAACCATTATTTTCCTTCTCTCAGATTTGAGAAACATTATATCATGATGAAAACTGGAACAATTCCAGCCTCAGAAGTGTCCCCTAGAATTCCCACATGTCACAAATTTCCACTTCAGAGTGGAGGTATCATAATTTATAAACTTTTAGAGAATAAGAAAGGACTAACCACTAGGTTGGATGTTAATAAGATGATGTATATTATTTGTGTTTTTCCTCATTATATAAAAGCAAAGTTTTTTCACTACATTAGCACAGCTAATTTATTATTTTCAAACTAGTGCCTAAACTTCTGGAACACAAAATTAATGGGTTCTTGGAAACCTCTGAATTGCCCAAAGTCAATGGTGGTTCTTCCCATCTGTCATCTTAATGTGTAGTATGTCTCCCAGATGCATTAAAACACAAAGATACACACTAAACTTCTTTGCATTCCCATTGGCACTAAGCCAATGGGAAGAGTAGTCAGAAATGAATTCTTTACAAGAAAACTCCAAAACTGGAAGCCCTGATTTAAAATAAACTTGGATGTCACTCAGCTTTGCCAACCAGCTCTTTCAGACTGCAAATGGTACATTTATTTATAGAGCTATTTAGATAATAATGGAAGAAGGTTTAATCACTTGCTTTCTAAGTATCACCCAATGTCAGCTCCATGAGTTTGATGACTGTTTATAAAATGATCTGTTTGCATCTGTTTTCTGTTGAGATTATTAAATTGGAAATGATAAAAAAAATACTTTAATATTCAGCATACACTTGGCTTTGGTCATATTCTGAGAGAAGATTATATTTTGATCCAGAATTATGGCATTCAAAGTTATTGAGAATGAATTAATTTCTGGCTCCCATATCTCTTTCCATGATAAAAGAGTGATGGAAAAACTGGGTAAGTAATTTTAGTGTTTTATGTTGTCTCGTGTTGGAATTGAACCTAGTTTAGTGTGGGGAGAATCCAAATCACAGATGAAAGGAGACCAAGTTTGCAGTGGAAAAGCAGTATTACAAACAGCAAGTCCAAAGAATGAGGCAAGCTCAAGAATAGAGGGTTGGGGTGGTGAGAAATGAAGTCAGAAAGCTGGAGAAAAAGAAAGTTAGAATGTAGCTTAAGGAATTAGTCCAGTATAGAGGTTTACGACTCCCTGGTGGCTCAGACAGTAAAGCCTCTGCTTGCAATGCGGGAGACCCGGGTTCAATCCCTGGGTTGGGAAGATCCCCTGGAAAAGGAAATGGCAACCCACTCCAGTACTCTTGCCTGGAAAATCCCATGGATGGAGGAGCCTGGTAGGCTACAGTCTATGGGGCCGCACAGAGTTGTACACGACTGAGTGACTTCACACTAAGGAATTAGCCCCCTACAGAGGTTTATGACTAAGGTCAACAACTTTCAGACAGTGCCAGCATTATTCTGCAGCAATGGTGCACATCAAAGTAAGAATGAGGATTTACGGGAACTGTGAAAGCAAGACACAAACCTCCACTATCTCCACTCCTTACCCATAATTGTTGTAGCTCCTTCACTATTTATTTTTGTACAGTATAGCTAAAAATTTGAGTGTCAGGCTAGCTAAAGCACCAGGTTTCCCTGACTCTGTCCTAGTCAGTGGCTACCTTTTTGTATAGTTACAATAACATCTCTTTTTACTCTCTGGAGTTTGCCAGTTTGGATGACATTTTATGGTCATTCTAGTGAAGGACAAACATGAGTGCTTTAATGCTTTTTGGATTACATGATTATTATTTTACTTATAAAGTCTGTTGAAATCCATGTAGGAAAAGATTTGTTTGTTTGATCATTATAGAAAGGGATGAGATACATTCCTGGAGAATATTTTAAAAAATAGATAAATCTGCTTCTTAAGCATTCAGGACATCAGAGATCCACAGACTATGAGAGTAAGTTAAAGAAAATCGATATAAAGTTAAATTACTTAGTTCCATTTCATTGGACTTTTCCCTCTGAAGTTCAAATATTTTCTTTTGTTTGGAACATAGTCTTCTATCTCTCTGTTTTGCTTCACTCCATGTTGGTGTCCATGCATTAGATAGACAGCCCCTCTCCCCATCTTGAAGAAGGGGCCCCATGTAGGAGATGAGCCTCATCCTTCAACCCTGTCCTGGCTCTCTCAAACTTTTGCGATCGTTCAAGCAGCTGATTTTTAGTAGCTCCCCGTAGTTGAGGGTTTTCCTAGAACCATCCTGTGTCCCAGAGGGAAGGACCTCTGGCAGGAGGGAGATTCAGGCAGATTGGCAGCCTGACCCTCAAGTAGCAGTTTTGAAAATACGCAAATATATACAGTCCTGTGGTACCCCGAGCTTAAGCCCCACAGGCCACCAGAGTCAGATCTAGAGGTGTCTTCTGGGTGTCAGTGGCAAAAGCCAGGGCAGAAGATGTATTTAAAACCTTCCCTCTAGGAGATACTGGTGATCAGGAAAAGTATGAAGATGGGACGCATCAGGCAGGTTGAGGCCAGGCGGAGGCTACAGACCTGAGCTGCCAGGAAGGGGAGAGAAAACAGTGGTGCCCGAGGAAAACTCGGCAAGACGCCACCTGCCAGCAGGAGCTGTGGAGAGGGAGAGTGTATAGATGACATGTGCAAGGAAAAGGGCGGGAAGGGGGAGACAAAAGAAAAAAGAAAAGAGTTGTTTTTTTTCTTCTTTTAAAGATGATGTCTGGGGCTAGGACAGGCTCAGGGGATGATGCCACCAGCCATCAGGTCCCAGAAATGAGCTGAATTAATACCTGCCCCTCCTGCCAACAGCTTCAAGGTAAGCAAATGAGCTCCATTCACAAAAATTTGGTACTTCATCCACTGCCTTTGAGTTGAGCCCTGCAGCAACTGAGTCAGAGAGCTGGAGCCCTTTAGACTGGTTAAAATGGTCTAAACCTTGTGGGTCTTGTGGACTGAATCAAGGGGATTTTCAAAGATAAATGCTTTGAGGGCTTGTCTGTCAGGGGCAGGCATTAAAACTTGGGATTCCCCATGCAGGTGGGGGGCGTCAAACCCTGTACTCCTCAGGGAGAATCTCTGGGGGTTGAATTCTCTTCTTGTTGGGCATCACTCTGCCCTTGATGGGGTTTACTGGGTGACGTGTCTTAGTCTCCCCAACCTACTTCCACGTGGGACTTAGTTCTCTCATTCAGCTGATGCAAAGTAGCCCCTCAGTTGTTAGGTTTAATTCAGAGGAAGTTGTTTCATATTTAGTTGTGGATTTGCTGTGCTGTGGAAGGAGGTGAGCCCAGAACCCTCCTATGTCTTGTCTTGGCCTAGATCTCTTTGATATAAAGAGATACTGACAAGCCTGGTAATTTTAAAAGGTTTAATGGAATCTTAGGATCACATAAAATGTAGCACAAGTGATAAATGAATCCTTAATTGAGATGAATAAGGAATGGTAACGTTAATATTAGAATGTGGCCCTTTATTTTATGTAAGATAATTTTTATTCAAGGGCTATTAATGCCACAAATGGTTAGAATTAGATGTTGAAAGAGGAGAATTCTTTAGGCTTAAAGGTAAATAGGAAAATAAAATATTCATGGGGATTTGCATTTGAAAATTGAAATAAATTTATCACTTCTCATTTCATTATTCAATGTGGTGTCATGTTCTAGGGGATGTTAAGACCTTTCTCATGAGCATCTGTAAACTTATTCAACTGAATGGGACCTTCATGTGGGGACCCTGACAGCAGAGGCATATGGGAGCGACTTGATTACTTGGGTGTTTAGTAATTCCATTAACGTGGTTTGTTGTGATCATGTCTGTAATTAGAAGTTAAAAGCTGATTAGTAAAGTGAAAGAAAGTGAAAGTGAAGTTGCTCAGTTGTGTCCAACTCTTTGCAACCCCATGGACTGTAGCCTACTACACTCCTCCGTCCATGGGGTTTTCCAGGCAAGAGTACTGGAGTGGGTTGCCATGTCCTTCTCCAGAGGATCTTCCTGACCTAGGGATTGAACCTGGGTCTCTCTGCATTGTAGGCAGACACTTTACCGTCTGAACCACCAGGGAAGTCCTAAGTGAAACTAATTTGGAAGGAATTTATTAGAAGTTTGTACATGACTAAGGTCCATCTAGTCAAGGCTATGGTTTTTCCTGTGGTCATGTATGGATGTGAGAGTTGGACTGTGAAGAAGGCTGAGGGCCGAAGAATTGATGCTTTTGAACTGTAGTATTGGAGAAGACTCTTGAGAGTCCCTTGGACTGCAATGAGATCCAACCAGTCCATTCTGAAGGAGATCAACCCTGGGATTTCTTTGGAAGGAATGATGCTAAAGCTGAAACTCCAGTACTTTGGCCACCTCATGCGAAGAGTTGACTCATTGGAAAAGACTCGGATGCTGGGAGGGATTGGGGGCAGGAGAAGAAGGGGACGACCGAGGATGAGATGGTTGGATGGCATCACAGACTCGATGGACGTGAGTCTGAGTGAACTCCGGGAGATGGCAATGAGCAGGGAGGCCTGGCGTGCTGTGATTCATGGGATCGTAAAGAGTCGGACATGACTGAGCGACTGAACTGAACTGAACTGAAGTGTTAAACATGTAAGTTGATGTTTTCATGAAAACTATGTGAGATGATTTTTTTCCACAAAAGACTTAAGACTCTTGTGCTTGGTTCTCTCCAGTTTCTCCTCAATATCAAGATATAGTGGTTCAGACACCCTCTTCCACTTTCTCACTTCCCATTTCCTACTACACTCTGGCTTTGTGCCTGTTACTTTACAGATACTTAGAAACGGCTCTCACGGTCATTATGACCTGCAGTCATGTGTTGGACTTCTCAATTATATTGGACCTACGAGAAGGCAATGGCACCCCACTCCAATACTCTTGCCTGGAAAATCCCATGGACGGAGAAGACTGGTAGGCTGCAGTCCATGGGGTCGCTAAGAGTTGGGCACGACTGAGCAACTTCACTTTCACTTTTCACTTTCATGCATTGGAGAAGGAAATGGCAACCCACTTCATTGTTCTTGCTTGGAGAATCCCAGGGATGGGGGAGCCTGGTGGGCTGCCGTCTATGGGGTTGCACAGAGTTGGACACGACTGAAGCGACTTAGCAGCAGCAGGGATCATTTTCTCCTTGAAATTCTCGCTTCCTGGGTGTCCTAACACCACCCTCTCCTAGTTCTCTATGACCAGTTCTAGTATAAATATGTGCTGCATTTTACAGTGGAAGTAGGAGCAAGCAACAGATGATTCTGACTTGTTCTTTTACCCCCTCTTATTTGTTAATTTTAGTAGTTGGGTCAGGATACCTCAGGATCACAAACAAGAAAGCACTTCCCAATCAAAGTGAATATCTAAATGTTTTGAGGACCTTATTTGTTATTTTCATTCACTTTATGTAGTAGTTATACATAATATTTCTAATATAATATTTCATTTGATAAAAGATTGCTACCAGCTTAGAAAGAGTTGCTGTCGACTCCCTGTCTTTACTTGAGTTCCAGCTCCTGTCTTATCTTGGTCACTGTATTTTGACTTTCCTTCTATGTGGGTGTTGATACGACAAAAATGGAAAAGTCAGGCATGTTCTTTTGTGTGGATGCCATACCAAATCCACCATTGTCTTCTGTTAGTGGTAATGGTATTGGTTTTATTCTGTTGCCTTTCATATCGATGTTCTACTTAAAGAGTAGTTTTTTCACTCAAAGGGGAATATTCCTCTTGAAAAATGTAACACCCCGATTCAGTCAATACTAGTAAATTGGTTTCTGTGTGAGGATAGCTCTTTTATGCCCCAAATGGTAACCTTCCCTTGGATGATTACACTGTCTTAGATGATACCTGCACCTTGTGGGTGTTTAGTGAACTCCTATGCTCTTTTCAAGATCTCTAGAAGGCAATGGCACCCCACTCCAGTACTCTTGCCTGGAAAATCCCATGGATGGAGGAGCCTGGTAGGCTGCAGTCCATGGGGTCGCTAGGAGTCAGACACGACTGAATGACTTCACTTTCACTTTTCACTTTCATGCATTGGAGAAGGAAATGGCAACCCACTCCAGTGTTCTTGCCTGGAGAATCCCAGGGATGGGGGAGCCTGGTGAGCTGCCGTCTATGGGGTCGCACAGAGTTTGGACACGACTGAAGCGGCTTAGCAGCAGTAGCAGTAGCAGGGATTTTTTTATCCAGGGGGGGGATAAATATGAGGGAGATGATTCTGTATCCCTCTTTAAGAGTCATCTTGAGTGAGATGTTTGTCCACTATTTATCACCGGCTTTAAGAAAACATCCTGCTATCCAGGAGTTAGAACAGTCTTCGCAAATGAAAATCTTCAGAACAGAGACTGGACATAATCAGATGCTCCTGCCATGATGGTTCCTGAACAAAAATTTATGTATGAAATTTTTATTGTCTTTATTTATAGACAGGGAACTTCACTGAGAGATTATGATCTTCCCAATGTTATTTACCTGATACTTGCATACCTGAGACCCAGCTCAGGAGATGTGAATTCAATTTCTGCCTATATTTCCTCCAAATTGTATAATTTTATTGTAGTAATAAATTTTTGAAGTTATGTCTAAATCTTAAAAGAATTACTTCCAATTTTAAACATTTCCGACATTTTAATATTCTGTAATTGGACTTAGTCCAATATAAGCAAATCTATAAACTAGGAACTCTGTATTTCAAATCTGTTAAGATGAAAAATGAAGTAAAATCAGCTCAATTACTTTATCTGGTGATCTCTAGCTAAGGAAGCATGCTGCTGCTGCTGCTGCTGCTGCTGCTAAGTCACTTCAGTCGTGTCTGACTCTGTGCAACCCCATAGATGACAACCCATCAGGCTCCCCATCCCTGGGATTCTCCAGGCCAAGAATACTGGAGTGGGTAGCCATTTCCTTCTCCAATGTATGAAAGTGAAAAGTGAAAGTGAAGTCACTCAGTTGTGCCCGACTCTTCGCGACCCCATGGACTGCAGCCTACCAGGCTCCTCTGTCCATGGGATTTTCCAGGCAAGAATACTGGAGTGGGTTGCCATTGCCTTCTCCGAAGGAAGCATAAGCCTATATAGTAAATCCCTCCAGGAGTTTGGGAATTTAGTTCAACATGCATGGTTAAATTATTATATTATCTCCTGGATGTGTCTTTGATTTTTTGAGCATTAAATTAAGCCACTAATAACTTATATTAAATCTGGGGAGGCAATTAGAAGAAAATAAGTATAGATTAATAGAAGTTTTATGATGAATAAATTAGGAAAAGGAGTTAGACTTGAAGACAACAGAAAGGAGTAATACCAAGTATCTATGAATAAATAAAGGTAGATCCTAGGGAGAACACGGGGTCAATTTTATGAGTACTCCTCTTAAAATAAGGAATTAATCAACTTAAAATTCTTGACAGAAAAATAATTTAATCAAGTTTTGATATGAAAGCCTCATCATTTTAAGAATGGTTGAGTGACAGAATAAGCTTTTAGAGAAGAGGAGGGAATCTTATAATGTAAAATCCTTGAAGTCAGGCTAATGGATGGGTTAATACTGATGACATCAATCTTATAATGCAGGAAAGTGGCTTAACTGACTTGCTGGGGAACATTACTGATTCAAATTATGCTCATCTGCTTGGAAATAATACTTTGAGAGAGTCTGGGCATCTGGAAATATAGTTTTGCTTTTTCGAATTATTCAAAATAAAAGATATTGCCAGAAACTTAAGTCACTCAATCAATGGATGGAAAAATCTTCATTTTGCTTTTGAAAAAAGTTCTCATACTATATGTACTTCAATTTAATTTTCAGTAAGTTTTGTAGAGACTTCTGCAATATCATTTAAATTTTTGTGTCTTATGCCTAACAGCTGAAGGATGGTTTTCCTATTTGCTAATTTTTTTTTTTTTTTGGCCACAATTCCCTATTTCTTAAATGAGATATCTATTTTAAAGAAACATCAGAAACATGTTTGCAAAATAGAGATATACCTTTCCTGATGCAAAAGACAAATTCTTGAAAGAATGCATGTAGACTCAGTTCTGGCTTAAAATTGTTTCTTGGCTAGCATTTTCTCACCAAAATATGAAATCAAAGAAATTAAAAGAAAATAAAGTTTTGTAGATTTGACATTGGTCATGTAGTTAAAGAATACACAAACAAACCAATAGTTTAAAACTTATGAGTGCTGTAAAAGAATTAAACAAACACTCACATCCTTTTTTAAAAAACTAGTGTGTTTCACTTTATTAGATACTGTCAGTTTTACAAATGGTTGTACCATTTTACATCGACACTAACAATATATGTGTGTTTTATTAGTGCCACATTTTTACTGGGATTAGGTATTGTCAGTCTTTTAAATTTTAGCTTATTGTGGTTTAATTTGCATTTTGCTAATAAGTAAGCTTTAGGCAACTTTCCATTGCTTATTGTCCATTTGATTATCTTCTAAAGTCACTGTTTAAATCTTTGTTCCATTAAAAATATTTTAGTCTTTTATTAATATATTTGTAGGAGTTCATATAATGTAAATGAGTTCTTTGACAGATACCTATATTGTTAATATTTTCTCCTTGTCTTTGGTTTGCCTTTACACTTCCTCTTTTTTTTAGTTTTTATTTTATATTGTAGTATAGTTGATTAATAATTTTGTGTTAGTTTCATGTGTACAGCAAAGTGCTTCACTTATATTTCTACATGTATCTATTCTTTTTCAAATTCTTTTCCCATTTATTACAGAATATTGAGCAAAGTTCCTTAATAGATCCTTGTTGGTTATCGGTTTTAAATATAGCAGTGTGTACATGTCAGTCCCCAACTCCTTTTGTCCAGAGACCCAATTCAGCTTTCTTCAGCTGTTTCAGTTATTTTCTTTTTAGCCAAAGAATCCAGTCTAGGATTACGTGTTCCACCTGGTTATGCCTTTCTATTCTCTTTTCTTGAAAAACAACTGTTCCCCTTGTTTTCATGATCTTGACATAAATTTTAAGATTATAGATTAGTGTTCTCTTTATTATCCTTCACTTTGGGCTTGTCTAATGTTTCCTCATGATTAGACACAGATTACATACTTTTGTTGGTGTGTCACAAAAGCGATGCTGCTTTCTTTCCATTGCATCTTTACAGGTAGCATACACTGTTGGTTGTCATTCCTGGTGGTTATATTTTTATCATTTGGTTAAGGTGGTTTAGCTTCCAGGTTTTTCTGCTGTGAAGATGCTTCTTTTCCACCATGTAATCATGAATATTTTGCATGGAGAAGATATTTTGAAATACATGAAAGTCCTATTTCTCATCCTCTTTTCACCCACTAGTTTTAACATCCATAGATATTTTATGCATGAGTTAATTATTGCTGTGATAGTGTTTACAAGAAGAAGGCAATGGCACCCCACTGCAGTACTCTTGCCTGGAAAATCCCATGGACGGCGGAGCCTGGTAAGCTGCAGTCCATGGGGTCGCTAGGAGTTGGACATGACTGAGTAACTTCACTTTCATTCATTGGAGAAGGAAATGGCAAGCCACTCCAGTATTCTTGCTTGGAGAATCCCAGGGATGGGGGAGTCTGGTGGGCTGCCGTCTCTGGGGTCGCACAGAGTTGGACACGACTGAAGCAACTTAGCAGCAGCAGCAGTGATTACAAATGGCAATTTTCTGGTTTTATAATTATTTCTATAGTATTAATTGGCATTCTACTGTAAGGTAGGGATTTTTCTTCCTTTTTATTTCTTCATCTATTGATTGATCTTTATGTGGACATACAGATTTTTGTTTTTCTTTATATGTTATGTTTTAAATAATTCTAAAATAAAATCAAAATTTTGAATAACTAAAAATAGAAAGCAAATGAAGCACATTGATCTAGATTTGTACCCTGCGGTAGGTAACATAAACATAGGGGCTGTTTCAAGTGATTTTAAAATGGAGTAAGATAACCACGATGGTGTGATCACTCATCTAGAGCCAGACATCCTGGAATGTGAAGTCAAGTGAGCCTTAGAAAGCATTACTATGAACAAAGCTAGTGGAGATGATGGAATTCCAGTTGAGCTATTTCAAATCCTGAAAGATGATGCTGTGAAAGCGCTGCACTCAATATGCCAGCAAATTTGGAAAACTCAGCAGTGGCCACAGGACTGGAAAAGGTCAGTTTTCATTCCAATCCCAAAGAAAGGCAATGCCAAAGAATTCTCAAACTACCGCACAATTGCACTCATCTCACATGCTAGCAAAGTAATGCTCAAAATTCTGCAAGCCAGGCTACAGCAATACATGAACTGTGAACTTCCTGATGTTCAAGCTGGTTTTAGAAAAGGCAGAGGAACCAGAGATCAAATTGCCAACATCCGCTGGATCACTGTAAAAGCAAAAGAGTTCCTGAAAAACATCTATTTCTGCTTTATTGACTATGCCAAAACCTTTGACTGTGTGGATCACAATAAACTGTGGAAAATTCTGAAAGAGATGGAAATACCAGAGCACCTGACCTGCCTCTTGAGAAATCTGTATGCAGGCCAGGAAGCAACAGTTAGAACTGGACATGGAACAACAGACTAGTTCCAAATAGGAAAAGGCATACATCAAGGCTGTATATTGCCACCCTGCTTATTTAACTTATATGCAGAGTACATCATGAGAAACGCTGGACTGGAAGAAACACAACCTGGAATCAAGATTGCTGGGAGAAATATCAACAATCTCAGATATGCAGATGACACCACCCTTATGGCAGAAAGTGAAGAAGAACTAAAAAGCCTCTTGATGAAAGTGAAAGAGGAGAGTGAAAATGTTGGCTTAAAGCTCAGAAAACGAAGATCATGGCATCTGGTCCCATCACTTCATGGGAAATAGATGGGGAAACAGTGGAAACAGTGTCAGACTTTATTTTTGACTGAACTGAACTGAACTGAATGTGACTATTCAGTCTTTGTATGATATCTTAAGGGTTAAAAGAACATCTCTCTCCAATAGTTTAATAGTTGTGTTGTGGATGGCAGTATTGGTGGTTACGATGGCTATTGTGTATATAATATGGAATAAAGCCAACAAGTCATTGTTTCCAGCTCTGTCCTCTGAACGTCCAAGGGCAACAGCAATGAGCATTCTAAATATCATTTCCCATTAAAATAAATCAGGGCTCCTTGGAGAATTAGTAATTCTAAGACTGAGGCAAGGCAATATCCATTATGAATTTTGAACAACTTGTCACATCAGGAAGCAAGAATAACTACTAGGGTCATACCCAAAGGACTCAGAAGCCATTAGGACACCAGCTCCTGGAGGCAGTAGAAATATAGAGATGGTGAGGTGAAGCAAAAGGACACATGATACTCTGGGAAGTTTAGTTCCAATATGTTAATTATTCTCCAGAGGAGTAGAACCCGAAGAATCTCCATATGTGAAAAACTGTGTACTTCATTGGGTTTGAACACTGGTGATTAGATAGTGAAATTAAAAAGATACACTAACAAATTTCATTCATTTCAGTTCAGTCGCTCAGTCATGTCCGACTCTTTGCGACCCCACAAATCGAAAAAATGAAGGGATGGAGCCAAAGCAAAAACAATACCCAGTTGTGGATGTGACTGGTGATAGAAGCAAGGTCCAATATTGTAAAGAGCAATATTGCATAAGAACCTGGAATGTTAGGTCCATGAATCAAGGCAAAGTGGAAGTGGTCAAACAGGAGATGGCAGGAGTGAACGTCGACATTCTAGGAATCAGTGAACTAAAATGGACTGGAATGGGTGAATTTAACTCAGATGACCATTATATCTAGTACTGTGGGCGGGAATCCCTTAGAAGAAATGGAGTAGCCATCATGGTCAACAAAAGAGTCTGAAATGCAGTACTTGGATGCATGCAATCTCAAAAATGACAGAATGATCTCTGTTCATTTCCAAGGCAAACCATTCAATATCACAGTAATACAAGCCTATGCCCCAACCAGTAATGCTGAAGAAGCTGCAGTTGAATGGTTCTATGAAGACCTTTAAGACTTTTTAGAACTAACACCAAAAAATATGTCGTTTTCATTATAGGGGACTGGAATGCAAAAGTAGGAAGTCAAGAAACTGCTGGGGTAACAGGCAAACAAATATCATTAGAGCATACCAAATGAATTGCATGTTTTACACACTGGAAACTGCGTTAGGTACTGTCCTAATAATGATGGTTCTTCCCAGGTGGCTCAGTGGTAAAGAATCTGCCTGCCAATGTAGGAGACATAGAAGACACAGGTTGGATCCCTGGGTTGAGAAGATCCCCTGGAGGAGGAAATGGCAGCCCGCTCCAGTACTCTTGCCTGGAAGATCCCATGGACCAAGGAACCTGTGGGCTGCAGGCTGTGGGTTTGCAAAAGACTCAGACACAACTGAGAAACTAAACAGCAATAACAGCTGTTCTATTGTATCCTATTTTCCATATCATTGTAAGTCTGAGAGGATTCCACACTTTTAGGAGAATAAACAAGCAAACAAAAGAAAAAAAAAGAGAGAGAAGAAACTCACATGCTTGTCTCTTAACAAATATCCGATCTAGAAACCTTATCCTCATCCCGAGATGATTAAATAGAAATATCCAATGTTCTTTATCAGCCATATTATAAAAGGAAAAGGAAAAAAGTGACACTAATTTTAATAATATATCATATTTAATATTTTTCAAATAGCATTTCAACATGTAATCAATGTAATAATTCTTAATGAGATATTTATATGTATATTTTCTAGTATTAGGTCATCCATATCTGGTATATATTTCACATTTATAATACATCTCAGTTCAAACCAGCCACATTTCAGATGGTGAGTAGTTCTTTGTGGCTTGTGGCTTCTGTATTACACAGCACAGATCTAGATGAAAGTTGAGTCAACATGGGTTCTTAATAATGGTAATGAACAGAGGCCACAGTTGGCCTGAATTGAACATTAAATGTGAAAAATAAGCTGTAATTGGTTGAAATCATTGAGATTCTGGGGTTCTTTCTAGCATGGCATAGTTCTGTTGGTCCTAATTGCTACACTGTGCTTAGTAGCTTAGTCATGTCCGACTCCTTGCAACCCTGTGGACTGTAGCCCGCCAGGCTCCTCTATCCATGGGGATTCTACAAGCAAGAATGCTGGAGTGGGTTGCTATGCCCTCCTCCAGGGGATCTTCCCAACCCAGGGATTGAACCCAGGTCTTCCATATTGCAGGGGGATTCTTTACTGTCTGAACCACCAGGGAAGCCAGTTTATCCTAATTAATACAACATACATGTATAAGAAGTATTTTAATAACAGTAAAATATGTATTTCTATATATTTCAAATTTTATATCATAAGTATTGAATAGGTGAAGAAACAGTCAATAAAGACTTTCAATACAAAATCTTGTTTTCCAGAGAGATTGCTTTTATTATGTGAGGAATTATCTTTGGGTTAGGGTAAGGGGGATAAAAATTATAATCAATTTAAAAAAAACTTTTGTATTTGGAAATTTACTTCCTTAGAATGAATCTTGCTATATGATGGCAGTTATTATTACAGTCCATGAAACATTAACACATGTGATATATGCTAAGGAAATTAAATAAAATCAGTGGGAAAAAAGTACTTTTTTCTTACACAAGAAATGATGACAACAAAACCCCAACCTTACCCTCCAATGTGAAAGGGAAAGCTCCTTTAGCATTCTTGTCTGCCATGTGTACAACTTGCTTAACAAAAATTCATCAGACAAAATAAATGAGAAGCACTTTTATATTCCAGTATTTTACCTAGCAATCATATGATTCTGACTCTGTTATTACTTGTGAAGAAATGCAAAAGGAGATTAAGAACAACTTGTCTTGCTCTCAAAAAGATAAGAGGTAACACATATCCTATCTATCATGTGTATATGTGTATAATATATATGTATCTATCATCTTTACAATATATATGTATACATACATACATGTATAATGTACAACATACATATACATGTATAACATACATGTACACGTATAACATACATGTACATGTATAATATGTATACATATTAGCTTTAGTTACTCAAATTCTAAACTGATAGTTATTAGCAAATTTACAAGTCATTGATCATGAATGTGAATCTTCAGTTCAGTTCAGTTCAGTTTAGTCGCTCAGTCGTGTCCGACTCTTGGCAACCCCATGAATCGCAGCATGCCAGGCCTCCCTGTTCATCACCATCTCTCGGAGTTCACTCAGACTCACATCCATCGAGTCAGTGATGCCATCCAGCCATCTCATTCTCGGTCGTCCCCTTTTCCTCCTGCCCCCAATCCCTCCCAGCATCAGAGTCTTTTCCAATGAGTCAACTCTTCGCATGAGGTGGCCAAAGTACTGGAGTTTCAGCTTTAGCATCATTCCTTCCAAAGAAATCCCAGGGTTGAT
>SJYT01050784.1:133931-148686 GCA_006410635.1 Cephalophus harveyi | reverse complement strand
GAAGGGAATGGCAAGCCACTTCAGTATTCTTGCCTTGAGAACCCCATGAACAGTATGAACAGGCAAAATGATAGGATATCAAAAGAGGAACTCCCCAGGTCATTAGGTGCCCAATATGCTACTGGAGATCAGTGGAGCAATAAGTCCAGAAAGAATGAAGGGATGGAGCCAAAGCGAAAACAATACCCAGTTGTGCATGTGACTGGTGATAGAAGCAAGATCCGATGCTGTAAAGAGCAATACTGCATAGGAACCTGGAATGTCAGGTCCATGAATCAAGGCAAATTGAATGTGAATCTTAGTATTTATATTTTTCTTTTGTTAATGTCAACAGTTATATACATAATGTGTACATCATATGCATTTGTTTTTTACATGAAATAGATATATCAGGAAAAAATGAAAAAGAGAACAATTGTGATAAAAGAAAAAAAACAGGATAAGAGACAAAGTTATGGACCAGATGAATGGACAAAAATGCATGTCATATAGTCCTATACAACAACAAGCCAGAAGAAAATCTGTTTCTGAATTACCTCCTAATGATGAGAGCAAAGAAAGGAACAAAATTGATAACATGTTTCAGAATGTTAATAAAATAGGAGCAATACTTTATTCTGGATAATACTGAAAAACATTTCTCCTATTAATTCTCATAAATGAAATGTGTTATAGTGTAAAACATTAAGAGCTCTAAAAAATAAATATGTTAGCAAATGTCAAGTATTAGTTTCTTGTTGGCATTGTGAAAACTGATTGCAAAATATAAAATTGCATTTTGGTAAAAAAAAAGCTCTACAAAATACATATTTGACATTAATGTAAGACAATGCTGATGTTAAAATTCATGTTCAAGTTTAGTGACTCATGGATTTGTCAGTACTTTCTGTTTGAATTTTGAGTGACTAAGCAGTGCATTTTCAAAACACTGAACATCTTGCTAACAAATGAGAAACTTATGATTCAACAAGGACAAATCTTACTTGGATTCCATTAAAATGATTTTATTATACAGTGTATCACTAGGAACTCATTACAACCTTGTCTCATCTGTATGTCACTAGCCTAAGGCTATATCATAAACCCAACTCTGTGGATATAGACTCATATTTGTTCAAATTTTATAGATATCCAAGACCCAGTGTGCTATATTGATAGACCCATAATAAATATTTCATTGACTAATTGAATTGCTGATGGCCGTTTACCCCCTTTACCTTCACCCCTCCCTCTGCTCTTTTTCCTCTTCATGTTCCAGAGTCAATTATTGACTTATATTCTGAGCTCTTAGCTTTCCAGTCTGTGCTGTTAAATATAGGTTTCCCTTTATTTTTCTGTTCCTCCTTCTCCATGCCTCTGGTTCTGTTTTCCTCTAGATGGTAAGTTTCTCCTAAACATGTTCTGCCTTAACACAAGCCTTTAAAACTATAGTTGAAAAACTACAATTTGATGATGGATTTGGTGTTAATTGTGACTTAGTTTCTCACTGAAGTAATATAGTACTTCTGTTTTTAAAGGTATTTGATGGGGAAATTCCATTATATTGAAATAAATAATGGGAATAACTATTTATCAGTAGAGCTAACCTCTGGAGTGGAGAAGCTACAAAAGCATTACAATTTACCTGGTGTCTGTAGGCCTGGCCATTTTACCTAAAACTTTGCTCATGTGTGGTATTTTGAAAACTGCTTTAGAACAAGTTTCTGGTATTATTTTACTTGTGAATTCACTTGGATATTGGGGAGGGAGGTGGAAATTGACTCAGAATGTTGGAACTCATTTTTGTTGGTGATTAAATGATTGTATATTTATTTTGTCTTAATTGTTTCTCCTAAAAGATGAAAACTATTGCTCAATGCAATCAGCATATTTGCAGAACATATTAAAGCCACTTGTGGAATAAGTTTAGCATCCCTATTTGAACTACTTAAAAGGCAGATTGTCTTTAACATGAGTGGGTTTTGTCAGAACTCTATGATACAGGGTTTATGTAGAACTGAGAATAACTACTACATGTTTGAAAGAATAAATAATTAAAATTTTTTATAAAAACAACAGAAAGTTGCAAAATTATATCATTTTTCTTAGGCATTGCAAGTTTGCTGTTAGATTAGATTTGATTAGAAGAAATGCCAATTTATTATATATTTAATCACTTTTATTTAATTCTAAATCCATCTACACCTGAAATTGTGGAAATGTAGTGTTTCAAGATACCAAAACCTTAGGGGGAAATCAGAATGGAAAATTGTAATGAGATAAAATTATTTTTAACATGTTATCTGTGATGTTTTAAATGCTAGTCTCAAGAGTTCTGAATTTTTTCCATAGAATGTCTAATGCTGTACAGCCTAAATAACTGTAGATTATAATAAAAGGATGACAAGCAATACTAATACTAATTAATATAGAAGTGAATGTTGAATACAATAATAATATGAGCTAATTTTCCTAAGTTTCAAAATATTTTTGTATAGATGTAGTTGTTCAAAATGTCTAGGGTGGATGGATTTTTCCATGAAATTAACTCAACCTGGGTTTTTAGTGGATTTTTCATCTTGTCTTGCTGGGAGAAGAGCTCTGGGAGATGCTTATTCTTTTACAGGGACAACACAGTCACCTGAAGTCATGCTTTGGTGGACATACGAGTTTCACCATGATTATCATTAACTATGTCAGAATAATCTCTCTTCCTCTTTCTGCAAGTATCTATAGCCCCTTAGCACTAGTTTCTCTTAAATTCACTAGACATTGTGGATATTTTCTGAGCTGCAAAGGAATAGAAGACTTTAAGTTTTATTTTTTAATTGAAGTATAGTTGATTTACAATGTTATGTTAGTGTAAAGAAAAGTGATTTGAAGATATACATACATACATATATATATATATATAGTTCTCTATTATGGCTTATTGCAGGAGATTGAATATAGTTCCCTGTACCATACAATGGTACCTTATTGTCTGTCTACTGTAAACCGTGTAGTTTGTATCTGCTAGTCCCAAATTCCTAATATATCCCCCTTACTCCCTTCCCCCTTTGGTAACTGCAAGTTTGTTTTCTATGTCTGTGAGTCTGTTTCTGTTTTGTAAATAAGTTCATTTGTATCATCTTTTTAAAAGATTTGATTCCACATATAAATGATAATGTATGATATTTGCCTTTGTCTGATAATCTAGCACGATAATCTCTAGGTCCATCCAGTATTGCTGCAAATGGCATTGTTTTCTTATTTTTTATACTTGAGTAGTATTCCATTTTGAATGTATACCACATCTTCTTTATCCATTCATCTCTGGATGGACATTTAGGTGGCATCCATGGGAAGAGTGTTCTATATCACTTGTTAATTTCTCATGTCCCAGGCAGAAGAGACCTGTGTTCACCCTTCATTTCCCTCTGTCCTCTGGCACCTTGGCTCATTCTTCTCAGCCATCCTGCCTACTAGCATCACTGCAGGAAAAGACTGCGCAGAGGAAATGGATATATCTTCAAAGACTCTGGAAGCTTTCTAGTAAATTTAGCAAATCTATTCCTGAGTTTTGGCTGTCTTATTCTTGTGTGAAGAAGCCAAGGTTTTCCCACCTAAGAATTGAGTCACTTTCTTGAATTAACAGGAATGATATCTCAGATGAAAAACTTAAAAAAAAATTTCTTCCCCATAAAACCTTTTTCTAACTTGTGACCTCCTGAAAGGGAAATGCATTTTTGGTTTGTGTGGACCATGAAGTACATATATAGTCACACAAACACATACACACGTGCATACATAATATATATGTGTGTGTGTGTACCTTCATATATATTTTATACTGCCTTAAAAATCCTGATTTGATACTATTTTATTGTTTGACCTTGAATATGTTGCTTAGCTTCTATGTCTTCAACTATAAAACTTGTGTTTATGAGACTAAGAAAGATGGAAAGTACTTATTAAACTATCTGGTATCAAGAAAATTTTCAATAAATGAATGGTACTTACTATGATACATTTTGTGCTTTATTAAATTTATACAATAATTCTAGCTCTGCTTACCACTCAGGATTTTCATGTGACTCATATAAGGTAACTTGTGTGAAAGTATTTTATACACAGGGAGTGTCAAACAAGTGAAAGAAAACATTGTGATGGGTACAATACATCAGAGGAGGGAGCTAAAGAAGAATAAAATACAGCAAGCATAACATGGATGGCACCATCATTTAGTCAGAATGGAGAAGAAAATTCTGACACCTGCTTCTTTGATAATAGGTTGCATAATCTGCACAGTTTAACAATCTTAACACACATTATAGCCCCAGTGATGTCCAAAGTAGCAAGAGCTGTGGTTCAAAGCATTATTACACTTACGAAGGCAGCGCATGCCATGCCAGCGGCAGATGGCCCTTCCTCATACTCTCCTCATCTTTCTCTTTCATGATTAATCTAGTGTCTATCACAGTAAAAAGAGAACCATGGCAAGAGGATCTGGATGTCTTCATAATGGTTGAAGTCAGGCAAGCCCTTCTTCTGCTAAGAAAAATTATAAAACTGGCTGGTAACCTCTCACTGGGGGCTGGTGTTTTTTTTTTCATTTGATTTTTATTGTGTGTACTATAGAGCTTTAGAATTGTACTAAAGAAAAGTGAGGTTGGGAGAATGGCATTGAAACATGTATAATATCATATATGAAATGAATCGCCAGTCTAGGTTTGATGCATGATACTGGATGCTTGGGGCTGGTGCACTGGGATGACCCAGAGGGATGGTAAGGGAAGAGAGGAGGGAGGGGGGTTCAGGATGGGGAACACGTGTATACCTGTGGTGGATTCATGTTGATGTATGGCAAAACCAATACAATATTGCAAAGCCATTAACCTCCAATTAAAATAAATAAATTTATGTTTAAAAAAAAATAAAAAAAAAAAGGAAATTGTGTAGCAATTTGGTGAACACAAATTCTTGAAAAAAAGAGAGCAAGGAGAGTTGTATAACCTCCCTATTTTATTTGGGCATTTTAGCTCTTTAATTTCTTAATGGACTACTTTTATAAATATCAGAATAATTCAGTTTCAGTTTATAAATACATTGTCTTATGGTTCTTCTGAATTAAAATAAATGTAAAACAAAATATAAATTGCTCTCTTACCATTTATTTTCTACAGACTACCTTTTTTTAATTTGAATTTTATTAAATGGTTAAAAAATTAAATAGATAAATGACTAAATAGTTAAATGCTTAAAATTTCAAAGAATGCCACTCATTTTATATGGTCATACTTTTGGTATTGTTTGATGAGTATTGTTCAGTGTTTTTGAAAAGTTTTCATGTGCCAGGCACTGTGCTAAATGCTAAGGACTTAAGGATAAATAAGATATGCCCCATCACCCCCGGCGAGCATCTGAATTGTTCAGAGAGAGAGACAGATGAATAGACTAACAATTTTAATGCAACGTGAGAAGTGAACTCTATATGCAACAATCTACTGGAGCACACTCTAGAAAAAGGAAAGGAAGTTCTTCAGCTTTAGAAATTAAAGGGAATCCAAGAAAAATGGTTATTCAGCAAAACCAGAGGGCTCCTGGGTGGGTGATAAAGTGGTATTCTAGGTGGGAGTTATCTGAAGCTGAAGGAACAGCTTATAGCACAAAATGGAGGTATGAGTACACAATTTAATGAGGAGGAAACAAGAAGTTCATGTTGGATGGAATGCAGAGTGCTCTTGGAAAAGGAAATGGCAGGAGCTAAGACTAGAGATGCAAGATGGACTTGTTAATGAAGAGAACTGAATGTTTTCCTAAGGGATCCAGGCTTATTTGGAAGATGAGGGAGGGGAGATCATCCCTGGAGCGACATCCACGGATTTTCATTCAGGGAGCTCACTCAAGTAGGTATGCAGAAACAGGAGAAGTGGTTGGGAGCTGGATTTCACAGTGTCCTTTCAGCCACTGTGAGTGCTTTAGATTTTATTCTGAAATGAAGATTCTGAGTAGAGGAATGACATCAGCTATATCGTATTTAAAGGAGAGTTCTAGCTCCTTGTAGAGAGTGAACTGTGGGTAAGGAAGTCAGGGCTACCAGGCAGGGGATTAAAGCACCTATCCAGCACAGAGGTGTTGGTGGCTTGAACAATTGTTGTAGTGGTGGTGAAGGTGTGAGGAGCATTTGTTTTATAGGATATACTTAGAATGCAGAGCTGAGAGCGTTTTCTACTGACTTTAACATGACAGAAGGTAAAAATTCAAGGTTTCTGGCCCAAGCAATTGGGAAGAATGAGCTGCTAGTCCTGGGGAGGCTGAAGAGACCCTTTCAGGAAAAAAAAGGGTGATGTCATATGTTCTGCTATAACTTTGCTATACTGAGCTGTCTGTAAGCATCCAAGTGGAAATCATAAGTAGGGAATTATATTTATGAGACTATTTGGAGGAGGAATCTGGGTTGGAAATATAGACTTGGGAATTGTCAGCATATAAATTAATTTTAAACCATGGCGATGGATCATTTTCCTGGGGAGTGAGTGTATATTGAGCAGATGAGTCAGAGAACTGAGTGCTGTGGCACTCCACCATGCGGTGCTTGGAAATAAAAAGAGGATCTGGCAAAGGAGCTTGAGAAGAAGTAGCTAGTGTTGCTGGCAAGAGGAGAGCCACATGTTCCACAAATCAAATGAAAAAAAGAATGTTTCAGAAAGGAAAGAATGAAACTATTGTATTAAATGTTATTGATCGATGGAGGAAATGAATAAATGAGAAGAAACCATTTGAGTTTAAACTTGTAGATTATTTGTGACCTTGACCAGTTCAGTTACATGGTGGGGACAAAAGCATGATTGAAATAGGTTCAAAAGAAAATTGGGAAAAGTGGAAGAAGAGAGAATGAGAAAAGAAAAAGTGGAGATTAGAAAATGTTCTAAAGATAAAAGTGAATAGGGACAGTGAGTGGAGGGTTGAAAGTGAAAGTAAAGTCGCTCAGTTGTGTCCGACTCTTTGCGACCCCGTGGACTGTAGCCCACCAGGCTCCTCTGTTCATGGGATTCTCCAGGCATGAGTACTGGAGTGGGGTGCCATTTCCTTCTCCAGGGGATCTTCCCAACCTAGGGATCGAACCCAGGTCTCCTGCATTGCAGGCAGATGCTTTATCCTCTGAGCCACCAGGGAAGCCCATGAGTGGAGGGTTATATGGGGGCAAAAGAGAGTTTTTAGCTTATAAGATGGAAGATAATAGAGCCTGTTTGTATGTTAGTGAAAATGATCCTGACAAGAGTGCAAACTTGATAATATAAGAGATAAAAATTTTTAATTTTTACTACGAATTAATTTTTTTAAAAGGTCTTTAATCAAAAGACCTTGAGGATATGGAATCCGTTATAAAGTAGAATTTAGTGTTAGGCAGGAGCTTGGACAAATTTATCCATTGTGACAAAAGGGAAGATAGGTGCAGATGCACGTGTATTGGGCTACTTGGTGGTGGTGGTTTAGTCGCTCAGTCGTGTCTGACTCTTGCGACCCCATGGACTGTAGCCCACCAGGCTCCTCTGTCCATGGGATTCTCCAGGCAAGAATACTGGAGTAGGTTGCCATTTCCTTCTCCAATTGGTATAGTTGGACGGTTGCCAAACAAATGAGAAATAATGGTCCAGATCAAGTCACTGCTTGGAGATAGAAGTATGCAGGTTCAGAGGATACATGGAAAGCAGTATGGATGGACTTTATGCTTATTTTAAAGTGGAAGATGAGAGAGAAATCTCTTAAAGCTATCTCATAAATTGATCATCAAATAAATTATAATTCAGTTAGTCTAACTTGAACAAAAGATAGAGATTCATGAGTCACCAATTATGGAAGATAAAAGTGAGCTAATGGAGGATACATTATATATTTTGTATATTTTCAGTGTGGGACTTTCTTATGCACATTGCACTCAGAAGCATGAGTGCATGCATGAATCATGAGAACTTTAACAGAACAAGGTTCAGGGTAAAAAGAGGCGATAACAGAGTAGAGAGAAGGACAGCCTTTTAAAGCCCAGTTTGAGAGCCCAGATGGATGGATAATATTTCCCTAGAGAAAAGAAAGCCACTTTCTTCTGAGGTTGTAGAGCTTGAGAGGGGTAGATATACACATATGTTTAGTGGGGAGAGAAGTAAGGGCCTTAAGGTAGTTCCTAACTTACAATTTCTACTTTCTGTTTGCCATGGATAAGAGATGATGGGACACAGACATCCTGAGGCATGGGAGGTGGTTAGATGCTTGAATAGTGCTTTGGAAAGTGGTAGGAGGGGCAAACCAAGTAGAATTTAAAGACGACATATTTGCTAATGAGTGCCAAAGAACTGATGCTTTCTAATGTGATGCTGGGGAATACTCTTGAGAGTCCCTCAGACTGCAAGGAGATCAAACCAGTCAATCCTAAAGGAAATCAACCCTGAATATTCATTGGAAGGACTGGTGCTGAAGCTGAATCTCCAATACTTTGGCCATCTGATGCTAAAAGCCAACTCACTGGAAAAGAGTCCGATGCTGGGAAAGATTGAAGGCAAAAGGAGAAGGGGGTGGCAGAGATGAGATGGTTAGATAGCATCATTGACTCAATGGACAGGAATTTTAACAAACTCTGGGAGATAGTGGAGGACAGAGGAGCCTGGTGTGCTATAGTCCACAGGGTCGCAGAGTCAGACGTGACTTAGCAACTGAACAGCACCAGTCTATATGACTGTGTGGCCATTTTTAGCAGGATTCATGGCCTGGGAATAAGAATGGAAATGCTGTTGGGGTGGGGATTCCTGTGGATAAGGATTTTAAGAAGAACAGAAATGCAAGCATATGAAGGAGGAAATGAGAGTTAATGTTACCGATTATTAAATTCTGTTACATGACAGACACAGTTCTCACTATCTGACCAGACCTTACCATACGTTTCTGAGCCTATAGTAAATTTACCCCAGTAGCCATGCTTGCTGCTGCTAAGTCACTTCAGTCGTGTCTGACGCTGTGCGACCCCATAGACGGCAGCCCACTAGGCTCCCCCGTCCCTGGAAGATGCAATTTGACCTTTTCCTGGCCTCAGCTAATTGTTCACAGAAAGGTACCTGGTTCAGAGGGAGCTTGTCCAGAGACTATGTAACACAGAGTAATCGCCACGTCTCCCAATCAACTGATAATCAAAGGCGATTACATCTTCAACCTTAATTTTCTTTTGCCGTGTAAGGTAACATGTTCAAAGGTTCTAGTGATTAGGATGTGGACCTTTTTGGGGACCCATAATTTGCCTACCTCAGTGTAATAACACAACTCGGTTCAGTTCAGTTGCTTAGTCTTTTCCAACTGTGCATGGGACCCCATGGACTGCAGCACGCCAGACTTGCCTGTTATCACCAACTCCCAGAGCTTGCTCAAACTCATGTCCATACAGTTGGTGATGCCATCCAACCATCTCATCCTCTGTCATCCCCTTTTCCTCCTGCCTTCAATCTTTCCCAGCATCAGGGTCTTTTCCAATGAGTCAGTTCTTCACATCAGGTGGCCAAAGTGTTGGAGTTTCAGCTTCAGTCCTTCCAATGAATATTCAGGATTGATTTCCTTTAGGATGGACTGGTTGGATCTCCTTGTAGTCCAAGGGACTCTAAAGAGTCTTCTCTAACACTACAGTTCAAAAGCATCAGCTCTTTGGTGTTCAGCTTTCTTTATGGTCCAACTCTCACATCCATAACAGGACTACTAACTGAAATCACTTTATTCCTTGAGATCTTGTAAGATTGAGTAAAAATATGATTCTACGACATGTGGATACTTTAATGTATTCTCTTAGGATTCTCTGCAAATTTTTGTAGAACTTACATTTTTATTGTTATCTCTAGTGCTGAGCTATATTCCTTCTGAAATACTTCACAATCCCAGTCTTTCTGTTACTGTTTTGTACCATGCCAGACAAAATGGGAAATGTGATTTCTGGCATTGAGGGTGGAGTGCAGGGGATGGGTGATAGATAAAATTAAATAAAAATGTCAGTCTCAAGCTTTTGGGTACAGGAGCCTTTACCAAAGATCAGAAAAAGTGGAGGAGAAGTTGGCACAGTAGTGGCAATTTATATAGCCAATACCAAATATTTTAAAATTGAACATCCTTAGTCTTAAAAATTATTTCATTCACTCCATTGTCGGGGTTAAAAATTTTTTTTCCATTGGCAGTGTCATCCTACAAAGGTTTCTTGACTTTGAAAATCTGCTAGGGTTTTTCCCTTCTTCTCATTCCTTCCTCTTTATTAAATTAAAATAAAAAAGAAAAGTACCTCTCTATTCCTCAACCTGTCCTCTCTGTTTCTCTGCTTTTTTCTTATTCTGAGGCTAGTTCTTGTTATGAGGGTTTTTTTTTTTTTTTTTTCCCTAAATTAAAAATATTGGTAAAGTGGTTCTTAGATATCATAGTCAAGTTTTAAGCATATGTTAATATTATGGAAACTCCTATCCCACTTGAGTAAGTGGTAGATTTTTGCAGTTCTAAAAGTCTTCAATTCTGAGTTAATTTGCTGCTGGTCTAATAACCCTCATAAGTCGAACTGTTGTTGATCAAGGTCAGTATAATAATTATAGTAGATCTTCTGCTGGAAATATTTAAGACAAAAGATAATTTTACTTTTACTCCTGTGTGGTGTTACAGATACTGTATTTAACTTTATGTATAACTGACATTTTGTACTTTCTATGTTCTTTAGTAATGGAACAAAAATTTCATGCTTTAAAAGGATTTCATGTTACAAAATACAAATGTATTTCAAAAATGACATTAAATACTTGCTGTTTAGAGGACATTGTTCTGAAGAAAGTTTCATCCTTGTAAAAATTTCTCTATAATAAAATATTTATATTGTTTGAATATTATAACTTCCATGTCAAGAAATGTAATTAATGAAAATTAGGAGAAAAAATTCAGAGTAATTATTATTCAAAAGGTTACAGTGAATTCATATGTAATAAAAAGTACTTAGGATTAAATTCATTATTGGATTACATTCTAACTATAGATAGACCCATATGTTGTGAATGGTGGTGGGGTAATTGGGAGAAGTGTAAATGATCATAACCTTACATATTGTCTCAGCATGTCATATACTCCCTTTTAAAAACTTACCAGTAGTGCTCACTTCTATTTTCAAGAAATTATCTTCAAGATACTTCTGTCATTTGATATTACCAGGTAATTCCATCATGTTACTGAATCTTGATGAGGATTTGGGGATATCATGATGGTAAAAGAATCACAGGGTAGGGGAGAAGGGTGAATTGGGAGATTGGGATGGACATACATAGACCATTGGTAGTATGTACAAAATAATTAACTAGTGAGAACCTACTGTATAGCTTAGGGAACTCTAACCAGTGCTTTGTGGCAACCTAAATGTGAAGGAAATCTAAAAAGAGAGGATACATGTATACATATGGTAGACTTCCCTCATAGGTCAGTTGGTAAATCATCTGCCTGCAATGCAGGAAACCCGGGCTCAATTCCTGAGTCGGGAAGGTCCCCTGGAGAAGGAAATGGCAACCCACTCCAGTATTCTTGCCTGGAGAAGCCCATGGACGGAGGAGAGTGACAGGCTACAGTCCATGGGGTCACAAGAGTTGGACACTTCAGGTAACTGGCCCAAGGAAGCATCACAGCATTTTGCTCTGTTTGAAGCTGACCCCAGAGAAACCTATAGCTTTTACTTTTCACACACTCCCATTCTAACTCTGTTATTCAGGGACATTTCCAAATATTGAAAAAAATTAATGAGTTGAATATGGTTTGTTTTACTTTAAAAATCAGCAAGGATAATTTTGAACTGACAATAACTGCATATTTTTGTTATGAACATTTTCTTTTCTCAGACAAACAGGATCATTCTAGTTCACTGCCTTGAGCATCAGACCAGGTGTTTAAATAAATGCAAGTGAATTTAAATATTTTAAACATTTTCTTAGTGTTTTTGTTTGTTTTTGCATTTGGCACTTTTGAGGACCTAGAAAGTGGTATAAACACTCCTGTGAAAAATGCTCAGTTGCCTAAAATGTTGTGTTTAGAAATCTCCTAAAGTTTATCTTTATACCCAAGCTTGAAAAATCTCTGAATGAGAGAACCGTGATAAGGGAGCAATCTAAATAATTTTTCAAGCATTGTTAACAATTTTCAAATAAAATACAGTATTAATTTCACAGAGAGCAAAAAATTAAAAAAATTAGGATGAATTATTGAGAACTACACATTCCTGATGGGGCTTCCCTGGTGGCTCAGAGGTTAAAGCGTCTGCCTCCAATGCGGGAGACCCGGGTTCGATCCCTGGGTCGGGAAGATCCCCTGGAGAAGGAAATGGCAACCCACTCCAGTATTCTTGCCTGGAGAATCCCATGGACAGAGAAGCCTAGTAGGTTACAGTCCAAGGGGTCGCAAAGAGTCGGACACGACTGAGCGACTTCACCTCACCTCACCTCACACATTCCTGATAGAAGCATACATTATAAGAGGCTTTAAGAGGTTATAAATGATGACAAGGAAAGACTTAATGTAATTGCTAAGGACAAATCTACATTTTTAAGTAAATAAATACAGCATTTTGCATTAGAAACTTTATCATGCTGAATAAGTAGATATATGTGAAATCTCCATTGGTAAAATGTCCATTTTTAATTCTTTCTAAAAGTTGCATTCGCCCTTTACAACAATTTTATTTCTACTTTCTTTTTTATTTCTTACTTCTTTGCTGCAATGTCTGGTTAACGCTTAAATCCCACTAGACTTCATCTTCTGCTGATGCTAGGCAGCCCCTCAGCCTGAAGAATAACAATGAATAATAGAAAAATAGCAAATATGCTTCATTTGGCCGTATTCATTGGTCTTTATTAATCCTTTGGGCCACACTCTTTGTCTCTTTTGTTAACTGTGCTATATGTGTGAAAACAGTCTTTAATCAAAATTATGCCAAGCCATCTCTGGGAACAAGCTGTCACATTTGGAAGACTATAACAAGCTGGACATTGGGTGCTATAAAGGTTTGAATTGTGGTTAAAGAAAAACAAACAGATTTGTTCAAGAGCAGCAGTGAAAGCTCCAGGGAAATTGTTTACTGCTCTTGGCATTAACAATGTTTAAAACCAATGGTGCTTTCAGTCCATAGACCATATCAACTAAGGAGAATTAAAATTCCANGTGCTATAAAGGTTTGAATTGTGGTTAAAGAAAAACAAACAGATTTGTTCAAGAGCAGCAGTGAAAGCTCCAGGGAAATTGTTTACTGCTCTTGGCATTAACAATGTTTAAAACCAATGGTGCTTTCAGTCCATAGACCATATCAACTAAGGAGCATTAAAATTCCAAACAGTCAGCCCTGGCGCTTATTGGAAGGACTCAGACCTCTCTTCAACAAGACATGAAGAGTATAAATATTTTTAATGGACTAAATTTGAGATCCCTGGTGTCAGTAATATCCGTCAACAACTAAGTACTCAATAGGTATAGATTAGAATTGTTGTTCCCTTTGCATTTTTAGTCAACTTTATCAGAAGAAAGAACCAAAAAGGATACGTGGCAAAAAGCCACACCTAGCTATGTTATTTATCAGCTATAGAAAATCAAAGGTATACAAAAATTTTCTTAAAGAAGCTAGAGGAAATAAACATCTTACCCAAGAGAAGGAAAGGTAGAAATTACATCTGACTTTCCTTAGAAACCATGCAAACAAGAAGAAGGGAGTGACATACTTAAAATTTGAGAGAAAACAACACCCCAACCTAGAATTCTGTACTCTGAGAAATAATCATTTAATAGTGAAGGAGAAATAATGACTTTCCCAGAAAAAGAATGTGTTGCCAGTCGTCTGTCTTGTGAGAAATGTTAAAGGGAGTTCTTCAGAAACAAGGAAAATGATATAGGTCAGAAACTCAGATCTACATAATAAAAAGAAGAGAATCAGAGAAGAACTAAGTGACAGTAAATCAAACTTTGATTTTTCTTATTTTTAATTCACCTAATAGATAGTAGATTTTTCAAAATAATAACAACAATGCATTTGATTACACACACACACACACACACACATACTTGTCTATGCTTATATACACATGTATAAGTGAAATGAAAGATAACTATATTAGAAGGGACAAGAAAGAGGAGATAAGGTTATTGTGTTATTTTAAGGTACTCATACTACCCAAGAATCAGTATAGTGTTATTTGAAAGTGGACATGAAGTATTTGTATTGAATACTCCAAGTATTCCAAGCTCTAGGGAAACCACTAAAAAACTGAAAGTGAAAAAACAAAGTACAACACACATACTATGAATGGAGAGAAAAGAGAACCACATAAAATGCTCAACTAAAAACACAAAAGGTAGAAAAAGAGTAGGTGAAAAGATAGGAATGAAGAACAAGGGCAACAAATAGAAAATAGTAACAAATTCAAGTATATCAATAATCACTTTGAATATCAATGGTTTAAATTTACCAATTAAAAGACAAAGGTAGAGTGAGTCAAAAAAATGAAATTAACTATTTGTTGTCTATATGAAACCCACATTAAATATAAAGACACTAATACAAGTAAATGAATGGAGGAAGAAACACCATATTCAGTTCAGTTCAGTTTAGTCACTCAGTCATGTCCGACTCTTTGCGACCCCATGAATCGCAGCACGCCAGGCCTCCCTGTCCATCACCAACTCCCAGAGTTCACTCAGACTCGCGTCCATCGAGTCAGTGATGCCATCCAGCTATCTCATCCTCGGTCGTCCCCTTCTCCTCCTG
>SJYT01050784.1:62500-130516 GCA_006410635.1 Cephalophus harveyi | reverse complement strand
TGAATGTTGAGTTTTAAGCCAACTTTTTCACTCTCCTCTTTCACTTTCATTAAGAGGATCTTTAGTTCTTCTTCACTTTCTGCCATAAGGGTGGTGTCATCTGCATATCTGAGGTTATTGAGATTTCTCCCTGCAATCTTGTTTCCAGCTTGTGCTTCATCCAGCCTGTCATTTCACATGATGTACTCTGTATATGTTAAATAAGCAAGGTGACAATATTCAGCCTTGACATTCTCCTTTCCCAATTTGGAACCAGTCTGATGTTCCTTGCCCAGTTCTAACTGTCCCTTCTTGACCTGCATACAAATTTCTCAGGAGGCAAGCAAAGTGGTCTGGTGTTCCCATCTCTTGAAGAATTTCCCAGTTTGTTGTGATGCACACAAAGGCTTTAGTGTACTCAATAAAGCAGAAGTAGACGTTCTTTTAGAATTCTTTCTTTTTCTATGATCCAAAGGATGTTGGCAATTTGATCTCTGGTTCTTCTGCCTTTTCTAAATTCAGCTTGAACATCTGGAATTCCATGGTTCACATATTGTTGAAGCCTGACTTGGAGAATTTTGACCATTACTTTGCAGTGTGAAATCAGTGCAATTGTGTGATAGTTTGAACATTCTTTGGCATTGCCTTTCTTTGGGATTGGAATGAAAACAGACCTTTTCCAGTCCTGTGGCCACTGCTGAGTTTTCCAAGTTTGCTGGCATATTGAACATAGCACTTTCACAGCATCATCTTTTAGGATTTGAAATAGCTCAACTGGAATTCCATCACCTCCACTAGCTTTGTTCACAGTGATGCTTCCTAAGGTCCATTTGACTTTGCAATCCAGGATGTCTGACTCTAGGTGAGTGATAACAGCATCGTTGTTATCTGGATGGTTAAGGCCTTTTTTGTACAGCTATTCTGTATATTCTTGCCATCTCTTCTTAATATTCTGCTTCTGTTAGGTCTATAACATTTCTGTCCTTTATTGTGCCCATCTTTGCATGAATGTTCCCTTGGTATCTCTAATTTTCTTGAAGAGATCTCTAGTCTTTCCCAAATCACTAGTCTTTCTTGTCTTTTCTATTGTTTTCCTCTATTTATTTGCATTGATCACTGAGTAAGGCTTTCTTATGTCTCCTTGCTATTCTTTGGAACTTTGCATTCAGATGGATATATCTTTCCTTTTCTCCTTTGCCTTTCACTTCTCTCATTTTCTCAGCTATTTGTAAGGCTTCCTTAGACAACCATTTTGCCTTTTTGCATTTCTTCTTGGGAATGGTTTTGATCACTGCCTTGTGGTACTAGTGGTAAAGAACCCACCTTCCAATGCAGAAGATATGAGACACGGGTTTGATCCCTGGGTTGGGAAGATCCCCTGGAGAAGGAAATGGCAACCACTCCAGTATTCTTGTTTGGGAAATCCCATGAACAGAGGAGCCTGGTGGGCTACAGTACATGGGGTCGCAAAGTGTCAGACATGAATGAAGTAACTTAGGACCCATGTACCACCTGTATACGGCTTCCCTTTTGGCTCAGCTTGTAAAGAATCTGCCTGCAATGCAGGCAGATCTGGATTCGATCCCTGGATTCAGAGTATCTCCTGGAGAAGTGAAAGGCTACCCAGTTCAGTATTCTGACCTGGAGAATTCCATAGATAGTTCATTGCATTGCAAAGAGTCAGACATGACTGAGTGACCTTCACCATCTGTACAATGCAATGAACCTCCATCCATTTTCTGCAGGCCCTCTGTCTATCAGATCTAATCCCTTGAATCTATTTCTCACTTCCACTGTATAATCATAAGGGATTTGATTTAGGTCATACCTGAATGGTCTAGCAGTTTTCCCTGCTTTCTTCAATTTAAGTCTGAATTTGGCAATAAGGAATTAATGATCTTAGCCACAGTCAGCTCACTGTCTTTTTTTTGCTGATTGTATAGTGCTTCTCCATCTTCAGCTGCAAAGAATAGAATCACTCTGTTTTCAGTATTGACCTTCTAGTAATGTCCATGTGTGGAGTTGTCTTTTGTGTTGTTGGAAGAGGGTGTTTGTTATAACCCATGATTCCTCTTGGCAAAACTCTGTTATCTTTTGCCCTGCTTCATTCTGTACTCCAAGGCCAAATTTACCTATTACTCCATGTATCACTTGGCTTCCTACTTTTGCATTCCAGTACCCTATGATGAAAAAAAAAATTTTGTTTTAATTTTGGTGTTAGTTCTAGAAGGTCTTGTAGGTCTTCATAAAACTGTTCAATTTCAGCTTCTTTGGCATTAGTGGTTGGGGCATAGACTTGGGTTACTATGATATTGAATGGTTTCCTTGAAAGCAAACAGAGATCATTCTGTTGTTTTTGTGACTGCACCCAAGAACCGAATTTCAGACTCTTTTGTTGACTATGGGGGCTACTCTATTTCTTCTTAGGAATTCTTGCCCACTATAGTAGATTTAATGGTCATCTGAATGAAATTTGCCAATTCTGGTCCATTTTAGTTCAGTGATCCCTAAAATGTTCATGTTCACTCTTGCCATCACCTGTTTGACCACTCCCAGTTTCCCTTGATTCATGGACCTAATATTCCAGGTTCCTATGCAATATTGTTCTTTACAGCATTGGACTTTATTTTCATCACCAGTCACATCCACAACTGGGTGTTGTTTTTGCTTTGGCTCTGTCTCTTCATTCTTTTTGGAGTTACTTCTCCACTCTTCTCCAGTAGCATATTGGGCACCTACCGACCTGGGGAGTTCATCTTTCAGTGTTCTATCTTTTTGTCTTTTCATACTGTTCATGAGGTTCTCCAGGCAAGAATACTGAAGTGGTTTGTCATTCCCTTCTCCAGTGGACCACATTTTGTCAGGACTCTCCACCATGACCCATCCATCTTGGGTGGCCCTACATGGCATGGTTCATAGTTTCACTGAGTTAGACAAGTTGTGATCCAAGTGATCAGTTTGGTTAGTTTTCTGTAATTCTGGTTCCCATTCTGTTTGCCCTCTTTTCCATACAAAAGGCAAGCACTACTTTTTTTTCCCCGAAGTGTTTTTTACCATACTGCGTAAAAACCAGCATAGCAAGTGCTTGAATGGTTTCATACTTTGGAGATAAAGTAGGACTAAGAGTGATGGAGTATTAGTTACTCTTAGTTACCTTCATTCATTTAACAAATTGAATGAGTCCCTGCTATATACTACTTAGCTCTCCACCACTGAAAGGTAATCAGTGCAAAAAACTCTAAAAAAAAAAAAACCCTCTACTTTTTGTGGAAGTTATAGTCTAATGGCAATAGATAGATAATATGCAAGAAAAATAATTAACAAGTAAATTTTATGGTATGTTACAAGCTAATAGGTGCTATGGAAAAGTACATTAGGGTAAAGGGGATTGAAAATCTGGGGAATTAATAGTAGTTACAAATCTTGTCTTTGATGCTAACATTCCTAACAAGGACATGAATATTTTTAAAGCAGAGAATGACTTCCAAATCAGCAGAAAGAATTTTCTTATGTCTTACATATAGTGTTGATTGCTTATAGTCTAAAGTACTGAATTCTGAGGCACAGCAGTGGTGTGGGAATTGGGTGAACTGAACTGTCACCCTTTGAGATCCTTGTTTCTGACAGGTCAGATATTTCAAAATCTCTTGTTAAGAACACTTTGAGCATGTTCTTTTCTTGGGGACATTTTCATCTTTAATAATAACCAACTTAGAGAAAGTAGGACAGAGCAACTAGGATGTTTTGAAAACAACAAAGAAATAGAAGCTTCATTGCTAACTGCTTGGCACTCTGAAACTCTTGAGTATTTAAAAAGCATCAATTGTATTGTAAAATTTGAGCAAGGTCATAAGCTAACAATACCATCCTGAAAACCTCAGATCATAAAACTGATGAAATTGAAAATTAGTGGTATTTTACAAGGCAATAAAAGGAGGAAAGAATATCAGGTAATTATTTTTGTATTTCCCTACACCCAGTGCTTGTCAATGAGAAGCTCCAGGGAAGAGACTTAGATTATTTCTGCATACTCAGAGCTGAGCACAAGATCTAATATAAAGTATGTTTGTTCTCAGATGCTGAAGTTCCAAAGAATCACCCAGGATACTTACTAAGAATACATAGTCTTGACTTCCACTGTATGGAATACACTAATACTAACTTGTATTACCAAAATATGTGTTGGTCATGAAGTTCAAATTTAAATCTGGCAACCCTAACATATAATTAAAATTAAGAATGGATATCCCATATGTCTATAGGACAGATTTCATATCTGTGAGATAATCGTCTACCTGAGTAACAAAAGTCTGTGAATTAATTCAGTTTTCTGTGGCTCTAAACAGACTAAATTCTCTTACTTGCCAAAAGTAGGTTCATTTATTTCCTTTTGTTTTGAGGCTAGAAATTAACACTTGCTTCTCAGCTTGGAGGTAACTATGATTAGTCATATAGTGGGACTCAGTAGGTGAGTGTGACTGAATAAACATTATTAAGAAACTTCTTAAATAGCCAGATGACATTATTGCAGCTTCAGGTTTTTTTTTTATTTATTTTAGGATTATGTCATGATAAGGGAAAATCTAGCTGTTTCAGTATGTGTATATTTATGTTTCAATGAAAGTTACCAACTATTAATTTATTTAGATGGAAATCAATGTTCTAACCACTCTTTAGTTCTTAAGAATTCTCATAATGAAATGGTCATAAAATTTTCTGCACACTGGCTGATTGTTTTTATCCCTCAGGTATGCTCCCTCAGGTATGTTTCATTTTATGTTCAAGTTGGTTGATTTTTATTGATTCTGCTTCACCATTAGGGACTCCAAATAAACCAGTCTTAAAAAGTTGTGCTTATGTCTTGAGAGTCCCTTGGACAACAAGGAGATCAGACCAGTCAATCCTAAAGCAAATTAACTCTGAATATTCTTTGGAAGAACTGATGCTGAAGCTGAAGCTCCAATACTTTGATCACCTGATGCAAAAAGCTGACTGATTGGAAAAAATCCTGATGCTGGGAAAGACTGAAGGCAACAGGAGAATGTGATGGCAGAGGATGAGATGGTTGGATGGCATCACTGACTCAATGGACATGAGTTTGAGTAAACTCCAGGAGACAGTGAAGGTTAGCGAAGTCTGGCTTGTTGCAGTCCATGAGGTCACAAAGAGCTGGACATGACTTAGGGACTGAAATCAACAAAAATCGTGATGGATATTAGCTAGACTTACTGTAGAGGTCATCTTGTAATATATACAGATAACAAATCAATATATTGTATGCCTGAAATAATGTAACAAAATTCTTTGCTATAATGTTTCTGCAGTATAAACCTCTACAGTATCCCAGAATCTCAGAAAAGCTTGTTGCATGTGGATTACTCATAGAGACTGAGAACTGATAATTGATAATAGAGATGAGTGGGCTTCCCTGCTGTCTCAGTGGTAAAGAATCGCCTGCCAATGCAGGAGATGTGGATTCAATCCCTGGGTTCAGAGAATACCCTGGAGGAGGAAATGGCAACCTTCTCCAGTATTCTTGCCTGGAAAATTCCACAGACAGAGAAGCCTGGCAGGCTAAGCCCACAAGGTTGCAGAAGGGTCGGACATGACTTAGTGACTAAACAAAAACCACAAATATAGATAATCATGACTCTTTGGTTATATTGTGTATACTGCTGGTTTTCCATCATATATGTGGTCAGGGTTCAAGTCCACTTTTCTTATATATTAGAGAACAAGATGATCACAGCAAATGAGAAGTCTTGGAAACATTTAAAAATTTAATTTATGGATTACATATGTTTCTGTCTGAGAGAACAATAACTAGAAATTGGCTTAGAATATATAGCCAAACCTACATCAGGATAAGCCAGGAGAATATGGTTCATTATGAAATGAGGGCAAACAAGTAAACTTCAGGGTCATAAAACAGACAAACAAATACGCTTTTGGAAAGAAGAACTTGGAAATGTTTTTATTGTATTAGCAAGTGCTTGCTGTCATATGGCCTTCATAACCTGGTATCACAATTCCAGATATTACCCATGTCAGCAAAATGCTGTCCTTCAGATAGATGGCAGTTTATTAGATTTTCAAAATTGCACTTTTCATAATAAAAATCATCTCAGGGCTCAAGTACAAAAGAAATGACATGCATTTATGAGTTTGATTCAGAGATTAGATGTGAAATAGTAATGCTATTTACAACATTCAACACCTGCTGACTATAAATTTCCACAGTCAGCGTAAGATTCCTTCTCTTTGTGAGAGGACTGAAATCATACAAGAATCATTCAATCTATAAAAATTAGGAAATATTTTGGTGTTTGGTCTTCAGGTTGGTTGAATGCTAGGAATATGGCTAAGAGAGATGACAGGAGAAGCAGTATGTGACAAGAACAGATTTAGAACCAGAAGTTCTTTCTCCCAACCCTGTTTGTGTCTTATGTGGTATTGTGTGAGTGATTTAACATTTTAAGACTTTAATTTTCTCTTCAGCAAAATGGGGACAGCATCCAGGATGGATAGTGAATGTTCAAGAGGGTGGCAAATTATGTTACCATAATAACTTGAATTGTTATTCCTAATGATTCTAAGCTAGGTACTATACAAGTGTTTACTTCATAGGGAAGAGGCAGTCAAAGCATAGTGTGGGATGTGATAACAGATTTGTAGCAAAAAAATAGGAGAATGTGTCAGATGTAACTGAAAGCTCTGAAGAGTCTCCATTCATATATCATATATTCATATCCTCAATTCATCCAAACTCTTTCAGTCACAAAAGGTACCTCATTTTAGGCAATTACTTAGCTTAAACATTGTTCTACATGAAAAACTATAAATGAAATAACAAGGAATCTAAGCTTTGGTCAAAGATCTCTACTTATTCCTTTTGTGTACTAAGGTTTTGCATTGAATAGAACTTCAGAGTTAGGGGGTAGATGTTATTCCAATTCTGTCAAAGATGGAGCTTTCTTACAGAAGCTTTGCTGGCAAGATATTTTTAAAATTGAAATACAGGTGATTTACAGTATTGTGTCAGTTTTAGGTATACATATGCAGGTCAGGAAGCAACAGTTAGAACTGGACATGGAACAACAGACTGGTTCCAAATAGGAAAAGGAGTAGGTCAAGGCTGTATATTGTCACCCTGCTTATTTAACTCCTATGCAGAGTACATCATGAGAAACGCTGGGGTGGAAGAAGCACAAGCTGGAATCAAGATTGCAGGGAGAAATCTCAATAACCTCAGATATGCAGATGACACCACCCTTATGGCAGAAAGTGAAGAAGAACTAAAGATCCTCTTGATGAAAGTGAAAGAGGAGAGTGGAAAAGTTGGCTTAAATCTCAACATTCAGAAAACTTAAATCATGGCATCTGGTCACATCACTTCATGGGAAATAGATGGAGAAACAGTGGAAAGAGTGGCTGACTTTATTTTTTAGGGGTCCAAAATTACTGCAGATGGTGATTACAGCCATGAAATTAAAAGATGCTTACTTCTTGGAAGGAAAGTTATGACCAATCTAGATAGCATATTCAAAAGCAGAGACATTGCTTTTCCAACAAAGGTCCATCTAGTCAAGTCTATGGTTTTTCCAGTGGTCATGTATGGATGTGAGAGTTGGACTGTGAAGAAAGTTGAGCGCTGAAGAACTGATGCTTTTGAACTGTGGTGTTGGAGAAGACACTTGAGAGTCCCTTGGACTGCAAGAGATCCAATCAGTCCATTCTAGAGATCAGTCCTGGGTGTTCTTTGGAAGGAATGATGCTGAAGCTGAAACTCCAGTACTTTGGCCACCTCATGCAAAGAGTTGACTCATTGGAAAAGACTCTGATGCTGGGAGGGATTGGGGGCAGGAGGAGAAGGGGGCAACAGAGGATGAGATGGCTGGATGGCATCATTGACTCGATGGACATGAGTCTGAGTGACCTCTGAGAGTTGGTGATGGACAAGGAGGCCTGGCGTGCTGCGATTCATGGGGTCACAAAGAGTCAGACACGACTGAGTGACTAAACTGATAGTTCTTGAATTATATATATCTATATATAGATATATAGATATAGATATATAGATAGATTATTTTCCATGATAGGTTATTACAAGATATTGAATATTGTTCCCTGTGTTATGCAGCAAATCCTTATTGCTTACTGATATTGTGTATAGCAGTTTGTATCTGTAAATCTCATACTCCTAATTTATCTCTGTCCCCCTTCTCTTTCCCTTCTGGTAAGCCTAAGTTTGTTTTCTACATCTGTTAGTCTGTTCACTTGTATTCATATAGAGGTTCACTTGTACTATTTTTTGGATTCCACATATAAGTGATTTAATATTTATTTTTCTCTTACTTACTTCACTTAGTATGATATTCTCTAGGACCATCAGTGTTGCTGCAAATGGTAACATTTCATTCTTTGTTATAGCTGAATAATATTCTGTCAGCTTCCAGGTAACCCAGTGGTAATGATCTGCCCGTCAATGCAGAAGACGTGTGGTTTTGGTCCCTGGGTTGGGAAGATCCCCTGAAGAAGGAAATGGCAACCCACTTCAGTATTCTTGCCTGAAGAATCCCATGGACAGAGGAGCCTGGTGGGCTATAGTCTGTAGGGTCACAAATAGTTGGACACAACTGAAGAGACTTAGCATGCACCAGTATTCTTGCCTGGGAAATCCTATGGACAGAGGAGTCAGGTGGGGCTACAGTCTATGGAATCACAAAAGAATCGGACACAACTCAGTGACTGAACAACAAAAACAACAAATAAGTACATATTGATGGGCATTTGAGTTGAATATTGTAAATAGGCTTGCTATAAATGTTGAAGAGCATGCATCCTTTTGTATTAGAGTTTTCATCTTTTCTGGATATATGCCTGGGCATAGGATTCCTAGATCATATGGTAATTCTATTTTTAGTTTTTAAGGGAACCTCCATAATGTTGTCCATTGTGGCTGCATCAATGTACATTCCCACCAACAGCATAGAATGATTCCCTTTTGTTTGCACCCTCTCCAACATTTATTATTTGTACTTTTTGATGGTGACCATTCTGACAGGTGTAAGGTGATACGTCATTGTAGTTTTGACTTGCATTTCTCTAATGATTGAAAATGTTGAGCATTTTCTCATGTTCCTGTTGGCCATCTATATGTTCTCTTTGAAGAAATATCTACTAGGTATTCTTGTTGGCAAGACATTTCTAATGTATAAGATGAAAGGATAGAATAAGTGACAGAGCTAGTTACCAGAAATGAGGCTTCACTGTATTACATCATGATCCTCTCATTTGTTTCTGTCTCCATACTAAGCTCTTTCTCTGTCTTTCTCTCTCTCTTGCTCTCTCACTATCTCTTATATCTAAAGGTTAAGCAAAAGAATTTTGTCTAAATAAGGTAAAAGGATACTAAAAAACATTGCATATAAAACAAAGCTCTAGAAGGATGCATTTCAGATTTCTCTCAGAACCTCCAAGAAAATCAGAGTTACACTGTAAAAACAAACTCCCTTTGGAGGGAAACCTATTCATTTAGTGGCATCAAATCACACATTAACGAAAAGAGAACAAGGTAAGTTTTGTGTTTTGACTATTGTAGTCTCTATTAATAGATTTCAGAGTGACTTTATTAGTCACTAGTCTATAAATAGCAATCTAGAAAACTTTCATATTGTTTTCTCTGTAAACCTGCTTCTTTTGTTTTTGATTCTGCTCTCTTCACTGTCAGAATCTATTTCTTGAACAACTTATCTATTTGTTTCCTTTTATTTGAATGTTTCTATTAGCTCTGGAAGGCCTTCAGGAAATATATTAAAGCCTCTGGTTTGGCACTCAATAAACCTCCTCATGTGGACTGAAATGACTTCACTGACCTTATTTTCACACATGCCTCTCAACACCGTAGACCCACTCATGTGACTCTATTCTGGAATATTTATGCCTCATTCTTCAATAAATATTCTATATCTTTTCAGGAGACTAAGTGTCTACAAATACCGTCCCTTTGCCCAGAATATCATTCCTCTTTTTGTACCTGACAAATTCTGCTCAGGCTTCAGTAGTAAGTGTAACTTTATTTGTGAACTCTCAACTGAGTCCTGCGGGCAAGGAGTCTTTGCTTCCTCTGAGTTTTAGGAGATAGTCTTGTCTCCAGTCCCATCACTCCATGGGAAATAGATGGACAAACAGTGGAAACAGTGTCAGACTTTATTTTGGGGGGCTACAAAATCACTGCAGGTGGTGACTGCAGCCATGAAATTAGAAGACGCTTACTCCTTGGAAGAAAAGTTATGACCAACCTAGATAGCATATTCAAAAGCAGAGACATTACTTTGCCGACTAAGGTCCGTCTAGTCAAGGCTATGGTTTTTCCTGTGGTCATGTATGGATGTGAGGGTTGGACTGTGAAGAAGGCTGAGCGCCGAAGAATTGATGCTTTTGAACTGTGGTGTTGGAGAAGACTCTTGAGAGTGCCTTGGACTGCAAGGAGATCCAACCAGTCCATTCTGAAGATCAGCCCTGGGATTTCTTTGGAAGGAATGATGCTAAAGCTTCTCCGGGAGTTGGTGATGGACAGGGAGGCCTGGCGTGCTGCGATTCATGGGGTCGCAAAGAGTCGGACACAACAGAGCAACTGATCTGAATGAACTGAACTGAACTTGTCTCCCTATTATAACATGTGCTACATTGCATTGCAGTGGATCTGTTTCCGTATCTGACTTCTCTGTAAACTATAACTCCATTTGGTTCCAGGGCTATCTAACACATTGTTAATTCCACAGCACATGATATGGTGTTTTTGACCAGCAGAAAATCAATAAATGTTCGTCAAACTAAATTAATGTTCCAACAGCTCTATTCTTTGAATTACAAACATTTTTCAGATTGGTTCTTTAAAAAAAGTGTTTACTTTTTTAATAAGTAATTTGAGTCTTGATTTTCTGTTCTAGGTGGAATATAGTAGGTTATAGTTGTTGGGGTTTTCCATGAAATGTTATAAAACCCCAAATCAACTTTGGGGCCAATCCTATAGTAAGTATGGAGAAGGAAATGGTACCCCATTCCAGTATTCTTGCCTGGAGAATCCTGTGGATGGAGGAGCCTGGTGGGCTGCTGTCCATGGGGTCACACAGAGTTGGACNAGGTGGAATATAGTAGGTTATAGTTGTTGGGGTTTTCCATGAAATGTTATAAAACCCCAAATCAACTTTGGGGCCAATCCTATAGTAAGTATGGAGAAGGAAATGGTACCCCATTCCAGTATTCTTGCCTGGAGAATCCTGTGGATGGAGGAGCCTGGTGGGCTGCTGTCCATGGGGTCACACAGAGTTGGACACGACTGAAGCAACTTAGCATTAGTAAGCCAATACTCCCACTGTAGCAGCATGAAGAAGATGGATATGTTGCAAAAACTGTAGTGTTGAAAGCTTTCAGAAACATAGGGAATCAACAAGGACTAGGTGAAATAAAATTATAGAGAGGGAAACTATATACAAATGAACTTTTGTTGTTGTTCAATCTCTGTCATGTCTGACTCTTTGTGACCCCACGAACTGCAGCATGCCAAGCTTCCCTGTCCTTCACCATCTCCTGGAGTTTGCCAAAACTCATGTCCACTGAGTCAATGAAGCCATCCAACCAGCTCATCTTCTGTCACCCCCACTTTCTCCTCTTGGCTTCAATCTTTCCCAGCATCAGAGTCTTTTCCAGTGAGTCAGCTCTTTGCATCAGGTGGCCAAAGTATTGGAGCTTTGGATCACTGGATATTTTTTTCTTGCGGAGGAATTGCCAGTTCTGTTTTGAGCTGACGGTGAGGGTGGGCCCCTGTGCAGAGCCTCTACTGCAGAGAAGTAGGAAGGCCATTTGTATTGTTTGCGTCTGGAGTTACAAATTAGAATCTTGAGGAACCACAAACTTTTGCAAACATCAATGACAGAATTTAAGTTCACATGAAATACTTACCAAATCAACCACCTAATTGGCCATAAAAAACTCCAGAAATTTTAAAGATTGGAATAGCTTAGATTACAATACAATTAATGTAGAAGTCAATAATACGATAACAAGAAAAGCCTTACTTTCTGGAAATTAAATAAAGCATCTCATATATTAATAATGAAGAAGTCAATGACAATTAGTTTGAACTGAATCATAATGAAATATAACATATTTAAGCATGCAGTTTGCAATTAAAGCATAGTAAAATCAGTATTTATAAGGATATGTATATTTGTAAACATACATATAAATGGCAATCCACTCCAGTATTCTTGCCTGGAGAATCCCATGGCCGGAGAAGCCTAGTAGGTTACAGTCCACGGGGTCGCAAAGAGTAGGACATGACTGAGCGACTTCACCTCACCTCACCTCACATATTTAAAAGATTAAAAATTAATATAAAACTTAACCACAAGAAGCTGGAAAAATAACAACATATCAGTCCTCTGCAAAAGAGAAGAAAAATAAAGAGCAGAAACATGTAATAGAATGAGAAAATCAAAAGCCAATATATTTTTTAAAACTATTAATAAAATTACCAAATCTCTAGGAGAATGTTTAACAAAAATAAGTGAAAGTCACTCAGTCATGTCCAATTCTTTGTGACCCCCATGGACTCTACAGTCCATGGAATTCTCCAGGCCAGATTACTGGAGTGGGTAGCCTTTCCCCTTCTCCAAGGGATCTTCCCAACCCAGGGATTGAACCTAGGCCTCCTACATTGCAGGTAGATTCTTTACCAGCTGAGCCAACAGGGAAGCCCAAGAATACTGGAGTGGGTAGCCTATCCCTTCTCCAGCCAATCTGTCTGACCCAGGAATCGAACCCTTGTCTCCTGCACTGCAGGCAGATTTTTACCAGCTAAGCTACCACGGATTTCCTTTACAAAAATAAAAGAAAACATAAATTATCATTACTAGAAATTTTAAATCCATTGCCAAAACATTCCGACAAAGTACTTGAAATGTTTCCAATATTTAAATAAGAAATTAGTGCCCAGTCACCCAGTTTATGCAGTCTCTCCCCCAGATTATAAAACTGGAGGAAACTGTTTTTTAAGTGATATCAGCATAATCCAAAATCCTGACGAAGACGTCATGAAAAAGGAAAATTAGAGAACAATCTCCTTTACATAAACACATGTAAAATTCATTAACAAAACATTAAAATTAAATCACATGATGTTCAAAAGGGAAAGTACAATACAACAGAGTGGAGTTTACTACACCTATGAAAGGCTGACTTCACATTTCAAAATGAATGTAATTCACATTATCAAAAGAGAAAAGGAGTAAAATATATGACTATCTCAATAGATGCATAGTTGGCTTTTGATTCAATACCCGTTTCTAGTAAAACTTTTAGTTAATGAGTTGTAGAAGGGAACTTCCTTAATCTGATAGAGAATATTAACAAAACACCTAGAGCAAATGTTTTACTCAATGGTAAAATCTTGAAAAATTTCCTCTTAAGATCCGAGTGAAAAAGTAAACCTATTTTTATTTAGCACTGTCTGTGTGTAGGTATGTGACCACCCATGCTCAGTCATGTCCAGCTCTTTGTGACCTCATTGACTGTTGCCCACCAGGCTCCTCTGTCCATTGGATTTTCCAGGCAAGAATACTGGAGTTGCCATTTCCAGCTCCAGCGAATCTAACCTCTGTCTCTTGTGTCTCCTGCATTGGCAGGCAAAGTCTTCACCACTAGCACCTCCTGGGAAGCCCATTTAGTATTGTACTGGGGGTTTTATTCAATGCAATAAAATAAGAAAACACACATCAAGTACCTAGTAGTCTTCTCTGTTCTCTCTGAACTCTGAGACTTGCCCATCCACATCTAGTGCTACAGTTTTCCAATTTCAGGAAACATTCCCTAATAGCTCAGTTGGTCAAGAATCCACCTGCAATGGAGGAAACCCTGGTTTGATTCCTGGGTCGGGAAGATCCGCTGGAGAAGGGATAGGCTACCCACTCCAGTATTCTTGTGCTTCCCTTGTGGCTCAGCTGCTAAAGAATTTGCCTGCAATGCAGGAGACCTGGGTTTGATCCCTGGGTTGGGAAAATCCCCTGGAGAAGGGAAAGGCTACCCACTCCAGTATTCTGGCCTGGAGAATTTCATGGACTGTAGAGTCCATGGGCCACAAAGAGTTGGACACAATTGAGCGACTTTCACTTTCACTTTTTAAATACCATTTAACAATGTTTACAAGTTGGTCCCCTCCAATGCTCACAAGCAGCTTTCGATCACTTTCAAAGCATCGTAGTAGTTATTATGTTCCTTGTGAATTTCTGATCCACTGAACATACATAAATTGTTACCACTTTTACCAGATTCCTATTTTTTTGTATATGTGTCACTGGTGAAGTTTGTTAGCATTGTACGCCTAACCCATTGTCCCATAAGCCCTGTTTTTTCTTTTTTTTCATTGTGAGATTTTTGCCCAGCAGAGTGATTCTCAGGGATCTATGTCTATATCCATATATAATAGTAAAACTGTCCACAAAATTCACTGAAAGTCAATCAGAGTTTTTGTGCATCTCAATGTGGCCAAAACAAAGTGTGACTTTGGACTCACATTTGAAATAAAATAAGTTATGAGGTATATGACTCTGTCCCCATATTCAAATATGTTTAGGAATTCGTTTCCTCTCAGGATGCACTTTCGCCATTGTGTAGCATTGCTCTTTGCAGAAAACATAAAGATTTTAAAAATTATGAACTTTCTACATATTTATGCAGTAGACAATGAATGTCTTACAGGCATGGAGCTTAAACTAGTCAATTCGCGCCACTTCTAACAAGAGCTTTCTTCCTGCCTTTGGTGATGGCGCATGTCACAGTCTGCACTGGAGTGTGTTAACATGGATGTTGGTCACGTGGGATTCAGAACTGCCTAGAATGCAGGAATACAAATAAAGAATATAACTCTCACTGGAACAAAATGGTAGTTTTAAGGCAGTGTTGCAAACTTTGATTGCATTGGGATGAGTAGATATGTTTTTAATGAGGTAGTTGAGAAATGCTCTCATTCATAAAGAGTACGTTCTCTGTGATATGAGCTGTTTAATGTCATCTGATGGGAATATGATGAGAAAGATCATTTTTAGGACAAGCTTTATATAACATTGATTGCCACAAAAGGGCTGTCTTGTAAAAAACATAAAGACTGCATCCCAAATTCCTTATTGTAACATAAGCAACAATAATAACAAGACACAAAGTTCAAAAAGAGCTTGGGGAGTTCTAGTGTCTGACAGTTTATGCATCTAATTACTGAGTTGTCACCAGAAGTCTTATTATGTTGGAGGGAAGGAGGGAGGGAGCGGGGGGGAGGTGATGTGATGACAGCGCCTAAAACAAAGGATAACATTGTCTCTGTGTATCTGGATCACTGTTCTTTGGGTCACGAGAGAATCTGCAGTGTCAGTGAACTCTTTGCCCTGTTGGTGCATGAAGCAAAGTGTTGCCATGAAATTAGGCATTGTCACCTGAAGCTTGGTATGGATCCTGCCATGATGTTTATCTCCTTTGATGCAGATTTTGGTGTTCCTAGAAAATATTTTAAATTTCAAACCATTTGATTCAACTTGAAATCTCTACCCGCTGTTTTGGGACACAGAGAGGCATGGTCGGACTAAGTCATGCTTCCTGACTCATCGCTTTCAATCCTGGCCAATAGAAGAGGATCAGAACCATACAGCGATGGGGGAACACAGCAGCCTCCCTCTCCTGCAGGGGAGGCAGATTCCAGGAGTCCCCAGGATCCCACAGAGGCTGGCAGACTCACCTTTGCCAGCTGTTGGCAGGCTGGCTTTTATTCCCAAGAAAAAGAGAGTCAATTTAAAAGATCCCCCCCCACCGCAAAAAAAAAAAAAAAAAAAAAAATCTGTATTAAAGGGTGTTTTGGTGGGTGAGAAAGTGGGTTCTGTTAGACCCTCTCCCTGCTGCACTCTTGCAGTTTTGAATTGCCTGCTGATGAGTGCTAGGAAACAGACTAGCCTGATTTTCCTCTGTGCCCCTGGCAAGTCTGTGTACTTCTAAAGGTCAGAAGTGAGATTAATAAAGGGAGACATAAGCAGGATTTCCAAATTACCTCTTTACCCATATATCATTCATGCATTATTCATCAACTCATCTACTATGTGCTGAGAACTGGGATGAGCATGGAACAGGGACAGGTATGATGTGGACTGTGTTCTCAACATCCTCTAGTGGATGACAGACAGGAAAGCAAATAAGGGCCACCACATACTGTAGAGACTCTAAGAAAGTGACAGAGGAAGAGTAGTCATGTCTGCCTAGAATGCAGGTCTTTAAACCATTTTTTCCTCTGGCCCCATTTGGCAGTTGGCAAGATTTAGGTCCTGATGTTCCAGGGTCAAATGCTCAACAATATATTTATTAAATGTATAATTAAATGTGACAGTGTTCGGCTCATAAGTTAAATTATGGGATCATAACTACTGCCTTAAGTCATAAGTATATGAAAAAGAAATTAGAGCATATTGTTGTAAGTTACTCTGAAAATGCCATGGTGCAGGTGAAAGAACCTGGAACACCTGTTATTGCTTAGCTTTGCAAACACTGAGCTGTGTTATCTTGGCCAAGTCACTTGATTTTGGCCTCAGTTTCCTTAAATGTAAAATGAGAAAGTCTCTTATTCTAGACAGTAATGATTACAGAAAAATTCAAGGACTAAAAATAGAAAAAAAAAGTATAAATTCTTAATGATGATTTTCCAAGTATAAACAAACTTCAGAGAGCAACTGGATGATTTTGGACTTCCCTTGAAATTCAAGCCAAATTGGGAGCCAGATGGTTGTTACCCACAAACCCCCCACCCGAGCTGATTCGCAGGAAGCCCATCTGCTTGAATTCCCCCCGTTTCCACATGGAAGTGAGGATCTCCAGATAGTCATATTCCGGTGAGTCATTTCACCTTCTCCCTTTTCTCATGCATGCCAAAGAAAATTTCTCCAGAGGAATATAAGGAATCTAAATTCCGAGTGGTGTCCCTGGAGTACGCAATAAAAATAGTTCTTATCATGAATATCTGTAGAAAACTCAGAAGAGTACAAGGTAATATTGTGCATTTTATAACGGAAATTCTATTCCCTGTGACAGCTACTCAGGACTTCTAACCTTGATTGTTCATACCAGCTTCCTGTTTATGGTTTCCTGTCCCTTCCAATCCATTTATAGAGTGCTACTGGATTAATCTTTTAAAACAGCTCTGTTCAATAGAACATTCTGTGATGACAGAAATGTCCTATATTGCTCCTGTCCTGTATACAGAAGCTACTAGCTGTTGGGCATTATTGAGCATCTGAAATATGACAAATATGAGGAGCTGACTTTTTCATTTTATTTAATCTTGATTAATTTAAATTTAAACTTAGGCAACTACATGTGCTGGTGGCATTTGCACTGAACATTTCCATCTCAAGCATAGCCCTGACCATGCCCCTCCTTGACTCAAAACATTATGGAGCTTTGCTCTGCCTAAAATGTGGCGTTGTGTTGGTGGTCCAGTCACTAAGTCATGTTCAACTCTCTGTGACCCCAAGGACTGTAGCCCACTAGGCTTCTCTGTCCATGGGATTCCCCATGCAAGAATTGAAGTGGGTTGCCATTTCTTTCTTCAGGGGAAATTTCTGACCCAGGGATCAAATCTGTCTCTTGCATTGCAAGCAGATTCTTTACTGCTAAGCCACCAGGTCTAAAATGTACTATTAAAGTATCATAAGCATTCAAGAAATTCTATAAACTGTTTTCAAACATTGCTTTCTGTGCAATCAATATTTTATTCAGAGTGAAATGTTTGCTGTTTTCAAATCTATCTTCTGTTTTCCAGGAGGCACACTTTCCTTATGTTTCTTTAAAAAATAATTTTTTTCATTTATTTAATTATATCTGATGTTGAAATAGCTCAATTTCCTCATCCTTGATAAGATCTTATCTCATTCATATCCATTGATATCTCTCATGCTCTTGAAATCCCAGTACATTTTACTGCATATCTTAGCTATTTATTAATATGTATATACATTAAATCTGCTACTTGATTGTATTATAATCACCCTGAGACTCTTGTCTATGTTTGATTTAATTTTAGATTCTTCCTGGCTCTTTTCACAAAGAAGACATATAAATTAATCATTAAGCAAAAGTCAGTAGCATTGAATTTAAATCCAAGTTATTTGAGCTACTGGGCTTCCCGGGTGGTTCAGCAGTAAAGGATCTGCCTGCAGTGCAGGAGCTTTAAGAGACGTGGGATTGATCCCTGGGTCAGAAAGATCCCCTGGAGAAAGGAATGGCAACCCGCTCCAGTATTCTTGCCTAGAGAATCGCATGGACAGAAGAGCCTGGCGGGCTACAGTCCATAGGATCACAAAGGGTCGGACGTGACTGAAACGCCTTGGTATGTCCTTGAACTACTTACCTGTGCAACTGATAAGCACCATGTCAAGGTACATAACAAGGGCAATGGCAAATGCTAGCTAATTCATAAATGCTGAAGATGTAAGTTCAGAATTTCCACAAGCAGATCATCATAGTTACTGTTGATCCACAAACAAAAGGCAACCTTCTCTTATTGAAAGAAGCACTTGATTAGCAGATACCTTATTCTCTAAGACTGGGGGTGATAGAAAGAAGCGTGTTCTCTCTCACAGCAGAGGGAACAATTGTTGATCTACATTCACCTCTCTCTCCATCACTAAGAGCAGAGTTTGGGGCAAAGTATCAAGTGAGAAGACTTAAAACGTAGCCCCAGGGCAGGAGCAAGAGCAGGTCATCCTGAAAGCTATTCTCTGGTAAAAGCAGCCCCACAGGGAGGGAAGCATGTGGTCCCTGCCCTCCTGCCCTCCGCTGTGTTCCCATGCCAGGACCCACCCTTGGCAGCACCAGGGTTGAATGATTTATTTTTTTTGGCCCTGGGCTTCAAAGGAATTATAAAGATATGTGGGTAAAAAGGGAAGAGAACAGATTTCAAGGAAAGCTGTCCTTCTCAACATTTGAGAGAATTCTTTGTTTTCTGCTTTTGGCCACTAATCTTTGGGTTATTTAGGCTGACTTTTCCACAACAGTTGAAATCAAATGCTTTCAAAACTCTACAGTAGAGAATTTTACAGATTTTCCTCAAAGACACAAAATTCTACTAAAATACCAATATGTTTAAATGACCAAATTCTTGATTCAAAAATATTTCTAAGGAATAGAACTGTTTTTATCTGCCAAATCACTGGAACTAACTTCTAACCTACTCTTAGCAAGTGTCACTGACTGACATGCTTTAGAAGAAGATGTAAATCAGCTGGGTTTTAATCCTAGTTTGCTGTTTACTCACTAGGTAATTAATTTTCTTACTTATGCGTGTCAGCGAGCTTTTCTGGGTTCGAACATGAACTGGGACACATAAAGTTTACAGTCTCCCACAAGTTACTTAAGTTTCTTCATTTACAAAATAAAATATAAAATAATGATAATTCCTACTTCTCAAGAATGTGGTTAAATATGAATTCAATTTACATTAAGCAAATAAAGCACTTTACATACTTCTGGCACATAAAAGACACCCAGTACATTTAATTACCTTCCCTATATGGTTTGTACTAAGACAAATACTATAAATTATTAAAGAACTGTTTCATCTTTGACAGAGCTATTTATAATGGCTCCATATAACCCTGAGTATCCTATTTTTGGGGCTTCCCAGGTGGCGCTAATGGTTAAGAACTCACCTCACAATGCAGGAGACATAAGAGAGGTGGGTTTGATCCCTTGGTTGGGAAGATCCCCTGGAGAAAGGCATGGAAACCCACTCCAGTATTCTTGCCTGAAGAATCCCATGGACAGAGGAGCCTGGTGGGCTACAGTCCAGAGGGTTGCATAGAGTTGGACTTGACTGAAGCAATTTAGAATGCATGCATCCTATTTTTAAAATCTTTTATTTGGAAATAATTTCTAGCATGCCAAAATGCCACAATGTTAGTACAGAGAACTCCCTATGTTATTTATCCTGATTCAGAAATTTGTAAATATTTTGCTCTATTTGCTTCATCATAAGTACTCTCTTCATATATCATGCATCTATCATTATAGCCTGGGCTGGGCTTTTAAAACCACACATTCAGCTCTCTGCAACAACAGAGAAGGTTTTCTCTTTTCTTGTTTTTTGTTATCACTGAAGACATGTGGATTTCTTACATAGAAACTAGACTTAAAAACTTTTGGGGAACTCCATACTCTGGATATGGCACTCTCTGATCTGTGTATCCACACATTACCTCCATATGAAGCCCCTCAGAGCAACCCTTGGAGTGATTTCCCCTCTAGAAAGTGAAGGGAGGCTTTAGAGCAGCAGTTCTCAAACACTTTAGTTTCAGGGCCTCTTCCCCCCCTTACACATTACTGAGTATCTCAAGGAGATTTATTTAGGTTTGTTACAGCTATCACTAGTTACCACACTGGAAATTAAATGGGGGAAAATTTAAATATTTATTAATCATTAAAAATTATAATTTTAATTCATCATATTAACATATGGACCATAAAGAAAACTGAGTGCCGAAGAATAGATGCTTTCAAACTGTGGTGCTGGAGAAGACTCTTGAGAGTCCCTTGGACTGCGAGGAGATCAAACCAGTCAATCCTAAAAGGAATCAACCCTGAACATTCATTGGAAGGACTGATCCTGATGCTGAAGCTCCAATACTTTGGCCACATGATGCAAAGAACTGACTCACTGGAAAAGATCCTGATGCTGGGAAAGATCGAAGGTGGGAGGAGAAGGGGACAACAGAGGATGAGATGGTTGGATGGCATCACCAACTCGATGGACATGAGTTTGAACAAACTCTGGGAAATAGTGAAGAACAGGGAAGGGTGATGTGCTGCAGTCCATGGGTGGCAAAGAGTCAGACATGACTGAGCGACTGAACAACAACAATTAACATATCAACATAAAGCGACTGAACAACAACAATTAACATATCAACATAAATAACTTCTTTTAGTAGGAAAAAAGTACTATTTACCAGTAATAACCATGTTAATAAGAACTGGGTTCTTTTACTGTTAATCTTCTTAATCTATGTCTTATAATACAGATGCCAATTAGATTCTCATATCTGGTCTGTGGTAAACTCATTAAAATATGCTATTTTGGTTGAAGTGTAAAAGAAATCCAGCCTCATGCAGTATATGGAAAAAGGAGTCATGAATTGCATTTTCAGATAATTTATCTTTAAAACTATACCAAAACTTAGTAAGTAGTAGTTTCTTAAAGATTAATTGCAGCCATATCTTTTCATAAAGTTTTAATATTCTATCAAAACAATGCACTCCATTACTTTTAAATTCATTGGCTTCTTTCTCACTTTGTATCTTTTACCCATGCATACATAGCTTTGTGAGGCTTCCCTGGTGGCTCAGATGGTAAAGAATCTGCCTGCAATGCGGGAGACCTGGGTTCGATCCCTGGGTTGGGAAGATCCCCAGGAGGAGGGCATGGCTATCCATTCCAGTATTCTTGCCTGGAGAATTCCCATGAACAGAGGAGGCTGGTGGGCTACAGTCCACGGGGTTGCAAAAAAGTTGGATATGACCGACCAAGTACAGCACAGCACAGCACATGGCTTTGTATCATCATGCATTGGCCATTTGAAAAATCTTGGCTCACTGAGTTTCACAGATCTTCTGCACATTCCATAAATATCAAAAAACACATTCATTAATATCCCCACTAATCTCCTTAGAAAATCTACCACCGGGAAGCTGTGAAGCACATAGTGGCTGGTAAAAGTTTTAAAAACTTTAATTTTTGCTTAAAAGTTTGAATATACCACTGGAAACACTGTCGGTTGTTTTCTTTGGAGTGACAGGCTGACTTCATTTGTTTTTGAGAAAACATCTGCCAAATACCTGCTGCTTTTCCTAAAAGAAGTTTATTAAGATAATTCATATACTATAGAATTGACCAATTTAAATTTTAAAATTCAGTGATTAGCATACATTTACAGAAGTGAACAACAACCTGTACCATAAAATTTAGAACATTTGTGTGTGTTAGCTGTTCAGTTGTGTCCACCTCTTTGCGACCCTGTGGACTGTAGCCTGCCAGGCTCCTCTGGGCTATTGTGCTTCCACTTTAGGCTATTGTGGATAGCGCTACTTTGAACATTTGTGTGTATATTTTTGTTTGGATATATATATATTCAGTTTTCTTGGGTACATAATTAGGAATGGAATGCTGGATCATGTAGTAATTCTATATTTAAAAATTTGAGGTGCTCACTGAGTTTCACAGATCTTCTGCACATTCCATAAATATCAAAAAACACATTCATTAATATCCCCACTAATCTCCTCAGAAAATCCACCACCGGGAAGCTGTGAAGCACATAGTGGCTGGTAAAAGTTTTAAAAACTTTAATTTTTGCTTGAAAGTTTGAATATACCACTGGAAACACTGTCAGTTGTTTTTTCTTTGGAGTGACAGGCTGACTTCATTTGTTTTTGAGAAAACATCTGCCAAATACCTGCTGCTTTTCCTAAAAGCAGTTTATTAAGATAATTCATATACTATAGAATTCACCAATTTAAATTTTAAAATTCAGTGATTAGCATACATTTACAGAAGTGAACAACAACCTGTACCATAAAATTTAGAACATTTGTGTGTGTTAGCTGCTCAGTTGTGTCCACCTCTTTGCAACCCTGTGGACTGTAGCCTGCCAGGCTCCTCTGGGCTATTATGTTTCCACTTTAGGCTATTGTGGATAGCGCTACTTTGAACATTTGTGTGTATATTTTTGTTTGGATATATATATATATTCAGTTTTCTTGGGTACATAATTAGGAATGGAATGCTGGATCATGTAGTAATTCTATATTTAAAAATTTGAGGAACTGCCTGTTTTCTATGTCTGTGCCATTTTATATTCCATTCACAAAAGCAATAAATAAGCGTTCAATTTCTCTATTTCCTTGCCAGTACTTGTTATTGCTTGTCTTCTTTAATTATAGCCATTTTGGTGCATATGAAGTGGCATGCCACTCTGGTTTGGTTTGCATTTTCCTAATGGCTAATGCAGTTCAACATCTTTTTGTGTAGTATTGGTCACTTACATATNTTCACAAAAGCAATAAATAAGCGTTCAATTTCTCTATTTCCTTGCCAGTACTTGTTATTGCTTGTCTTCTTTAATTATAGCCATTTTGGTGCATATGAAGTGGCATGCCACTCTGGTTTGGTTTGCATTTTCCTAATGGCTAATGCAGTTCAACATCTTTTTGTGTAGTATTGGTCACTTACATATATATTCTTTTGAGATATGTCTAATCAGAACCTTTGCCCATTTAGAAATGGAATATTGATCTTTTTAGTTTTTAGTTCTGTCCTGGATATTAGACTCTGACCAGATGTATGATTTACAGATATTTCTTCCATCCTATGGATTATCCTTTCACTTTCTTAATGGTGTCTTTTGAACCACAACAGTTTTGACTTTTAAGGAAGCTTAACTTACACTTTTTTCCTTCTTTCATATCTTTTTTCCTTTCGTGTTCTTCATGTCAGATCTAAGAAACCTTTCCCAACCTACAGGTCGCAAAGATTTACTGTTATGTTTTATTGTATGGATGTTTCTGTTTCAGTTTTTACATTTAAGCATATGAGCCATTTCAGGCTAATTTTTTTTGTATGTCGTGAGCAGGGTTCCAAATACATGCTTTTATATATGGATCCTCACTTCTCCTAGCACCATTTCTTGAAAAGATTCTTTTATCTCTCAAAGTATCAAGTGAGAAGACTTAAAACGTAGCCCCAGGGCAGGAGCAAGAGCAGGTCATCCTGAAAGCTATTCTCTGGTAAAAGCAGCCCCACAGGGAGGGAAGCATGTGGTCCCTGCCCTCCTGCCCTCCACTGTGTTCCCATGCCAGGACCCACCCTTGGCAGCACCAGGGTTGAATGATTTATTTTTTTTGGCCCTGGGCTTCAAAGGAATTATAAGGATATGTGGGTAAAAAGGGAAGAGAACAGATTTCAAGGAAAGCTGTCCTTCTCAACATTTGAGAGAATTCTTTGTTTTCTGCTTTTGGCCACTAATCTTTGGGTTATTTAGGCTGACTTTTCCACAACAGTTGAAATCAAATGCTTTCAAAACTCTACAGTAGAGAATTTTACAGATTTTCCTCAAAGACACAAAATTCTACTAAAATACCAATATGTTTAAATGACCAAATTCTTGATTCAAAAATATTTCTAAGGAATAGAACTGTTTTTATCTGCCAAATCACTGGAACTAACTTCTAACCTACTCTTAGCAAGTGTCACTGACTGACATGCTTTAGAAGAAGATGTAAATCAGCTGGGTTTTAATCCTAGTTTGCTGTTTACTCACTAGGTAATTAATTTTCTTACTTATGAGTGTCAGCCAGCTTCTCTGGGTTCGAACATGAACTGGGACACATAAAGTTTACAGTCTCCCACAAGTTACTTAAGTTTCTTCATTTACAAAATAAAATAAAAATAATGATAATTCCTACTTCTCAAGAATGTGGTTAAATATGAATTCAATTTACATTAAGCAAATAAAGCACTTTGCATACTTCCTGGCACATAAAAGACACCCAGTACGTTTAATTACCTTCCCTATATGGTTTGTACTAAGACAAATACTATAAATTATTAAAGAACTGTTCCATCTTTGACAGAGCTATTTATAATGGCTCCATATAACTCTGAGTATCCTATTTTTGGGGCTTCCCAGGTGGCGCTAAGGGTTAAGAACCCACCTCACAATGCAGGAGACATAAGAGAGGTGGGTTTGATCCCTTGGGAAGATCACCTGGAGAAAGGCATGGAAACCCACTCCAGTATTCTGGCCAGAAGAATCCCATGGACAGAGGAGCCTGGTGGGCTACAGTCCAGAGGGTTGCATAGAGTTGGACATGACTGAAGCAATTTAGCATGCATGGATCCTATTTTTAAAATCTTTTATTTGGAAATAATTTCTAGCATGCCAAAATGCCACAATGTTAGTACAAAGAACTCCCTATGTTATTTATCCTGATTCAGAAATTTGTAAATATTTTGTTCTATTTGCTTCATCATAAGTACTCTCTTCATATATCATACATCTATCATTATATCCTAGGCTGGGCTTTTCAAACCACACATTAAGCTCTCTGCAACAACAGAGAAAGTTTTTCTTTTCTTGTTTTTTGTTATCACTGAAGACATGTGGATTTCTTACATAGAAACTAGACTTAAAAACTTTTGGGGAACTCCATACTCTGGATATGCCACTCTCTGACCTGTGTAGCCACACATTACCTCCATATGAAGCCCCTCAGAGCAACCCTTGGAGTGATTTCCCCTCTAGAAAGTGAAGGGAGGCTTTACAGCAGCAGTTCTCAAACACTTTAGTTTCAGGGCCTCTTCCCCCCCTTACACATTACTGAGTATCTCAAGGAGATTTATTTAGGTTTGTTACAGCTATCACTAGTTACCACACTGGAAATTAAATGGAGGAAAATTTAAATATTTATTAATCATTAAAAATTATAATTTTAATTCATCATATTAACATATGGACCGTAAAGAAGACTGAGTGCCGAAGAATAGATGCTTTCAAACTGTGGTGCTGGAGAAGACTCTTGAGAGTCCCTTGGACTGTGAGGAGATCAATCCTAAAAGAAATCAACCCTGAACATTCATTGGAAGCACTGATCCTGATGCTGAAGCTCCAATACTTTGGCCACATGATGCAAAGAACTGACTCACTGGAAAATATCCTGATGCTGGGAAAGATCGAAGGTGGGAGGAGAAGGGGACAACAGAGGATGAGATGGTTGGATGGCATCACCAACTCGATGGACATGAGTTTGAACAAACTCTGGGAAATAGTGAAGAACAGGGAAGGGTGGTGTGCTGCAGTCCATGGGTGGCAAAGAGTCAGACATGACTGAGCGACTGAACAACAACAATTAACATATTAACATAAATAACTTCTTTTAGTGGGAAAAAAATACTATTTACCAGTAATAACCATGTTAATGAGAACTGGGTTCTTTTACTGTTAATCTTCTTAATCTATGTCTTATAATACAGATGCCAATTAGATTCTCATATCTGGTCTGTGGTAAACTCATTAAAATATGCTATTTTGGTTGAAGTGTAAAAGAAATCCAGCCTCATGCAGTATATGGAAAAAGGAGTCATGAATTGCATTTTCAGATAATTTATCTTTAAAACTATACCAAAACTTAGTAAGTTGTAGTTTCTTAAAGATTAATTGCAGCCATATCTTTTCATAAACTTTTAATATTCTATCAAAACAATGCACTCCATTACTTTTAAATTCATTGGCTTCTTTCTCACTTTGTATCTTTTACCCATGCATACATAGCTTTGTGAGGGTTCCCTGGTGGCTCAGATGGTAAAGAATCTGCCTGCAATGCGGGAGACCCGGGTTCGATCCCTGGGTTGGGAAGATCCCCAGGAGGAGGGCATGGCTATCCATTCCAGTATTCTTGCCTGGAGAATTCCCATGAACAGAGGAGGCTGGTGGGCTACAGTCCACGGGGTTGCAAAAAAGTTGGATATGACCGACCAAGTACAGCACAGCACAGCACATGGCTTTGTATCATCATGCATTGGCCATTTGAAAAATCTTGGCTCACTGAGTTTCACAGATCTTCTGCACATTCCATAAATATCAAAAAACACATTCATTAATATCCCCACTAATCTCCTTAGAAAATCTACCACCGGGAAGCTGTGAAGCACATAGTGGCTGGTAAAAGTTTTAAAAACTTTAATTTTTGCTTAAAAGTTTGAATATACCACTGGAAACACTGTCGGTTGTTTTCTTTGGAGTGACAGGCTGACTTCATTTGTTTTTGAGAAAACATCTGCCAAATACCTGCTGCTTTTCCTAAAAGAAGTTTATTAAGATAATTCATATACTATAGAATTGACCAATTTAAATTTTAAAATTCAGTGATTAGCATGTATTTACAGAAGTGAACAACAACCTGTACCATAAAATTTAGAACATTTGTGTGTGTTAGCTGTTCAGTTGTGTCCACCTCTTTGCGACCCTGTGGACTGTAGCCTGCCAGGCTCCTCTGGGCTATTATGTTTCCACTTTAGGCTATTGTGGATAGCGCTACTTTGAACATTTGTGTGTATATTTTTGTTTGGATATATATATATATTCAGTTTTCTTGGGTACATAATTAGGAATGGAATGCTGGATCATGTAGTAATTCTATATTTAAAAATTTGAGGAACTGCCTGTTTTCTATGTCTGTGCCATTTTATATTCCATTCACAAAAGTAATAAATAAGCGTTCAATTTCTCTATTTCCTTGCCAGTACTTGTTATTGCTTGTCTTCTTTAATTATAGCCATTTTGGTGCGTATGAAGTGGCATGCCACTCTGGTTTGGTTTGCATTTTCCTAATGGCTAATGCAGTTCAACATCTTTTTGTGCAGTATTGGTCACTTACATATATATTCTTTTGAGATATGTCTAATCAGAACCTTTGCCCATTTAGAAATGGGTTATTGATCTTTTTAGTTTTTAGTTCTGTCCTGGATATTAGACTCTGACCAGACGTATGATTTACAGATATTTCTTCCATCCTGTGGATTATCCTTTCACTTTCTTAATGGTGTCTTTTGAAGCACAACAGTTTTGACTTTTAAGGAAGCTTAACTTATACTTTTTTCCTTCTTTCATATCTTTTTTCCTTTTGTGTTCTTCATGTCAGATCTAAGAAACCTTTCCCAACCTACTGGTCGCAAAGATTTACTGTTATGTTTTATTGTATGGATGTTTCCGTTTCAGTTTTTACATTTAAGCATATGAGCCATTTCAGGCTAATTTTTTTTGTATGTCGTGAGGCAGGGTTCCAAATACATGCTTTTATATATGGATCCTCACTTCTCCTAGCACCATTTCTTGAAAAGATTCTTTTATCTCTTATGGATGTTTCCGTTTCAGTTTTTACATTTAAGCATATGAGCCATTTCAGGCTAATTTTTTTTGTATGTCGTGAGGCAGGGTTCCAAATACATGCTTTTATATATGGATCCTCACTTCTCCTAGCACCATTTCTTGAAAAGATTCTTTTATCTCCATCGGTTATCTCTAGCTTCTCAGTTCTATTTCTTTGACCGATATGACTACCCTTAGGAGTATCACACTGGCTTGACTACTGTAACTTTGTGGTGAGTTTAAAGTCAAGTAGGATGAGACCTCCAACTTTGTCCTTTTTCAGAATTGTTTCGGCTCTTCAGACATCCTCTTCCTAATACCCATAGTTTTTGTTGGTTCGTTCAAGTAAAATTTACATACTATGGTAATAGTGGCTAGTTCCACTCTCCAGCTCGTAAGTGCTTTTGCTCAAGACAACCGCTGGACTTTACATGTGTAACAGAAGTGCTCTATGCTTCTCTTTTCACCTAGGATATTAAAGGATATGTACTCAAGGGCCAAGATTTAATGTAATTTACACGTTTTTCTACTTTCTGAAAACTTCTTTAGAGAAATTAACTCTTTAAAAATGTATTTATTTTACAAATGTGTGTGAGAACACAATGACCACGAGTCCCACTGCCTTGATCCCTGCTAAGTCCACAGCAGTTTTGCCCATCACTGAATTTGCATTATCACTACAAATATCAACACAGTAAAAAAAGTAAACATTTTTCTGCATCTATTTAGTAAAGTCAAGTCTGGTAAAAAAAATTTTGTTAGGAATAAAAATGCCATTTTAAGATGCCATTTTAGGGACTTCCTGGTGGTCCAGTGGGAAGACTTTGCCTTCCAGTGGGCGCCGGCTTGATACTCGTGGGGGAACTAAGATCCCGCATGCTGCTGGGTGCAGAGCAACAAATGGCACTAGAAAGCTTGAATATCTCTATGCAAGAAAAAAAGAAAAACAGCAACAACAACTGATCATACCTTGCATTGAATACAGAGATTAACTCAAAATGGGTCATAGATCTAAAATGTAAAACCTGAAAAAAGAATACAAAAATTAAATGCCATTTTATTGCCCACATAACTTCAGAAAACCTGTCAACAAGGATTTAATTTGTATTTTATCACACATATCATTTAAACTATATACCGTAAAAATAAAAATGGCTATCCAACAGTTTTTTAGTACAGGTCAAAACTGCTCTTTGACATAATTTTATGTTTTATGCTAATTCTTATTTACACATTAAAACAAAATATGACAAAACAAAAAAATAATTATCCAAGTAATCTTGTCATAGTTATGAATATTTACTCCAATAGAAAATATAGTTATTATTAGTGCTATCATTATTTGGATAGGATAATTTTTAGGTCTTTTAAAATATTACCTTGATCCAGAATAGTCTATGATTGTGTAGGAAGGTATTTTCTGTATACAATGCAAGTTGTGGCTATGGCATTGAGATAGCATAAAATATTTTAGACAAAGCATTCGTTCAGTGAAATTTACATCTTTTTCTACTAGTCTTTACCAAATGCCAGAATTAATTTTCCGCAGATAATTATTCCTTTAGCATAGCTGACAATCCCAGGCATTTAACTCATTCATTAAAATGCAGTAATGATTTCACCAATGGTTTTCACTACCAGCAATGACATACATTATTACACAACGCTAATTTCCATGAACAACAATGAGATACTATTTTATTGGTATTTACATTTACAGGACTATACTTTGCTAGTATTCCAATGTTTACATTTACTCATTAAAATAGCAGTTAATTTTTGATAAAAGTTAATTTGTGATTTGAGCCACTAAAACAATAAAATTGAAGCTTTTCTCAGTTTTGCCTTGAAGAGTCATCTTCAGTTTTATAAAATGTCATTTTATAAAACATTATGTTTATAAAACATTAAAAAATGTTCAATTAAAATCAGACTTTATATCTGGGAGGCAATATATCAAAATGTCCACATATGTTCATTGATTAAAACACTTATTCAGTTAGAAAATCACTTATTGATATGCAAATATTTAGTCCATTAAGGTGAGCTTTACTCAGAATATATGATTTGTCTTTAAGATTACAGCTCCTCATTGCAGACATGCTATTTTCACCCTATTTGTATGAAGCAGTGGTGACATGCAGAGACTGATTAGCTTAAACCACAGATGTGTTTGCCTTAGGGAAGTAGCAGTAGCCTAGTTTTCCCCATAAAGGCGATAGCCAGAATTCAAATTATTTCCAATCCAGAGCCACAACTGCCCCAATTCTAGTAGTTCAGTGAATAAATTGGAATATAGTAAAGAGGAAAGGAAGACTGAACCTGTAAACATGTAATGTCTGTATGTTAAGGCTAAAAATAAAAATTCTGTATATTACTAGGGATTGGCTCTCACTATGCTAACATCAGTAGGCAACTCTTTTGTGCAGCACTTGAAAATTTCATTTGCATCAGCCATCAACACATGGATGCATAATGAGGGCGGGTATTTTTCAGGAAGAGAACACACATTTAATTTGACATTTTCATGTTGAACTTGAGGCAGCCAGCTTCCCTGGTTTTATTCCATCTTTTCATCCCACCAAACTTCCCCTCCTACTCATCAAATAATCACAGCATTCTTCACCCTAAAACACAGGCAGATGGGTTCTTGTGTCATTGTTTGTAATCCGATTGAAAGATCTGTTTTTGCTTCTGGTCCCTGTTCCACAGTTCTCTAAAATCAACATTCAGTTCCTTACATTCACAGTCTTTCTTTTTGCTTAGCAAAGAAATAAAACTTATCAATAGCACTCGTTTGCAAGTTTCTCATATACTTTATAATTATGCATAATCTATGGGTGAGAGTAATTCAAATGAAGTGTTGGAATCTTTTTGTTAATTCAATAACAGTAGTACACTTATAAAATGGAAAGTACCACATAAATGCTGTGTAATAACAATTTTATGGAAGTCATCTACCCTTTCCCATAAATGTAAATACTTCATTATTTAAGCATGTATTTAAGAACCATTTTCCTGGGTTCTGTTTATTCATTACCATTTATTCTGAATTTCCTCATAATTGGATTATTTCTCATTTTCTTTTAATGCTTGCTTGAAGCATATAAAAAGCACTAAGTGTTAACAGGTCTTTCCTTAACAGTGACTGCTAGAATTTCTTGGAAATGATTGTCCTAGGTTTCCAGGTTACATTTTTCTTTCCCCATTAGGATGTCTGAAATTCTTTGTTGAACAAGGGAAGAATATATAATATATGTTTTTAAACTGCCAATCAATACTTGTGTACCCACATTCGTGAATTTTTTTTAACCTATAAAGAACTACATAAACCTAATGTGTGAAAAATAAAAAGAGCAAGCCCCACTGGGGACATATGAAATACTGAAAAACGTAGTAAGAATCAATAAATACTGAGCCCTGGAACAACATTTTGCAACGTGGCATTTTCCATTCTTCAGATTCATTAAAAAAAAAAAAAAAAAAAAAAAAGAAAGCGTGCCTTTTATCCTGGGGAAAGTGAGACTACTTCCAGAGCTCATGGCAGTTGATTTTGCTGTTATTCAGTCACTTAGCCCTGTTTGACTCTTTCCCACCTCATGGAACGTAGCACACCAGATTCCATTGTCCTTCAGTATCTCTTGGAGTTTGCTCAAATTCATGTCCATTGAGTTGGCAATGCTATCTAACCATCTCATCCCCTTTGGACTCCTTCTCCTATTGCCTTAAATCTTTCCCAGTTACAGTCTTTTCCAATGAGTTGGCTCTTCGAATCAGGTGGCCGTAGTATTGGAGCTTCAGCTTCAGCATCAGTCCTTCCAATGAATATTCAGGGTGGATTTCTCTTAGGATTGACTGGTTGGATTTCCTTGATGCTCAAGGGACTCTCAAGAGTCTTCTCCAGCACCACAATTCAAAAGCATCAATTCTTCAGCACTTAGCCTTCTTTATGGTCCAGCTCTCACATCCATACATGACTACTAGAAAAACTGTAGCTTTGACTATATGGACGTTATCAGCAGGCATAGTGATGTCTCTGCTTTTTAATATACTGTCTAGGTTTGTCATAGATATCCTTTCAAGGAGCAAGGGTCTTTCAATTTCATGGCTGCAGTACCATCCACAGTGATTTTGGAGCCCAAGAAAATAAAGTCTGTCAGTGGTTCCACTTTTTCCCCTTCTATTTGCCATGAAGTGATGGGATCAGATGCCATGATCTCAGTTTTTTGAATACTGAGTTTCAAGCCAGCTTTTTCACTCTCTTCTTTCACCCTCATCAAGAGGTTCTTTACTTCCTCTTTGCTTTCTGCCATTAGGGTGGTATCATATCTGAGATTGTTGATATTTCTCCCAGCAGTCTTGATTCCACCTTGTGATTCATCCAGACCTGCATTTCACATGATTTACTCTGCATATAAGTTAAACAAGCAAGGTGACATTATACAGCCTGGTCATATTCCTTTCCCAAGTTTGAACCAGTCAGTTGTTCTATGTCTAGTTCTATCTGTTGCTTCTTGACCTGCATACAGGTTTCTCAGAAGACTGGTAAGGTGATCTGATATTCCCTTCTGTTTAAGAATTTTCCATAGTTTGTTGTGATCCACACAGTCAAAGGTGTTGCATAGTCAGTGAACCAGAAGTAGATATTTTTTCTATAATTCTCTCACTTTCTCCAATATCCAGCCAATGATGGCAATTTGATTTCTGTTCCTCTACCTTTTCTAAATCCAGGTAGTCCATCTGGGAGTTCTCGGTTCACATACTGAAGAAGCCTAGCTTGAAGTATTTTAAGCATAACCTTGCTAGCATGGGAAATGAGTGTGATATTTGAACATTCTTTGGCATTGCCTTTCTTGGCCTGGAGTGATCAGACATAGTTAAATCTTTGCATAAGAAGTATGAGTGTTTGGACTTTTTAGCTTGATATAATGAAATTCGTATTCTATATTTAGTAGACACTCTCACCTGATTTAATCACAAATTATAGAAATATCCCAGTGAGAAAAGGAAAGGGAAGGGTGGCAGTTATATGAGACAACTGGTTTTCACAGCTCTACCATTTTCCCTATTCATTTTTAGTTCTCCATCTTCTTTGATTCTATCTTTCCAAATCATCTAAAATAATTTCAAAGAAGTGTCTTATAGGAAATGTAGACTTTCTAGAGGCAGGCAACAAAAAGATTGCAATTTACCAGTGTGATTTTCACTAGGGGACAAATACCCTTTCAATCTCTTTCAATCAGATAAACAAAATGCTTGTTATTATTGATATATTTTAAGTTTTCTACTGCATAAGAATATGTTGTTCAGTATTGGGAAAAGTTAATTCTGAAAAGTACAATATCTCTGCATCAGAGAGTTTACATATTAAGAATAAGTTGCTGGATAATTTTTTTAAAATGAGGCATAAATGTCCTAATGATTTTTATTCAACTGATAGTCTTTCTTAAGATTACTATTTAGCATCATGTAGTAAAAAATTCATCATATTGGAGATTAGAAAACAGTGCTGCTTTTGACTCTGGCTTGATTGGGTGACCTTGGTTATGTTATTGAACATCTCTCGATTTCAAATGTATTGTCTAAAAAAAAAAAAAATTGATTGAACAACCTCTAATTCATAGTCATCCTGTATTAGTTCTTATGAGGAAAAATGTCCTTTTTAAAGATGGGTGTTTTCACAGTTTTCCTGTTGATGCTTTAATGCCTCCTTTTTCTATCACATCTTTTGAATTGCTATCTGGTACTTAAGATCCTCCTATATATATCTATATACATATGTCTATATATGTATATCTTTAGTACTTATGTATCTTTTTTATGAAATGACAAACATTGATTTTTCACATGGTTAAGTGCTTACCATGGATTGTTAATTCTTCATAGCACTCTCTGAAATATTATTATAATTATGCTCATTTTCCAGGTAAAAACTTGGAGACATAGTGAGATTCAGTTGCTAACCTAGGGTCCCATTAACAGTAAATGGGGAATTGAGTTTCAAGTCCAGACAGTCTGACTCTGGGGCTCAGTTTCTTAACAATAGCTCTGCATTTATTATTTACCAACATTGCTGATTTCACACCATTCTCCATATTTTTCCATTTCTAGACAGATTGATTTTGTTTCACAACAGAAGCCTATGTGCTCAGTCAGGGCTGCAAACCTTTAGATCTTGTCCCCTATCCTGGAATGCTTTTCTCAAACCTCACTTCTCTTGGCTCCAAATGACACAGTGCTCCATGTGGCCTTTGCATCAGTTGATCAGCGGTGACTATTACCGTGGTAGAACACAAGGTCCCCAGATCTTGTCTCAGCACTGATTTCTTTCCAGCCAGTATAACATGCTATTGCCTGTAACATCACACCATCTTTGAATATGTGTAGTCTGGCAGCTCCAATGCCCCATTGTTGGCTCAGGCCACCACCCACACTTGCTCTAGACTCATCTATCTGCTACTTTGGTAAGACACATGCCATGCCTGGCATTTTCCTACACACAGTTCACACCACTAACGCCATAACTGTCTCATTAGGAATCGCTGCTTATCACTCCTCTAAAATCGGTGTGGGAGTGAATATCTCTGCATCAGCTGCTTCAGCTGATCTGAGAATAATCCTCTGCATCATCACAGGCAAATGGCAGTGGCTCCCAACCAGATTTCAGGGCCTTGACTGTTCTAATGAGCATCTCCGCTGAGCCAGAGACTCCTCAGATAACATCACATTTCTCCCAAATTTGCAATGTCTCTGATCCCCTTACAGGTAAACACACCACTAAGTCTCCCCAAGCAACAACCTTGGAATTCTAAATTCTAGATCACTCCTTTCCCACCGTGTGCACCCAGTCCCCCAAATCTGCTGTTTTTGCTCCTTTTGTGTCCTTCAAATCGTTTTTTTTTTTCCCTCAATTTGCATAGTCATTCCCTATGTCTTTATTATTTTCTGTCTAAATGATCACAATAGCCTTTTTATCTCTTCTCTGTATTTCCCACCATGCCCTACTCCAGTTCTACCAGAGTAAATCTGGAGCAGTAATGTTAAAAATGGTTCATCTTTCCGCTTTCCTCCATAATTTTCAGAGCAAAATTTAAACTCCTTGTCATAATGTTTAAGGCTTCATTTTCCCTCCCTCCCTCTCCCTCTCCCCCCTTTTCCTGACACTTCTTGGGCTTCCCTGGTGGCTCAGTTGGTAAAGAATCCGCCTGCATTGCTGGAGACCTGGGTTCGATCCCTGGATTGGAAGATCACCTGGAGAAGGGAACAGCTACCCACTCCAGTATTATGGCCTGGAGAATTCCGTGGACTGTATAGTCCCTGGGGTTGCAAAAAGCTGGACACGACTTTCGCTTTCTTCCCGCCCTCCCAATCTCTCTCACCTCTTTTCCTGACACTTCTCAGGCAAGGTTCAGCAACTTCCCGAAGGGCCCAAGCACCTCCTTTATATTCCTCTGCTGAAACTGCCAAAGAACATGTTCTCAGCATGTAGATCCCCAACCCCAAAGCAGTTTAAGATAAATCTTAAGAGCTCATTCTTTGAAGCTACATAAACCTGGTTTGAATTTCTGGTCCATCAATTACTAGCTTTTTTGGATGAGGTTGCATAAACAATGTGACCTCCCTAGGTCTTAGTTTCCTCAGCTATAAGATGAGCAGAATAAAGGGCCAATCTCACAGATCTGTTAAGAGGGTAAAATAAGGTAATTAATGAAAAATCCTTACTATGATGCTTGGGACACAGTAATTGCTGCATGAATGTTGATACTACAACTGATGCAATGCCTAGAATTAAATGAAATGATAATGAAATTTTTAAATGAATAAACAATGAATGAGTGAATGAAAGGATGTGTGAACTTGAATCTAAGGAGGAGAGAAAATGCTTCAGGTCAATGATAATTTCAGGAGACTTCAAGTATAATAAATAAGCAGCACTTCAGATGTATCCATTTTTCTGCCTTCAAATATGTTCAGCTGATATTATTTTAGTACAAAAGAAACCATCAAAAGCTTATTTTTGGTCTTTTATATTTCCACTGCCATGTTCTCCGTGCCATTTGAGAGGTACTTTTTCCTGCTTCCGAGATTGTGGTCTTTGTCCATCTTTACTGAATTAGAATAAGCACAAAGCTCTTCCTATTGCTGGAGCCAGCTGAGGTTCCTGGCCTGGAGGGGCACGGATGAAGGAAAGCTGTTGTCAGCACATTTAGGGCGCATCAGGGAACAATTGAGCAGTGTGCAGGGTCTGTGCAGTCACTTGCTCTCATTAGATACTTTTTAAATGTTTGCCTGCTTGCCAGAGGCAAAGATGGCAAACTTCAAGTAATTGGGAACAAAATTTTTATTGTCCCCTGCAGTTCCATTAAAACTGAAGATTAATATGTTTTTCTTTTTTTTCCTGAATGGCTTTCCACTTCAAACCTTTGGTTGAGAGTCTGGGTCTATGATCAGTATCTGGAATCCTTAGCAGATAGGATGAGAGGTTTTAACAGGCATTCCTGTAGGTGGTAAAGTGGATCCAGCAAGATATTAGTAGCTCATGTATTTAAACTCTCGATAATTTACATTGTGATTCCCATATATGATCTCATTTGGGCTGTTTCCCATATATTATCTTATTTGGGGAGGGGAGGTATTTTGCTTAACCTTCCTTTACACTTGAGGAAAACTTAATCAAGTATCAGTTAATTGCTCAAATTCACTTTCTAGGGGTGCCATTGTTAAGGTCATTTATGGTGAATCATATACACTTTCCCTTCTCATCTGCAAATCATCTTGGAGACTGATTTTTTAGTGGATTTAAAAATTGAAGAGACAAGAAATCCTACCATTGAGGGGATAAGTGATGTGGCAGATGTCTTTCACTCAAGGCAAATTTAAGAATGTACATTTAGGGAAATGTGTCCCGTAGAGCAGGGGTCCCCAACCCCTGGAACCACTACCAGTCCATGGACTGCTAGGAACTGTGTTACATAGCAGAAGGTGAACAGTGGGTGAGTAAGGGAAGCTTATTCTGTATTTACAGCTGCTACCCATCACTTACATTACTGCATTCCCACCTGAGCTCTGCCTCCTGTCAGATCAGAGGCAGTATTAGATTCTGTGCTTGAACAATCCTGAAAGCATCCCTTCCAACCCCATCCAGGTTTGTGGAAAAACTGTCTTCATGAAACCTGTCCCTAGTGCCTGAAAGTTTGGGGACTGTTGCTGTAGAGTGAGGAGGTTTGTCTAGACTGTTGTTACTTGAAGAAGATAGGGCAAAGAAATTAGAGGGGAGAAAAGTAGCTACAGCAAAGAATTTCTCTTTCTATTACTCCAATTACCATTTACACTTACCTGCTGTTGAAATAAAAACTCACATTTTAAGGCAAGACAAAAAAAAAAAGCATAAAACAATTCTTTTGACCATTTGGGCCTGCTCCCTTCCCTCTAGTGTGCGTTGTACATCTGTACTTTGCTTTCACCAGATCTCCCAATGGCTGAAATACCTGCTCAAGCATAAAGATCATTTTTTCTTCTAAAGTTAGTCATGTAACTGCCTAGCAGATAATATTTCTTTCTCATTCTGTAAGGGGCTAGGATGACCCACTACTTGCCTTGTGTGTACAGACGACTTTGTGAAATTTATGTCAATATATCATTTGCCTTAGACACAGCGATTGGTTCAAGAACAGACTGGTCAAATGACCTGAGGAGATACTGGGCCATACGTAATGGAAGTTTACAGCTTAAAAAGTTGCTTATGACCTTATTAATGATCTTAGTTATGTTACTTGTATTCTGCTATTTGCAGTTGAGTTGCTGAGTCGTGACCAACTCTTTGCGATCCCATGGACTACAGGCTTCCCTGTCCATCACCAACTCCTGGAGCTTGCTCAAAATCATATCCATTGAGTCGGTGATGCCATCCAACCATCTCATCCTCTGTTATCCCCTTCTCTTCCTGCCTTTAATCTTTCTCAGCATCAGGGTCTTTTCTAAAGAGTCAATTCTTCCCATCAGGTGGCCAAAGTATTGAGCTTCATCTTCATCATCAGTGCTTCCAATGAATATTCAGGACTGATTTCCTTTAGGATTGACTGGTTTGATCTCCTTGCAGTCCCAGGAACTCTCAAGAATCTTCTCCAACACCGCAGTTCATAAGCATCAGTTCTTCAGTGCTCAGCTTTCTTTATGACCAACTCTCACATCCATACATGACTACTGGAAAAACCATAGCTTTTTCTACAAGATTGCTGTTTCCTGCATTCCCAATGTATGAGTGAATCTCAGATAAAACTAACGATGATTAGACAACTTGAATTGATTGATCAAATATATATTCCTATAAGATCATTGACTGTAATAATGTAATTCTAGATATGGGAAGAAGAAACCAGAAAGAGCCATTTCTTGAGCCATAACAGACTAGTAGGACAGGAGGTCCAGAGGCTTTTGACTGCTGTTAACAGGGTCGGTCCAGTAATAGCACATTGAATGGCCAATCAATGAAATCTGTGCTTAACCTGGGAGTGAGAGTTCCTATACTGTGGGACAAACTGGTCATGCTACTGCTGCTAAGTCGCTTCAGTAGTGTCCGACTCTGTGTGACTCCATAGACAGCAGCCCACCAGGCTCCCCCATCCCTGGGATTCTCCAGGCAAGAACACTGGAGTGGGTTGCCATTTCCTTCTCCAATGCATGAAAGTGAAAAGTGAAAGTGAAGTCGCCCAGTCGTGTCCGACTCTTAGCGATCCCAAGGACTGTGGCCGACCAGGCTCCTCCATCCACGGGATTTTCCAGGCAAGAGTACTGGAGTGGGTTGCTATTGCCTTCTCCACAATTGGTCATGAAATACCTCCTAAACTTTGGTGTAAATTAAGACCAAAAGGAAAGGCATTATAAAATAAAGAGGTTGCCAACCATCTAGCTCCAAAATAATCAAGTTATTAGCTAATATAGTCACTGACCTATTGTATACCTTGAAAGTAATTCAGGATGAAGATCAGGATGAGGTATTCTGGGGAAACTGACAGAACAGGTCTTTAAACAGATATTTTCAGGAGAATTTTTTTTTTTTTTTTTGATCCTTGATTCTTCAATCTTCTCATACTTAGAAAATCACTAAAACCATTAAATAAGATGTCTATTCCTCATTCCTAGCAGCAACCATCTACTGAGATGTATGCTAGGTTGCATGTTCCCTCTTCTTCAGAATAACACGTATGCTGACCTTCTCCTTCATCTCTTTCAGAGAAGTCCCCAGAGCTTTCTGAAAGCCCATTTGCCAGGTTATCATCCTCAGAATGGCTTGAATAAAATTTTCCATTTCCTTCTTAGATTGACTATTAATTTTTTGTAAACACTGCCACAACCACAGCATGAACCATTTTGTTAGTGAGACTTTTGAGCTTGCCCCGGAATTTGTTTCCATGCCCTGACATCAGAGACTGGAAAGGTCTGATCCCATCAGGACTGGAAGGGTCTCCCAGAGCAAACAACTTTCACTTCAAAATCATGTCATATTGTTAATTACCAATGCCTTAAAATATCATTATTCTTAGCTTTTTGACCTATGCTTTCTACCATTGTTTTTTAATCTTCATTGGGACTTTCCAAGTTGTTCCTATTTTTGAATGTCATTATTTTCTGGCATTGTGGGTTGTGTGAGTAACTGTGGTTTTCTGAATTCTTTGCCTCCTTCCTGTCTTCCACCTTCAGTGGTGTATTCAGTGAATACTTTTGAGCTCCTACAGTGTACTGCTGCTGCTGCTGCTATGTCGCTTCAGTCGTGACTCTGTGTGACCCCATAGATGGCAGCCCACCAGGCTCCGCCATCGCTGAATATTCTTCAACTTCACCTTCAACTGAGAGAGATATCTATGTGTTTTTGAAAATTCACAGATAAGAGGATTTCCCTGGTGGTCCAGTAGTTAAGCCTTCACCTTACAATGCAGGGGCTGGGGATTTATCCCTGGTCATGGAGCTAAAATCCCACCTGCCTTGAGGCCAGAAAAATAGAAAACAAAAATTCCCACATAAAACAGAAGCAATACTGTTAACGAATTCATAAAGACTAAAAACGGTCCACATCAAAACAATTTTTTAAAAAGCTCTTAAAAAATGGAGATATGTGTACTAATAGTCAAGTCAATAGAGATCATTGTTGGCTCCTTCTAAGGAAACTTGAGTCTCTCTGTCCACCATAACCAGGATTCCCTCTTGTGAGCAAAGCCACAGTTGATGCTGAAAAGACCTTGGTATTCCCTACACCCACACTCCACCCATCAACAAACTGCCAGGAATAAATCACCTGGCAATCCTGTGGTAAATCTAATCAACCAGGACTCATTATCTCTAGTCACCACCCAGTGTACAGACTCCTCAGTCATCTATTCTTTTCAGCATACTCACCTCAGATTCTTTGATCAGTCCTAATTGGGCTTCCCTGGTGGCTCAGAGGTTAAAGCGTCTGCCTCCAGTGCGGGAGACCCGGGTTCGATCCCTGGGTCGGGAAGATCCCCTGGGGAAGGAAATGGCAATCCACTCCAGTATTCTTGCCTGGAGAATCCCATGGACGGAGAATCATAGGTTACAGTCCAAGGGGTCGCAAAGAGTTGGACACGACTGAGCGATTTCACCTTCAATGCTTCCCTGCTCCTGATCAGTCCTAGTGACTGATGACAATAAAGTGACTCTGACAATAAAGAATCTGCCTGCAGTGCCGGAGACCCAGGTTTGATTCCTGGGTCAGAAAGATCCTCTGGAGAAGGGAATGACTACCCACTCCAGGTATTCTTGCCTGGAGAATTCCATGAACAGAGGAGCCTGGCAGGCTACAGTCCCTGGGATTGCAAAGAGTCAGACATGGCTGAGCAACTAACATTTTCACTTTATTCACTTCACTGCTGATCAATCCTAATGCTTCTTCTCTTGGCACTGCCTTCTGGTCCTGACCTCTGTATTCTACTCCGTGAAACTCCCTGATTGTAGTTAACAAACTGTCCCATGTTTCCTGCAACTGATGCCCTTAATTGAAAAAGATACTTTCTTTATGTCAAGTCTTCTGTTCAAGTGGGAAAATCTATTATCAGGAAGGAGATAGTTGCAAGAGTTTATGTGTATTTATGGCTACAAGAATTCTTAAAATCTACAAGAATTCTCAAAAATAGTTGCTTGTTTTGGTGTTGTTTTTAGAAGATATAGGACGAGAGCTTCACAAATGTGTTCCTACGATCTTGAAATCTGTCCATAGTAAGCACCTGACACTTGACTGGATCTTTAAGTCTCAGAGTAGCTATAAAAGTAAGAGCATAAAAATAAGCCATTTGATGAACTTATTCTATGAAGCAGAAACATACTCACAGACCTAGAAGACAAACTGATGGTTAGCAGAGGGGCAAGGGGGCAGAATTTGGGATTAACAGATACACACTACTATATATAAGACCGATAAATAACACAGTCCTACTGTATAGCAATATTCTCTAATAAACCATAGTGGAAAAGAATATGAAAAAGAATAGTTATATATATATAATTTTACACTTAACTGTTTTTTTTTTTTTTTCCCTTTGCAATTTATTTTTCACTTCTGTTATCTCTTGAAATGAAGACGCTGGTATGTTTGCTTCCTGCTGGGGAAAGTACTATAAGGAACTTTGTGTCATTTTGTATAATTGAGTAGTGAAGTATTCTGATTAACAGAAGAAAAAAAAAAGTTGAGCTACAAACTTTCAAGAAATAAAAGTTTAGTGTGTGTATATAGTAGTTGCTCAGTTGTATCCAACTCTTTGTGACCCCATGGACTGTAATCCACCAAACTCCTCTGTCCATCGGATTGTCCAGGCAAGAATACTGGAGTGGGTTGGCATTCCCTTCTACAGGGGATATTCTGGACCCAGGGATTGAACATAGGTCTCCCACACTGTAGGCAGATTCTTTCCTGACTGAGCCACCAGGGGAGCCCAAAGCTGTAGTAGACTATACCTAATAATAATCCTGCTCTAAACACATTCAGTATCACAGTAATCCAAGTCTATGCCCAACCACTAATGCTGAAGAAGCTGAAGTTGAATGGTTCTATGATGACCTACAAAACCTTCTAGAACCAACCAAAAAAAAGAAGTTCTTTTCATCATAGGGTACTGGAATGAGAAAGTAGGAAGTCAAGAGATACCTGAAGTAACAGGCAAATTTGGCCTCAGAATACAAAATGAAGCAGGGCAAAGCTAACAGAGTTTTGCTAAGAGAATGCCCTGGTCATAGTAAACATCCTCTTCCAACAACACAAGAGACGACTCTACACATGGACATCACCAGATGGTCAATACTGAAATCAGATTGATTATATTCTTTGCAGTCGAAGATGGAAAAACTCTATACCATCAGCAAAAACAAGACCAGGAGCTGACTGCGGCTCAGATCCTGAACTCCTTATTGAAAAATTCAGACTTATTGAAGAAAGTAGGGAATACCTATAGACCATTCAGGTATGACCTAAATCAAATTCCTTATGATTATACAGTGGAAGCAATGAACAGATTCAAGGGATTATGCCAGGAGCCAGATGAGGAACTCCACCTATGGCAAAGGTCATGAGGAAGGAGGCTCGGCATAACGCAAAGGCAGGATCAAGCCTTAGGAGACCCCCTGTTCCCAAGCATCTACCCCCAAAACCAGAGTATGCCTACTTTACTGCTTTATGCTCTCACCTAAACCTCTGACTTTATGGGGGGCTGTCCCCCACCACTTCTCTCAGAGAAGGCATTAACTTGTAGCTCCAATTAATAAAAATTCCTCGGCAGGAAAGGGTGTCTCAGGTCAAACCTCTCTGCTGGCAGACTAGCTTGTGTGACAGGATTATCCACACTCTTGCTACTACATACATGATTGTTTACAACCTCTCAACCATAAACAGCACAGATAGTTTGGAGTATTTTGAAAGTCTTAGTTAGCATTGGGTTTTTCTAAAGATAAAAATCATGTTGGTGAAGGGTTTTTCATTTATTGGGCCAATGTTTGCTGCTAAATCCCCTGCCCTTATACATGGGGCCCTTATACATATATAACTAGCATATAGGAGAAATAAGTATTAACCTTTAAGATTAATCATGTTAAACTTTAGGCTAAGTAAATTCATTTCTTAATTATAATCTACTACACCTAACTCTATAGGAAAGCAACTTTATCTGGTACCTTCAGAGGGTGGCGCCTGGTTTAAGAAAAAATCACCCCTGGAAAATAAGTTTTCTGGTTGACCGACTGTTATCAGAAAGAAAGGATCATAAAATGTTAGCAGCCCCCCTGGCCAGATGATGTAAAACCCCTAAGACCTTTTTGTATACATTTATATGAAGCACCTGATTTTGATAAAGATCAGGACTGCTGACCCCCGTGTGACTTTAAAATTTCCATTTGTCTCTATGTGTAACAAAAGGTATATAAGCAAATCTGAAAATAAAGAAAACGGATCAGTTTCTGGAAAGACTGATTCCCCCATGTCGTTCTTTCTTTTCCTTTCTGGCTGAATTCCCATCTGGAGCATGGATACTCGCCAAGCCTGCTAACTTTGCCCTGGCTTTTAAGACCCACGTGAGAGGGAGACCAAGGCGGGGCACCCTCCGCTATTCAAGAGGGCACCGGTGGCCTATGTAGGTGGTGCAAACCTCTTGTCCTGAGGTTTTATTGGTACTCCACGTAAACCAAGTTATTCAGCCTCTTTTTCTCCACTAGTATTTTCCTACTACACTATTTCTTTCTAATCTCCCTCCATATCTTTAATTAAGCAATTAACTCCTAGGACGCTGACTCTGTCCCCACTTCGAATTACCCTGGATCCACCAGGACTGGACCCCGGCAGGATTAGATCTGATAGACAGAGTGCCTGAAGAACTATGGACGGAGGTTTGTGACATTGTATGGGAGGCAGTGATCAAGACCATCCCCAAGAAAAAGAAATGGAAAAAGGCAAAATGATTGCCTGAGGAGGCCTTACAAATAGCTGTGAAAAGAAGAGAAACAAAAGGCAAAGGAGAAAAGGAAAGATATACTCATTTGAATGCAGAATTCCAAAGAATAGCAAACAGAGATAAGAAAGCCTTCCTAAGCAATCAATGCAGAGAAACAGGGGAAAACAATAGAATGAGAAAGACTAGAGATTTTTCTCAAGAAAATTAGAGATAACAAGGAAAAAATTTCATGCAAAGATGGGCACAACATAGGACAGAAATGGTAGGGACCTAAGAGAAGCAGAAGCTATTAAGAAAAGGTAGCAAGAATACAAAAAGAACGAAACAGAAAAGATATTAATGACTCAGATAGCCATGATGGTGTGATCACTCACTTAGAGTCAGACATCCTGGAATGTGAAGTCAAGTGGACCTTAGGAAGCATCACTACAAACAAAGCTAGTGGAGGTGATGGAATTCCAGTTGAGCTATTCCAAATCCTAAAAGATGATGATATGAAAGTGTTGCACTCAATGTGCCAGCAAATTTGGAAAACTCAGCAGTGGTCACAGGACTGGAAAAAATCAGTTTTTATTCCAATCCAAAAGAAAGGCAATGCCAAAGAATGCTCAAACTACCACCCAATTACACTCATCTCACACACTAGCAAAGTAATGGTCAAAATTCTCCAAATTAGACTTCATCAGTACATCGACCAAAAACTTTCAAACGTTCAAGCTGGATTTAAAAAAGAGGAACCAGAGATCAGATTGCCAACATCTGTTGGATCATTGAGAAAAAAGAGAGTTCCAGAAAAACATCTACTTCTGCTTTATTGACTGTGCCAAAGCCTTTGACTGTGTAGATCACAACAAACTGTGGAAAATTCTCAAAGTGATGGGATTACCAGACCACCTTAACTGCCTTCTGAGAAATCTGTATGCAGGTCAAGAAGCAACAGTTAGAACTAGACTGGCTCCAAATTGGGAAAGGAGGATGTCAAGGCTGTGTCTTGACACCCTGCTTATTTAACTTCTATGCAGAGTACATCATGAGAAATGCTGGGCTGGAAGAAGCACAAGTTGGAATCAAGATTGCCAGGAGAAATATTAATAACCTCAGATATGCAGATGACACCACCCTTATGGCAGAAACTGAAGAAGAACTAAAGAGCCTCTTGATGAAAGTGAAAGAAGAGAGTGAAAAAGTTGACTTAAAGCTCAACATTCAAAAAACGAAGATCATGGCATCTGGTCCCATCACTTCATGGCAAATAGATGGGGAAGCAATGGAAACAGTGACAGACTTTATTTTCTTGGCATACTCCTTTTCCTATTTGGAACCAGTCTGTTGTTCCATGTCCAGTTCTAACTGTTGCTTCCTGACTTGTATATAGGTTTCTCAAAAGGCAGGTCAGGGGGTCTGGTATTCCCATCTCTTTCAGAATTTTCCACAGTTTATTGTGATCCACACAGTCAAAGGCTTTGGCATAATCAATAAAGCAGAAATAGATGTTTTTCTGGAACTCTCTTGCTTTTTTGACAATCCAGCAGATGTTGGCAATTTGATCTCTGGCTCCTCTGCCTTTTCTAAATCCAGCTTGAACATCTGGAAGTTCTCCTTTTCCTATTTGGAACCAGTCTGTTGTTCCATGTCCAGTTCTAACTGTTGCTTCCTGACTTGTATATAGGTTTCTCAAAAGGCAGGTCAGGGGGTCTGGTATTCCCATCTCTTTCAGAATTTTCCACAGTTTATTGTGATCCATACAGTCAAAGGCTTTGGCATAATCAATAAAGCAGAAATAGATGTTTTTCTGGAACTCTCTTGCTTTTTTGACAATCCAGCGGATGTTGGCAATTTGATCTCTGGTTCCTCTGCCTCTTCTAAAACCAGCTTGAACATCTGGAATTTCATGGTTCATATATTGCTGAAACCTGACTTGGAGAATTTTGAGCATTACTTTACTAGCATGTGAGATGAATGCAATTGTGTGGTAGTTTGCGCATTCTTTGGCATTGCCCTTCTTTGGGATTGGAAAGAAAACTGACCTTTTCCAGTCCTGTGGCCACTGCTGAGTTTTCCAAATTTGCTGCATATTGAGTACAACACTTTCATAGCACCATCTTCCAGGATTTGAAATAGCTCAACTGGAATTAATGTGATATTCATTATTTGCCAATGCCAGTAATGTATTCTCTAATTCCACTTCTTCCTGCCACCGTGAAACAATGCTGAAATAAAGAGAACATGAGTACTGAATGAAATCCTCTTCCTAGCTTTGTGACCAAGGATAACTTTAAAAATTTTTTAATGTTTCTCAGTTTTATTATTCTAGTCTATCAAACAGAAATAATTTTTTAGCACATTGAGTTCTTGTAAGATGTAAATAAGATGATTTAGGTAAAGGCTTTAGAATTGTTCTAGCAAATGCTTTCTTTTAACACTATCACTTTTTATTTTTACATTTAGCAGTTCATAGGTGAGGCCCTATTATTTTGAGATTTTATGAACACATCTTTTAAAGGTTGAAATGGACTTATCATCTTCTAATGGTTGTTTTTCCAGATGTAAGAGGTGTAATCCCTTTACTTGGTGCTTATCACCCATGTCATTGTGAGTGCAGCATCTGGTAGCTGAAAGTGAAAGTGAAGTTGCTTAATTGTGTCCAACTCTTTGCGACCCCGTGGACTGTAGTCCACCATGCTCTTCCCTCTGTGGGATTTTCCAGGCAAGAATACCTGAGGGGTTGCCATTTCCTTCTCCAGGGGATCTTTCTGACCTGGGGATCGAATAAGGATCTCCTTCATTGCGGGCAAACTCTTTACCATCTGAGCCACAGTGGAAGCTCTTCTGGTAGCTGAGGGCAAAAGGAATTATTGTGGAGGTAGACGAGGATTCAGAATTGTCCTAGTCTCTCAGTCTGAAAGTTCTGCCTCCTACTGAAGCAAAGCCACCTTTTTCGATGTCTTCCTTTTCACTTTTCTCCTCTGCATACACCGTGTTATCATTCAAGTCACTGGACAAAGCTTCTAATATTTTAAATGTTTTATACTTTCTAACTAGATTCAAAGTTTGCTGAAGTTTTGATATCTTCCCTTATCAGTTATTTGGGATACAGGTTTAATGACTATTTCCCAAAAGGAACATGTAAGTGGTTTATTTTCTGAAATCTTTTACGTCTGTGAATGCCTCCCTCTTAGTTCACCTGTTAAGGAATACATGAATTTTTTTAAAATTTCTTGAGTGTCATCTTTTCATTTCCTCTGAGGCTACAGGATAGTGCTTGCTTTCTGTGTTTCTCCAGGGAGTTTTCTCAGGCTGCTGTTGTTTTACTTTTCTCTTTTTTCAGTCCTGGGCAGAATTTTCCCACAGTCCCTTAGCTCTGCAGTCTTATCTTCTTGAGCTGGATGCTTGAACCCCTTCCTCAGATTCCATGGCAAGAACTTCAGAAGAAATATTCTCTGGTCCACTTCCCCATTTCTGGTACTCTTCTCCCCTCATAACCTGTTTCTTGGAGACACTGAACCAATTGATTATATTAAAAATTATACTTCTCAACATACACTTCCCCCAAATTCTTCTTAATTCTTTCCCTTTCTTGAATGTCTTAATTATAATTGCATTAAAAAGCCATAATTTCACTTCCTGGACTATTTCACTTTGTATGACACCCACACACGAAAGTCATAATTTCAGCTTTAGATTCATTTTCAATATATCAGTATTTGGGGAAAATTCTTAAATTCCTATATGCTTTTGGAATATTTTGTTTAATATTTAGATGTGAAGTTTTGTTTTTATTTGATTAGAAAATATAGTTTTTCTCTTTTTTAAAAATTTATTTTTATTTATTTGACTGTAGCAAGCCTTAGTTGAGGCATGCAAGTGTCTAGTTCCCTAAGTCCCATGCATTGGGGGCAGGGAGTATTAGCCACTGGACCACCAGAGAAGTCCCTTTCTCTTTTTAATTACAATTCCTTTCCACTTTCTTGCTCAGGTTTATGTGTTTTTTTGTCAGTCAGTCAGTTCAGTCACTCAGTCGTGTCTGACTCTTTGCAACCCCATGAACCGCAGCACACCAGGCCTCCCTGTCCAGCAGTAACTCCCAGAGTTTACCCAAACTCACGTCCGTTGAATCAGTGATGCCATCCAGCCATCTCATCCTCTGTCATCCCCTTCTCCTCCTGCCCTCAATTTTTCCCAGCATCAGGGTCTTTTCAAATGAGTCAGCTCTTTGCATCAGGTGGCCAAAGTATTGGAGTTTCAGCTTCAACATCAGTCCTTCCAATGAACACCCAGGACTGATCTCCTTTAGGATGGACTGGTTGGATCTCCTTGCAATCCAAGGGACTCTCAAGAGTCTCTGTGGTCCAGTTTAATTTCTCTGTATTTGTGATTTTATACATCCTATACTTGCTTTAAAGGTAGTTGAATATCACTGGATCTTTACTGAAGATCTAGGAGTAGGGTAACAAGTGAGCCCCTCTCCCTTCATCTGTTTTCTTGCTCATGTCTACTCCAGGAGGTAGTTTACCTAGGAAAAAGACATGCATTCTTTATTTTATTCATTTTAACTCCAATCTTTCAATTTTTTCTTTTTCATGTAAATAGGTATGTGAACTCTGAGTTAATTACTATGCTAAACACTGGCCCTACAGCTGAAATAGGGCAGTCCAACAGAGAGTAGTCTAACAGAGAACACCAATATAATATACAGTACAGTAAGGTAGAGTTCTTCTGTAAAGAAATGGATAAGCAAGGAAAAAAAAAAAAAAAAGACCTTTCTGACACTGACATTTTCCTAATCTGTAATGAAACAGCTTAATGACCCAAAATCGTTGCCCACCACACAGAAGTTCTGATCAGCTTGGGATGCCTTTTTGTTGCATGTTCTTGTAGATTCCCCAGTTTATGTGGGTCTCTTTCAAAGAACTTATTCCTCAAAATACGTAATTCCAGAGCTTTACTTGCAGGAATATTCAGCATATCTGTTGTTTACCTCAACTGTTACCCTTTGCCTCAGGTCTCAATAGCTAATTTCTTTTCTTTTCCCAATGTTTTTGAGAAATTTCATTACATAGTCTCCTCATTCCCCTGAGAGAGTTCTGAGTTGGGTAAAATAAATGCAACCCCTCTGCACGACTCCTCCTCAGAATTCTCAGAGAGGTCAAAAGAGACAGACACAAATTTTTGAGAACAAGGTTCTCTCTGCTCTCTCTGGAACCAGAACCAGTGTCCAGAATGGGGACTGGCAAGCTGTGGAGGGGAGATGGGGCAAAGGCAAGTCAAAGCATCACAGAGGTCTCCTACTTGGTTTCACTCCTGGTTCTCCTGATTAAGCATTCACGTTGCTGCTGTAAACCTCAGACCGGATATTTTTCCAGCATTGTGATAAGGTTAATTCTGCATGTTTTTGTTTTCCTTTTTTTTTTTTGGCCAGAAGTTTTAGTGTTTCTGAAGCATGATAGTTGCCCAGAGGTCCCTGCTTTGCCATTTTCACTGATGTTACTCTCAACTTATATTTTTTACTTAAAAGGCATGCGTGAGCACAACCCCATAGAAACACATAAAAGCTTCTTCATTCTTTTTATATCATTACAGTGTTAGAACACTGTGTTCAGTTCAGTCGCTCAGTCATGTCTGATTCTGCCACTCCATGGACTACAGCACACCAGGCCTCCCTGTCCATCACCAACTCCCAGAGTTTACTCAAACTCATGTCCATTGAGTCAGCTATGCCATCCAACCATCTCATCCTCTGTCATCCCTTTCTTCTCCTGCCTTCAATCTCTCCCAGCATCAGGGTCTTTTCCAATGAGTCAGTTCTTTGCATCAGGTGGTCAAAGTATTGGAGTTTCAGCTTAAGCATCAGTCCTTCCAATGAATATTCAGAACTGATTTCCTTTAGGATGGACTGGTTGGATGAATAGAATAGAAGCTGGAATATAGATTGCCAGGAGAAATATCAATAACCTCAGATATGCAGGTGACACCACCCTTATGGCAGGAAGCAAAGAAGAACTAAAGAGCCTCTTTATGAAAGTGAAAGAGGAGAGTGAAAAAGTTGGCTTAAAACTCAACATTCAGAAAACTAAGATCATGGCATCTGGTCTCATCAATTCATGGCAAATAAATGGGGAAACAGTGGAAACAGTGACAGACCTTATTTTTTTGGGCTCCAAAGTCACTGCAGATGGTGACTGCAGCCATGAAATTAAAAGATCCTTGGAAGAAAAGTTCTATTGTGTAGCTCTACTCTAAAGATTTAATGAATCTCCTATTGCTATACATCTAGTTTATTGACAGCCTTTTGCTATGACAAGTGGTGTGTAATGAGAACATGTTATTTCATGTCTTTGCTTATATATTTCTATATGATAAATTATGACATTGGTGTGCCAGTGGATATGTGCATTTGTAATTTCAAGAATATTACCAAATTATGTTATATATGACTGTTACCAGTTTACCTATTTACTAACAGTTACAGGAATTCAAGATTTACTATAAGCTTTCTAACATAGTGCTTCATCATTTTTTTTCAACTTTTTCAGTTTGATGCAGTGTGGTTTTTATTTGTCTGACACTTTGCGGCCCCATGACTGTAGCCTGTCAGGTGCCTCCATCCATGGGATTTCCAGGCAAGAATACTGGAGGGCATTTTCTTCTCTAGGAGATCTTTCTGACCCAGGGATCGAATCCGGGTCTCCTGCATTGCAGGTAGACTCTTCACCATCTGAGCCACCAGGGAAGCCACAGTTTTTATTTGCATTTCTTCAGATATTAATGAAGGTGAATATCTTTTAATGAACTAGAGACTTACTTCCTTTTTTTTAACTTATGTGACTATTCTATTTATTACTCATACTTATATGTCCATTGCTATTGGTGTGTGAGAATGTTGTATTGAGAGAGCACTCATAATGTTTCTGGGGTTTTCCTGATAGCTCAGCTAGTAAAGAATCCTTCTGCAATGCAAGAGACCCTGGTTCAATTCCTGGATGAGGAAGTTTCCCTGGAGAAGGGATAGGCTACCCACTCCAGTATTCTGGTCTGGAGAATTCCATGGACAGAGGAGCCTGGCAGGCTACAGTCCATGGGATTACAAAGAGTGAGACATGACTAAGCAACTACATGAGTGACTTCCATTTTCACTGAAACATATATTGGGATTTTTTTTTTTAACCAACAAAAGAGGACAAAGGAATGATAAATACTACTAAGGAAGAGGGGACTTCCCTGCTGGTCTAGCAGTTAAGAATCCACCTTGCCAGGCAGGGGAGGTGGGTTCCATCCCTCACAGGAGAATGAGATCCCACAGGCTGCAGGACAACTAAACCTGCCTGCTGCAACTATAGCATCCATGCCCCACAATGAAAGATCCCACATGATGCAACTAAGAGCCAACACAACCAAATAAATAAGTAAAATAAATATAGAAACTTGAAGGGCTGCAACATTAGATTATGGGTTTTAGTGCATAATTTTATTAATTTTTGAACTGACATTCAGGGAAAAGCACTTTCTTTAACAATTTTCAGTGACTCTGGACATACTTTGGTTGCATCATCATGTGGTTTATAAACCAAAATTGCAAAATTCTGGTACTCCCATTTAGAAATAAAATTAAGTAGCTATAAAGGAATGAAAATTAATAAGACTTCAATCTGAGAAACATAATTGCCTATTAAAGTAAGTAGGATTTACTTTTATATGCAGGACATGGATGCAAATTCTAAGAAATATCCTTATGTTTTATACTTGCTAAAGATATGTCATTGCTTTAATACTGAACATATCACCTATACTTATCTTTGAAAGATAAATGCTCAAATATATTAAAAAATTAGCTACAAACACTGTAAAATCAAGTATTAAAATTGTATAAGCTGTGAGCCAATGCACATTCAACATGGTTTAACTGCACCATTAAATTCTGAGATATTATGTTTTAAACTCACAAAATTTCTTTAGGTTACTTAGGCACATTAATTAATTACCCAAGATTTTTGAAAATGGGGCATTGATTTGTTTCATGAATGAGAAAGGCTTCTTTCTTGGAAACTAAAATATTTCAGTTAGTGCCAAAACCCACATAATTGTTTTGACATCGGCTTACTCTTTACAGTTTTTGATGATTATTTGTTGAGATCTCTCAGTTTTAATTTACCCAGCTCTCTCCAAATATAATCCAGCTTATTTTTAACCCCATTTGAAAAGATTTCCTTATGCCAATAGAAACATTTTAAAATCAAGTTGGTGGAAACACAGAAAAGAAGTTAAGTATTTGTTCCATCAAATCATTGGTTGCAGATTTCCAGAGTTATATCAGCCTCAGTTCAGTTCAGTTCAGTTGCTCAGTCATGTCCGACTCTTTGCTACCCCATGAATCACAGCATGCCAGGCATCTACCACAGGAAAAACCATAGCCTTGACTAGACGGACCTTAGTCGACAAAGTAATGTCTCTGCTTTTGAAAATGCTATCTAGGTTGGACATAACTTTTCTTTCAAGGAGTAAGTGTCTTCTAATTTCATGGCTGCAGTCACCATCTGCAATGATTTTGGAGCCCAAAAAAATAAATTCTGACACTGTTTTCACTGTTTCCCCATCTATTTCCCATGAAGTGATGGGACCAGATGCCCTAATCTTCGTTTTCTGAATGTTGCCTAGCCTGTAGGAATTTAATTTTTGAGGATGGAAATGACCCCAAGAAACTGACTTGCATTTTTTATTTAATTCAAGTTACAGAGACTGGTTTTGATGGGAGTTAGTCACCATAAATATGGGATAACAATCCTTTCCAAAACCCAGTGGCAAAAGAAAAAAGTATTTATATAGCTCATAAATTTGTAGGTTAACTGGGTTGGGGGTACTTTTCTGCTCTTTAGGCTCTCCCAGATGTCTTGGGCAGGCTGGCTTTGGGGTCCTCTTGAATGGACTTGACTGAGACATCTCATCTCTTCTCCTTCTGTTTCATCTTCCAGCAAACTAAGGGCAGCATATCTTTCTTATGGATAACAGGGAACAGGAGAGAAGCCCAATTGTGCCAGTGATTTTCAAGCTTGTGCTTGAGCAAGTCCCATGGCTGACCCCAAAATCAAAATGGGAGGGCCCTACAAAGCTAGGGCAAAGAGCATGAATACAGGCAAAGTAGAGTGTGAGAGCTATTTGGATATCTACCACTGTGGTTGTCCTAGGATTGTATCGTACAATATGTATACTATCTGCTTTGCTGCTGCTGGAGAACAGAATTACTTCAAAACTTATAAAACCTCATTGGGGAGGCAGGCTTAAAGCTGTACCACCTTATGGCACCATGTTCCACATGTGTTGCACTCAAATATTCAGAGCTCTTACCGTTGACTAATAATGGGAAAGATGTCATTTGGGAACATTATTCTGATGTTAAGGTCTACTGAAACTTCAACAACAATGCAATTCAGAGTTTCCCAGATTTATCTCTTAGGAGGAATAATGGAAACTCAATTATAGGTTGAATTATTGCTCTCAAGCAACCAATTTGTGAAGGATAATGATCTAACCTAGAAGATGAAAGTTTTCATATGCTTAAGTTCTTCAGTCCATGAAGCATTGTCAAATACCTGAGAGTAATATGAAAAAGATCTTCCCTCCCTTTCTTGGGCTAATTAAAAAGAATGGCATCTCTAAAGGGTTTTCATGCACAGATTTCCACAAGGGCCTTACTCTGATGTTTCAGTTACAAGTAGTGACTCACAGCAGCTAGATTTTCTTCAGGATCACACAGTTTATTTTTAAGACATAGTGTGAATTTTTTGTGTTAGGCTCTTTGCTAAGCAAATACCCTCACTGGTCATTTCACAAAACTGTACAACACAATTAATAACATTTTTTTAGTATTTCTGTTTTTTCTGTCCCATGAAAAGTCTAATCATTAAAAGAATTCTGTTTCCTATGATTTGCCATTATGTGGATTTTGACATGTTTCTCTCAATTTTATAATCTTATGGTAAGCGCTGTGTTTTCACGAAATTCTAAATTTTCTTCAGTTAAACTTGGGAAATTCACTCAGTACATGAAGCATTGTGATATATCTACTTACTAGTAAAAATAGCTAAATTTTACCAGATGCTTACAGTGACTCCAGTACAGCCTGTTTAAAGATTGTATCAAATAGAAACAAGGATATTTCAATTGTCAGGAAGTTGAAGCTCAGAGCAACTAGGTTTTTCAGAAATCATTTCTTGTAGGTTAAAGAAGGGATTGTGCTCATCTTGGGAACCCTTTCTACACTGAAGTCTGGAAATTGCTTCCTGGTAGAAAAGCAGAACGATTGTAGGATTTATCTCCTTTGTGACCCTTTTCTCAGGTGTCACAGAGGTCTTACACTGCTTCTTGTTTAATGTCTGAAACCAGTTGTTTTATATATTCTTTGCAGTTTTTTATTCCTTTATTTAAAAAATGACTAGAACTAGTTGCTTGGGCATGATAGAAGCAGAATTCCTCTGGAATGTTGTTTCAAGTTGGCCAACTCATCCAAGTAAAAGGGAGGTGTGAAAGAATTGGAAATATCCAATCCACAGCATTTACCATACCTTCTCTGATGCACCTATTTGGAGGGCAGAAAGACAGACGCAGATGTAGAGAACAAACTTGTGGACACAGTGGAGGAAAGAGAGAGTGGGACAAACTGAAAGAGCAGTATTGACATATATACACCACTGTGTGTAAAATAGCTAGCTAGTGGGAATCTCTTCAAGAAAATTAGAGATAACAAGGGAACATTTCATGCAAAGATGAGCACAATAAAGGACAGAAATGGTATGGACCTAACAGAAGGAGAAGATATTAAGAGGTGGCAAGAATATACAGAAGAACTATATAAAAACAATCTTTATGACACAGATAATCATGATGATGTGATCACTCACTAGGCCAGACATCCTGGAATATGAAGTAAAGTCGGCTTTAGGAAGCATTACAATGAACAAAGCTAGTGGAGGTGATGAAATTCCAGTTAAGCTAATTCAAATCCTGAAAGATGATGCTGTGAAAGTGCTGCACTCAATATGCCAGCAAATTTGGAAAACTCAGCAGTGGCCACAGAACTGGAAAAGATCAGTTTTCATTCCAATTCCAAAGAAAAGTAATGCCAAAGAATGCCCAAACTACCACACAATTGCACTCATCTCACATGCTACCAAAGTAATGCTTAAAATTCTCCAAGCCAGGCTTCAACAGTACGTGAACCATGAACTTCTTAATGTTCAAGCTGGATTTAGAAAAGGCAGAGGAACCAGAGATCAAATTGCCAACATCCGCTGGATCATCAAAAAAGCAAGAGAGTTCCGGAAATACACCTGCTTCTGCTTTATTGACTATGCCAAAGCTTTTGACCGCATAGATCACAACAAATTGTGGAAAATTCTAAAAGAGATGGGAATACCAGACAGCCTGACCTGCCTCCAGAGAAATCTGTATGCGGGTCAATAAGCAATAGTTAGAACTGGGCATGGAACAACAGACTGGTTCCAAATAGGAAAAAGAGTATGTCAAGGCTGTATATTGTCACCCTGCTTATTTAACCTATATGCGGAGTACATCATGAGAAATGCTGGGCTGGAAGAAGCACAAGCTGGAATCAAGATTCCCAGGAGAAATATCAATAACCTCAGATATACAGATGACACCACCTTTATGGCAGAAAATGAAGAAGAACTAAAGAGCCTCTTGATGAAACTGAAAGAGGAGAGCGAAAAAGTTGGCTTAAAGCCCAACATTCAGAAAACTAAGATCATGGCATATCTGGCCCCATCACTTCATGGCAAATAGATGGGTAAACAGTGAAAACAGTGTGAGACTTTGTTTTTCTGGGCTCCAAAATCACTGCAGATGGTGACTGCAGCCACGAAGTTAAAAGACATTTGCTGCTTGGAAGTAAAGCTACGACCAACATAGACAGCATGTTAAAAAGCAGAGACATTACTTTGCCGACAAAAGTCCCTCTAGTCCAAGTTACGGCTTCTCCGATAGTCATGTATGGATGTGAGAATTGGATTATAAAGAAAGCTGAGCACTGAAGAATTGATGCTTTTGAACTGTGGCAGTGGAGAAAACTCTTGAGAGTCCCTTGGACTCCAAGGAGATCCAACCAGTTCATTTTAAAGGAAATCAGTGCTGAATATTCATTGGAAGGACTGATGCTGAAGCTGAAACTCCAATACTTTGGCCATCTGATGTGAAGAGCCGACTCATTTGAAGCCCCTGATGCTGGGAAAGATTGAAGGAGGGAAGAGAAGGGGACAACAGAGGATGAGATGGTTGGATGTCATCACTGACTAAAGGACATGAGTTTGAGTAAACTCCAGGCATTGGTGATGGACAGGGAGGCCTGGCGTGCTACAGTCCATGGCATCGCAAAGAGTCAGAGACAATTGAGCGACTGAACTGAAGTGGGAAGCTTCTGTATAACAGAGGGAGTCCAGCCCCGCTCTCTGTGATGACACAGAAGGGTGGGACTGAGGGTGGGTGGAGGGAGGCTCAAGAGAGAGGAGACATATATATATATATATATGTTCATATATATACGTGTGTGTGTGTGTGTGTGTGTGTGTGTATTGTAAAGCAACTATCATCCAGTTGAAAAAAATTTAAAGAAATCTAAGCAAACAAGAAAAACACTATCTTTTAGATGGCCACTCTTTAAGTGCTCATTGCCTTTTGGACTAAATCAGGCTTATGGAATCTAAGTCCAAATCTTACATATAGGATGATTTGAGGGCAGTCATTCTTTATCCGCCTATTAACATATCTTCATAGTACTGCAGTTTAGAGTTTTGCTATCTTCTTTCTCCTTAGTTTTGAATCTTAGGTCATCAAACTATACCAATTCTTAGGAATCAGAAAAGTGATACAGATGGGTTAATTTGTCAATTTAGATATTTCTTCATTTCAAGGAATTTTTTAATGCTATATATTCAAATTCTTTTTCTGCTCAATTGGTTAGATTCTCTCTGTAAGAGCCTCAGTTATCTTTATGATGGTTCATTTTTGTCTGGCCTCAATGTCTATTATTTTCTTTCAAATTGCTTTGATTGCTAGTCTTTTGTCTGCATTCACTGTAATTATCTCAAGTCATTCTTCTATGTTATTATCTCAATGTGAAAGCATATCTATTATGTACTTTATTTCTCATATTTTTTACTTCTGTAATAGTATTATTTCACTTTCAATTCATTTCATTGGCTCTAGTGAAATCCCTCTTCATCTCATTTTTTGTTTTATCATCTTGTGTTAGAATTTTTTTTTTAATATTAAGTCCTTGTTCACATTAATTTCTCTTACTACAAAACACTAATTTGAGTGAACTCTGGGAGTTGGTGATGGACAGGGAGGCCTGGTGTGCTGCAATTCATGGGGTTGCAAAGAGTCGGACACAACTGAACTGAACTGAACAAAACACTAATAAGAACCTATCCTCTGACTTTTGGCTAACAATTTTTAAAAAACTGGTCTTTTTTTAATGCATAAGTTTTTAGAGAGGTTGTTCAATATTTTTGCACATATGTGAGACCATTTCTTTGACACTTACAGGATCTGGAGCATGCATTTCTCCTAGTATATGACTGTGAATGAGTTCTCCTTGACTCTCTTTCCACCTCTGACTGATGAGTGTCTCTAACTGAGAGAAAGGGCTCTTTTGAGAATTTTGTTACTGTGCAAATGTTTTTCTTAAATAATGTATTTATTTATTTTGGGTTGCGTTGAGTCTTTGTTGCTGCATGGGCTTTCTCTAGTTGAGGTGTGTGGGCTTCTCATGGAAGTAGCTTCGCTTGTTGTGGAGCATGGGCTCTAGGCACACAGGTTTCCGTAGTTGCAGCTCATGAGCTCAGTAGTTGCTTCTGGCAGGCTTTAGAGCACAGGCTCAGTAATTGTGTTGCATTGGCTTTAGTTACCTGTAGCATGTGGGATCTTCCCAGACCAGGGACGGAACCCATGTCTCTTGCATGGGTAGGCAGATTCTTATCCACTCTACCACCAGGGAAAGCCCACATATTTTCTTTACCTGGTAAAGACCAGGAGCTCTACTTCCACAGAGGTGGTGGTAGAAGTTTTAAGAAGGGAGTATATTTACCCCAGAATTTTGGATCACTTTTTTAGGAAGATGCTTGGAGTCTCCGTTTTGTTCAATAAGAGCAATTTCCACTTACTCCAGTCCACATCACCATGTTCTTTCACTCAAAATTTACAGCACTGTTTATAATAGCCAGGACATGGAAACAACCTAGATGTCCATCAGCAGAGGAATGGATAAGAAAGCTGTGGTACATATACACAATAGAGTATTACTCAGCCATCAAAAAGAATTCATTTGAATCTGTTCTAATGAGATGGATGAAACTGGAACCTATTATACAGAGTGAAGTAAGCCAGAAACAAAAACACCAATACAGTATACTGACACATATATATGGAATTTAAAAAGATGGCAATGATGACCCTGTATGTGAGACAGCAAAAGAGACACAGATGTATAGAACGGACTTTTGGACTCTGTGGGAGAGGGAGAGGGTGGGATGATTTGGGAGAATGGCATTGAAACATGTATACTATCATGTAAGAATTCACCATCTGCAGTGATCTTGGAGCCCCCCAAAATAAAGTCTGACACTGTTTCTGCATGGCAAACACTGTGCTAGATGCTGGGGATTTAAAAATCAAAAGATAGATGTGATTTTTCCTTTCTCAAAGTCTTCAGCCTCATAGAGAAGGCAGATAACCAACAAGTTATGTCAAAAGAAATGTGTATGTGTTGCTTTACTCATGATTCTTTTAGTTATAAGAGACAAAGACCAAATTCAAATTGGCCAAATCAAAGAGCATAAATGGCTCACAGATAAAAACAGGGGGTTCAGGATATATATTCTGCCTTGATCTCCCTCTCTCCACTTTTCTTCTATAATGGTTCTGTACTCAGACAGACTTTCTCCTGGGGTGACAAAATGGTTGCCAGTAGCTCTAGTCTTAGATTTATCTTCTTAGATAATTCTCTTACCCTCACAGAAATAATTTCTCTTCTACTGAAGTTTCACAGAAATCTTGGGCTTAATTTGTGTTGTTCAAAATTGGGTCACTCACCCATTTCTGAACTGGTCATTGGAGTTAATGCAATGCTCAGACCAAGAACCACCCTGAACTAGAGCGTGAGCCACTCCAATCAAATGTCATAACGTGGACAAAGGAGGGATGTTTTGATAAGGTAAATTTGGATGAATTACTAGAAAAGGGTGGGAAAACTAGACAGGTAGAAATGATAGGGATCCAGCCCAAATCTCATGATGTTGAAGTAATGGATGTGCTCTTACCTCTTTCTTCATGCACACAGGAGGTGTATTTTCGATGCTGGTTGTATCAAATCATTCTAAAAGGTACTTTTGAGCATTTCTTGTGATCTGTAATGTTAACTTTGTGTCAGCCTGGCTGTGCTGATGGATGTCCAGATAGTTGATAAAACATTATTTCTGGGTGTGCCTATGAGGACATTTCTGCAAGAGATTAGTATCTGAATAAGAAGACTGAATGAATAAGATCACTGCCTCTTGGAGGAGGTCGTTGAGAAGACATGATGGCAGGTTGACCCAAGGCCTGGACCATGCAGTGGGGGGCTCCTTACCACCTGCTTTATCCTTAGAATGTACATCCTAAGTTGGCCAACTCATCCAAGTAAAAGGGAGGTGTGAAAGAATTGGAAATATCCAATCCACAGCATTTACCATACCTTCTCTGATGCACCTATTTGGAGGGCAGAAAGACAGACGCAGATGTAGAGAACAAACTTGTGGACACCTTGGAGGAAAGAGAGAGTGGGACAAACTGAAAGAGCAGTATTGACATATATACACCACTGTGTGTAAAATAGCTAGCTAGTGGGAATCTCTTCAAGAAAATTAGAGATAACAAGGGAACATTTCATGCAAAGATGAGCACAATAAAGGACAGAAATGGTATGGACCTAACAGAAGGAGAAGATATTAAGAGGTGGCAAGAATATACAGAAGAACTATATAAAAACAATCTTTATGACACAGATAATCATGATGATGTGATCACTCACTAGGCCAGACATCCTGGAATATGAAGTAAAGTCGGCTTTAGGAAGCATTACAATGAACAAAGCTAGTGGAGGTGATGAAATTCCAGTTAAGCTAATTCAAATCCTGAAAGATGATGCTGTGAAAGTGCTGCACTCAATATGCCAGCAAATTTGGAAAACTCAGCAGTGGCCACAGAACTGGAAAAGATCAGTTTTCATTCCAATTCCAAAGAAAAGTAATGCCAAAGAATGCCCAAACTACCACACAATTGCACTCATCTCACATGCTACCAAAGTAATGCTTAAAATTCTCCAAGCCAGGCTTCAACAGTACGTGAACCATGAACTTCTTAATGTTCAAGCTGGGTTTAGAAAAGGCAGAGGAACCAGAGATCAAATTGCCAACATCCGCTGGATCATCAAAAAAGCAAGAGAGTTCCGGAAATACACCTGCTTCTGCTTTATTGACTATGCCAAAGCTTTTGACCGCATAGATCACAACAAATTGTGGAAAATTCTAAAAGAGATGGGAATACCAGACAGCCTGACCTGCCTCCAGAGAAATCTGTATGCGGGTCAATAAGCAATAGTTAGAACTGGGCATGGAACAACAGACTGGTTCCAAATAGGAAAAAGAGTATGTCAAGGCTGTATATTGTCACCCTGCTTATTTAACCTATATGCGGAGTACATCATGAGAAATGCTGGGCTGGAAGAAGCACAAGCTGGAATCAAGATTCCCAGGAGAAATATCAATAACCTCAGATATACAGATGACACCACCTTTATGGCAGAAAATGAAGAAGAACTAAAGAGCCTCTTGATGAAACTGAAAGAGGAGAGCGAAAAAGTTGGCTTAAAGCCCAACATTCAGAAAACTAAGATCATGGCATATCTGGCCCCATCACTTCATGGCAAATAGATGGGTAAACAGTGAAAACAGTGTGAGACTTTGTTTTTCTGGGCTCCAAAATCACTGCAGATGGTGACTGCAGCCACGAAGTTAAAAGACATTTGCTGCTTGGAAGTAAAGCTACGACCAACATAGACAGCATGTTAAAAAGCAGAGACATTACTTTGCCGACAAAAGTCCCTCTAGTCCAAGTTACGGCTTCTCCGATAGTCATGTATGGATGTGAGAATTGGATTATAAAGAAAGCTGAGCACTGAAGAATTGATGCTTTTGAACTGTGGCAGTGGAGAAAACTCTTGAGAGTCCCTTGGACTCCAAGGAGATCCAACCAGTTCATTTTAAAGGAAATCAGTGCTGAATATTCATTGGAAGGACTGATGCTGAAGCTGAAACTCCAATACTTTGGCCATCTGATGTGAAGAGCCGACTCATTTGAAGCCCCTGATGCTGGGAAAGATTGAAGGAGGGAAGAGAAGGGGACAACAGAGGATGAGATGGTTGGATGTCATCACTGACTAAAGGACATGAGTTTGAGTAAACTCCAGGCATTGGTGATGGACAGGGAGGCCTGGCGTGCTACAGTCCATGGCATCGCAAAGAGTCAGAGACAATTGAGCGACTGAACTGAAGTGGGAAGCTTCTGTATAACAGAGGGAGTCCAGCCCCGCTCTCTGTGATGACACAGAAGGGTGGGACTGAGGGTGGGTGGAGGGAGGCTCAAGAGAGAGGAGACATATATATATATATATATGTTCATATATATACGTGTGTGTGTGTGTGTGTGTGTGTGTGTATTGTAAAGCAACTATCATCCAGTTGAAAAAAATTTAAAGAAATCTAAGCAAACAAGAAAAACACTATCTTTTAGATGGCCACTCTTTAAGTGCTCATTGCCTTTTGGACTAAATCAGGCTTATGGAATCTAAGTCCAAATCTTACATATAGGATGATTTGAGGGCAGTCATTCTTTATCCGCCTATTAACATATCTTCATAGTACTGCAGTTTAGAGTTTTGCTATCTTCTTTCTCCTTAGTTTTGAATCTTAGGTCATCAAACTATACCAATTCTTAGGAATCAGAAAAGTGATACAGATGGGTTAATTTGTCAATTTAGATATTTCTTCATTTCAAGGAATTTTTTAATGCTATATATTCAAATTCTTTTTCTGCTCAATTGGTTAGATTCTCTCTGTAAGAGCCTCAGTTATCTTTATGATGGTTCATTTTTGTCTGGCCTCAATGTCTATTATTTTCTCTCAAATTGCTTTGATTGCTAGTCTTTTGTCTGCATTCACTGTAATTATCTCAAGTCATTCTTCTATGTTATTATCTCAATGTGAAAGCATATCTATTATGTACTTTATTTCTCATATTTTTTACTTCTGTAATAGTATTATTTCACTTTCAATTCATTTCATTGGCTCTAGTGAAATCCCTCTTCATCTCATTTTTTGTTTTATCATCTTGTGTTAGAATTTTTTTTTTAATATTAAGTCCTTGTTCACATTAATTTCTCTTACTACAAAACACTAATTTGAGTGAACTCTGGGAGTTGGTGATGGACAGGGAGGCCTGGTGTGCTGCAATTCATGGGGTTGCAAAGAGTCGGACACAACTGCAATTCATGGGGTTGCAAAGAGTCGGACACAACTGAACTGAACTGAACAAAACACTAATAAGAACCTATCCTCTGACTTTTGGCTAACAATTTTTAAAAAACTGGTCTTTTTTTAATGCATAAGTTTTTAGAGAGGTTGTTCAATATTTTTGCACATATGTGAGACCATTTCTTTGACACTTACAGGATCTGGAGCATGCATTTCTCCTAGTATATGACTGTGAATGAGTTCTCCTTGACTCTCTTTCCACCTCTGACTGATGAGTGTCTCTAACTGAGAGAAAGGGCTCTTTTGAGAATTTTGTTACTGTGCAAATGTTTTTCTTAAATAATGTATTTATTTATTTTGGGTTGCGTTGAGTCTTTGTTGCTGCATGGGCTTTCTCTAGTTGAGGTGTGTGGGCTTCTCATGGAAGTAGCTTCGCTTGTTGTGGAGCATGGGCTCTAGGCACACAGGTTTCCGTAGTTGCAGCTCATGAGCTCAGTAGTTGCTTCTGGCAGGCTTTAGAGCACAGGCTCAGTAATTGTGTTGCATTGGCTTTAGTTACCTGTAGCATGTGGGATCTTCCCAGACCAGGGACGGAACCCATGTCTCTTGCATGGGTAGGCAGATTCTTATCCACTCTACCACCAGGGAAAGCCCACATATTTTCTTTACCTGGTAAAGACCAGGAGCTCTACTTCCACAGAGGTGGTGGTAGAAGTTTTAAGAAGGGAGTATATTTACCCCAGAATTTTGGATCACTTTTTTAGGAAGATGCTTGGAGTCTCCGTTTTGTTCAATAAGAGCAATTTCCACTTACTCCAGTCCACATCACCATGTTCTTTCACTCAAAATTTACAGCACTGTTTATAATAGCCAGGACATGGAAACAACCTAGATGTCCATCAGCAGAGGAATGGATAAGAAAGCTGTGGTACATATACACAATAGAGTATTACTCAGCCATCAAAAAGAATTCATTTGAATCTGTTCTAATGAGATGGATGAAACTGGAACCTATTATACAGAGTGAAGTAAGCCAGAAACAAAAACACCAATACAGTATACTGACACATATATATGGAATTTAAAAAGATGGCAATGATGACCCTGTATGTGACAGCAAAAGAGACACAGATGTATAGAACGGACTTTTGGACTCTGTGGGAGAGGGAGAGGGTGGGATGATTTGGGAGAATGGCATTGAAACATGTATACTATCATGCAAGAATGAAGTACCAGCCTACGTTCGATACAGGATACAGGATGCTAGGGGCTGGTACACGGGGATGATCCAGAGAGAGGAAATAGGGTGGGATGTGGGAGGGGGATTCAGGATTGGGATCTCATATACACCCATGGTGGATTCATGTCAATGTATGGCAAAACCAATACAGTTATGTAAAGTAAAATAAAGTAAAAATTAAAAAAAAATAAAATAAAATAAAACAAAATTTAAAAAGAAATAAAAATTGATGGTATTTGTGAGAATTGTCAGTATTTAATCAACTCTCAGTACCATTTATATAAGGTGGGGTTGTAGCTAAGGCCCACACTGCACTGTGTCCTTCTTTACTTGGGCTTCCCTGGCAGCTCAGATGGTGGCTCATGAAAGAATCTGCATGCAATGCAGGAGACTTGAGTTCGATCCCTGGGTCAGGGAGATCCCGTTCCAGTATCCTTGGATAATTCCATGGACAGAGGAGCCTGGTGGGCTGTAGTCCATGGGATGGCAAAGAGTCAGACACAACCAAGTGATTAACACTTCTTTACTTACTTGTGGACTGGCAAATTCTTTTTTTCCTTCTGGTTATTACTTTTTATTCATTTTATTGAATTTTGAAGGAGGGAGAAGCCTATTATTTTTATCTGGAAGTCTGGTGCTAATTTTTAATTAATTAATTAAGGGTTAAGTATGGATTCTGTCAGAGAAGGCAATGGCACCCCACTCCAGTACTCTTGCCTGGAAAACCCCATGGATGGAGGAGCCTGGTGGGCTGCAGTCCTTGGGGTCGCTAAGAGTCAGATACGACTGAGCGACTTCACTTTCACTTTCATGCATTGGAGAAGGAAATGGCAACCCACCCCAGTGTTCTTGCCTGGAGAATCCCAGGGACAGGGGAGCCTGATTGGCTGCCGTCTATGGGGTCGCACAGAGTTTGGACATGATTGAAGTGACTTAGCATGGATTCTGTGGTAACAAAATGTCTGTTCCTTTTGAACTGAAATATTTTCCATTATAATTTATTTAGATTTGTGTTGCCTTTGTTGCCAAGAAATTTAATACAGTAACTCTTCTCAGTCTGATATTTTTTAGTATAAACATCTACTCCCAATGTGTATAATGATTGTATGACTCGTGATTTTATCAGTGGTTCTATGCACTTTTGCTTTTGATTATAGGTCAACTAAAATTCCATTTGGAGTTAGGTAAAATATGTAATTGAAAAAAAAAGTCAGTTTCTTGGAGAGAAGACAGTATACTTTAAATCCCTATTATAACAACAGCTTCAATGCTGTAACGATATTTTTCTCCACCATCATAAAGGGACTCAAATTATTTTAACTCTGTGGCTTTAAAAATCAAAATGTGATTAAGTAAAAAATTAAAAATGCACACACTCTTAGTTTTTATTCATTCAAGTGTTTATTATTTTATAGAACCTTTCAAATAGAAATATACCTGACAAATGGAGACCAATTTACGTGTACTTTAAGGTTTTGATCTTGCCATCATGCCCTTGGTCTGCATGGAGAGATGGTATAAGAAATAGCTATGTTAAAATTAATTAGAAGGATGTCACTGGAGATGAAATTCATCCTGTTAACCTAATTTGTCTTCATGAAAATCCAAGGAAGAAATTTTTTCAAGTCATTGTATCTGGAAAAAGTGTAGCTACCCCTGAGAATTCAGTTCAGTTCAGTCGCTCAGTCAGGTCTGACTCTATGCAACCCCATGAATTGCAGCACGCCAGGCCTCCCTGTCCATCACTAACTCCCAGAGTTCACTCAGACTCATGCCCATTGAGTCCATGATGCCATCCAGCCATCTCATCCTCGGTCGTCCCCTTCTCCTGCCCCCAATCCCTCCCAGCATCAGAGTCTTCAATGAGTCAACTCTTTGCATGAGGTGGCCAAAGTACTGGAGTTTCAGCTTTAGCCTCATTCCTTCCAAAGAAATCCCAGGGCTGATCTCCTTCAGAATGGATTGGTTGGATCTCCTTGCAGTCCAAGGGACTCTCAAGAGTCTTCTCCAACACCACAGTTCAAAAGCATCAATTCTTCGGTGCTCAGCCTTCTTCACAGTCCAACTCTCACATCCATACATGACCACTGGAAAAACCATAGCCTTGACTAGATGGACCTTTGTTGGCAAAGTAATGTCTCTGCTTTTCAATATGCTATCTAGGTTGGTCATAACTTTTCTTCCAAGGAGTAAGCGTCTTTTAATTTCATGGCTGCAGTCACCATCTGCAGTGATTTTGGAGCCCCAAAAATAAAGTCTGACACTGTTTCCACTGTTTCTCCATCTATTTCCCATGAAGTGATGGGACCAGATGCCATGATCTTCGTTTTCTGAATGTTGAACTTTAAGCCAACTTTTTCACTCTCCTCTTTCACTTTCATCATGAGGCTTTTTAGTTCCTCTTCACTTTCTGCCACAAGGGTGGTGTCATCTGCATATCTGAGGTTATTGATATTTCTCCTGGCAATCCTGATTCTAGCTTGTGCTTCTTCCAGCCCAGCGTTTCTCATGATGTACTCTGCACATAAGTTGAATAAGCAGGGTGACAATACACAGCCTTGATGTACTCCTTTTCCTATTTGGAACCAGTCTGTTGTTCCATGTCCAGTTCTAACTGTTGCTTCCTCACCTGCATACAGATTTCTTAAGAGGCAGGTCAGGTGGTCTGTAATTCCCATTTCTTTCAGAATTTTCCACAGTTTCTTGTGATCCACACAGTCAAAGGCTTTGACATAGTCAATAAAGCAGAAATAGATGTTTTTCTGGAACTCTCTTGCTTCTTTGATCATCCAGCGGATCATCGAAAAATGACCCCTGAGAATAGCATTGTTTTAATCCTAAGAATTGAGATTCAGTTATTGGGACTCAGAGTATGTTTCCTTTTCTGGTTTGGCTATTCAGAAACTCCAGAAAACATTGTGATTTACCTTTATTAAATGTATGGGTTCCTAAGTTGTGTATTTTGAGTATCTGTGTTCCTTTGACTGCATTTCCTTTCCTAATTCTCATTTTTTCCTGCTTTAACTTGCTTATTTATTTTTTCATTTGAAGGTGTTAATTGTTGTTGTTCAGTCACTCAGTCGTGTCTGACTCTTTGCAACCCCATGGACTGCAGCATGCCAGGCTTCCCTGTCCTTCACCATCTCCTGGAGCCTGCTCTAACTCATGTCCATTGAGTCGGTGATGCTATCCAACCACCTTGTCCTTTGTCATCCCTTTTTCTGCCTTCAATATTTTATTTTAAGTTACATTACATCCCTGGTGGCTCAGATGATAAAGAATATGCATGCAATGCAAGAGACCTGGGTTTGGTCCCTGGCCTGGGAAGATCCCCTGGAAAAGGGAACAGCTACCCACTCCAGTATGTTTGCATGGAGAGTTCCATGGACAGAGGAGCCTAGCCTGCTACAGTCTATGGCATCGCAAAGAGTAGGACACGACTGAGAAACTAACACTTTCCTTTTCACCTTGACATAATAAATAAATTAAACATTGAACCATTCATCTGATCACTGATGCACTGTATTTAAATTTTCATTAACAGAATGAATGGAATTATAAAGTCACTACTCAAAGTAAAACTTATATACTTTGGCCACCTGATGTGAAGAACTGACTCCTTAGAAAAGACCCTGATGCTGGACAAGATTGGAGGCAGGAGGAGAAGGGGACAACAGAGGATAAGATGATTGGGTGGCATCACTGACTCAATGGACATGAATGTGAGCAACCTCCAGGAGTTGGTGATGGACAGAGAAACCTGTTGTGCTGCAGTCCATGGGGTTGCAAAGATTTGGACACAACTGAGTGACTTAACTTAATTGATAGAAGGGTATGCAAAAGGATAAATATAGGAGCATAAGGCCTAATATTCATTATGGTGGTTTTGCATAAAGAAAATATTCAAAGAAGAAAAAAATTGTTGATTCTGCTGTTTTGAGCCAATTAGTAGGCTTTGAAACATGTTTAGTGAATAGCTAACTGAAAGTTGCATTTTAACAGCAAAAAAGGAAATACTAAATTTTATTCTTGTGGCAAAGGGAGGGTCGATTTTATACTTTGGCATCTATGTAATGTTTATTATTTTTGTACTGTGTCTCGTACTATGAAAATTGTGAGAAACCTGAATCCAAACAGAGAGATTATATATCTAACTTAACTATCAAAAAAAAAAGTAAAACTTACATATTTGTATATCAATCTTAGTTCATTTAAGATACCCCAAAAAGGATACATCTTAATATGTAACAGTAAAGGAATAG
>SJYT01050784.1:31637-62131 GCA_006410635.1 Cephalophus harveyi | reverse complement strand
TTAATTTGATACCATGAATCCAGTTGATATCTTAGTTGATATCATATGAATAGAAAATATCTTCAAGTAAAATGCATCCATGTTAACTGTTGCTCATAATTATTGATTTGAAGCAATTTATATTTTGTCTTGTATTTATAGTCTGCATGCATTCTACAATGACTATCCCCTTTATTAATAGAAACACACTATTTTAAATCATCTTTTAATTTTCAGCTTACTGTTGTTAATCTTAAAATATATTTGCAAACATACTGGTATTCCTGTTCCTACCCATACATAATTAAACTACTAAGGACCTTAACAAGTCTCTTGATGTGGGTGAAAGAGGAGAGAGAGAGAAAAAAAAAACTGGCTTAAAGCTAAATGTTAAAAAAAAAAACTAAGATTATGGCATCTGGTCCTATCACTTCATGGCAAATACAAGGGGATAAATGGAAGCAGTGACAGGTTTTCTTTTCTTGGGCTCCAGAGTCACTGCAGATGGTGACTGCAGCCATGAAATTGAAAGACACTTGCTCCTTGGAAGAAGAGCTATGACAAACCTAGACAGCGTATTAAAAAGCAGAGATGTCACTTTGTTGACAAAGGTCCGTATAGTCAAAGCTATGACTTTCAGTAATCATGTACAGATGTGAGAGTTGCACCATTAAAAAACCCTGGGCCCTGAAGAACAGATGCTTTTGAGTTGTGGTGCTGGAGAAGACTCTTGAGAGTCCCTTGGACTGCAAGGAGATCAATCAGTCAATCCTAAAGAATATTAACCCTGAATATTCATTGGAAGGACTGATGCTGAAGCTGAAGCTCCAGTACTTTGGCCACTTGATTGAAACAGCCCATTGGGAAAGACCCTGATGGTGGGAAAGATTGGAGACAAAAGGAGAAGAAGGAAGAGGATTAGATAGCATCGCCAACTTAGTTTAGTTCAGTCGCTCAGTTGTGTCCGACTCTTTGCTCAACATTTTTGCTTTCCTCTTTCACTTTCATCAAGAGGCTTTTTAGTTCCTCTTCACTTTCTGCCATAAGGGTGGTGTCATCTGCATATCTGAGGTTATTGATATTTCTCCTGGCAATCTTGATTCCAGCTTGTGCTTCCTCTAGCCCAGCGTTTCTCATGATGTACTCTGCATATAAGTTAAATAAGCAGGGTGACAATATACAGCCTTGACGTACTCCTTTTCCTATTTGGAACCAGTCTGTTGTTCCATTGCCAACTCAGTGGACATGAATTCGAGTAAACTCTGGAAGATAGTGGAGGACAGGGAAGCCTCGTGTGCTACAGTCCATGGAGTCACAGAGTCAGACATGACTTGGCAACTGAACAACAGCCACCACATCAAGGACCCTAAGACCTTAACTCCAGATGCAATTGTGTTTTTCCTCTAAAAATATCCAGAGATGAGTTTCTTTTTCCTTTAATGATTGGGGTGATTTTTTTTTATCATGAAAGTGAAAATGAAAAGTGTCAAAGTCATATGTGTGGGTACTTAAAATGATCACTTGGGCCTAGGTATTTTCCATTTAATTTGTGAAATAAGTAAAGTTGACTGAGATTTCAATGATACAAACTTTCTCTTTCATCATCCAGATTTATTCTGTAACATGTCACTGCTAAAGGAACTGAACTTTTCTATGCTACTTAATTTTAAATTTTTGCTCTACTTCAATGGCTTTTATATTCCAAAAAATATAGTGAGGGAAATCTGCCTGTGCAAGATATATCATGATTTGAATGTTGCCATTTTCCTTCATGCATAATTATGCTGATTCCATTTTTGTGTTATTCTCTATTGACATTAGTATCATTCTCCACATGTTGAGAACACATAGAGTATACTTTATTTCAAAGGAGATAAAAACAAGAGATGGATTGTAATTGTTCATGTTGTGTTATGAGTGACTTTTTCTCCTTAGGAAAATGAATACTATTTTACTACAGCCTCCAGTTCGTTAAACACTTGGCGATTTCTTTTTCTTATTCTTAATCTTTTTTTCACAATAAAAATACTCTCTTTAGTATTGCAATTAATATGCTTTCTTTCCTTTCTTGTCTATTCTACATTCCTAGCTAAATTATTGCTTTTTAGGGATTTTGTTTTAGGTTTCTCTCTGTGTGTGTATATGTGAATGTGTGTGAGACAGTGAACCAAAGAATTCAAACCAAAAGTAGTTGCTATATTTAATTATTTTAGTATTTCCAATAGTGTGAGAAATCAACATTTTAAAAAGATTTGTTCTGTAATCTGTAACGTTAAGTTGTTCTGTATTCCCTGACAGTGTCGGTGCTTTGAACTTCCTCGCATGGAATGAGAATCCTTCTAGTTAACAACTTTTGTCACTAGGACTTAATAACAACTGTAGATGGCATTAGTTTTTTTCTGCTTTGCTGGGTATTAAAAGTATTATTTAATTTACATAACAATATCATAAGATTGCTCGGATCTTTCCCCAAAGATAATTTTATTTTATGAAAATAGCCAAAAACAGATTATCCTTTTAAGTTTTGTAAGCTTCTGGAAATGAAAATATTTGTTTAACTGACATTTGACTTGCATTTTTCCAAGAGTGACTTACACAAAGCATAAGTAAAAGTGAAAAAATTTTAATATCCTTGGATATTCTCCTGCAGTTAAAAACTCTGCTTCTGTGCTCACATATACTAAAAAACAAACAAACAAACAAAAAACACTGCTTCTAGTCTTTGCCTTTTTGTCTCTTAAGATTTATTCAAGGATGTGGGTTTTGCAAACATAGGAGAAGCTTAGTGTGTTTGGAAGAAGGTCATATGGTGTTTATGAAGTACAATATAAACCACTGCTTTTGCAATTATGCCAACCTTCAAATATTAATACTTTCCCTGCCCTCAAAATAGTTGTGCCAAGATTATATTATCCTATTTTCCTGTTTCTCTTTGGTACATGGATTCTTTAAAATATTGTTTTTCTCTTTTTTTGACCAACTCTCAAACACTCATAAACAGAAGAAAATCCACCGTATTTTTTCCCATTCTAAAAAAAGGAAAGAAAAGAAAACTTTCAGGTCTTCATTTGCCTTTGTTTTCTTTTACATCAGAAGTTTTTAGAAGTTTTTCTACTCACAGCCTCTGATTTTTTTCCCCTTTATTATTTCTTGAATCATTCCAACTAGCTTTCATCACTACCACTTCACTAAAACTACTTTTGTCAAGAGTTTTAGCGGTCACCACTGACTTCTACATAGTTAAATCCAATGCCATCTCTCAATCTTCAACACGGTTGACTTATCAGCACCTTTTGACACAATTGATCCTTCTCTTCTTAAAAACTTTGTTGGTTTCCAGGAATTTTGCTCCTTTCAGTTCCTTTTGTTTGTTGCTCCTCATTTCTCCAACCACTAAATAATGGAATGACTCCCACTCAATTTCTGAACCTCTTCTCTCTATATATATTTCCATTTTACAAGTTAATCTGGTCTCATGGACTTAAATCCCTCATATAAGTCAGTGGTACCTTAATGTACACATTGTGTCTGAAATGCCTCAGAATGCCAGGAGGAGGCATTGCTTCATCTAAATCTCTCTTGGACTTCTAATAGGCAACTCACACATAGTGTCTAAGCTCGCTCTTCCTATGGTATTTCTCATCTCCATTAATGGTCACTCCATCCTTGCAGTTGATAAGGCTAAAAAAGCTTGAGGTCAAAATGCATGCTCTTATAGTTCACATTCACTTCAAGAGCATATCCTGTAAAACCTATCTCCACCAGACACATCCGGTGCTAATGATATGACCCACACTGCCAATGTCCTTCAGCTAGATCACTGTCTGATAACCTTCTAGTTGCTCTGCTTCTTTCCTGTGCCCCGTTATTTTCCACAGTGCCTTCAGGGGACTTGTTAAAAATATAAGTAAAATCATGTCACCCTTCCAGAACTCTCTCATGGTTTTTTATTATGACCCCAAAGGCCTTGGATTTGGCTGCCCTGGTTTCTCTGAACTCTTTCACTCTACTATCTCTCACTCTTCTTCAGCTACACTGGCATCCAGGGTTTTTTTTATAATATTCCAGGTGTACTCCTGTCTTCTCCAAGCTTTTGCACTTACTTTTTCCTTTGTCTGGAATACTCTTTTCCCAGGAATCCACAAAACTTGCTCTCTTACCTCCTTCAAGTCTTTATTTAAATGTCATGTTTTCCCTGACACTTTCCTTGGATCTCTGTTCAGAATTGCACCTCTACATGCTTGCTATCCCATTTTTATCCTTCATCTTCCTTTTTAGCAGTCCTAACCATTTGACACACTATATATTTTTAAAATTTAACTTGTTATTGCCTATCTTTCCCCAAGCAAGATTGTAAATTTGAATCTTAACTCTTGTTCAAAACTGTGTCAACAGAACCTAAAACAATGTTTGATATATACTGGGCACATGATAAATATTTGTGAATTTATTAATGAATGCAGAAAAACTGTTACTAATGTCATGCTTTTAAACTCAAGAGTGAATTATGTTACTTTAGATAGTAGATTTATTCTTCTAAAATGCTTTGCATATACTGTTACAGTATATAGGCTTATTGCACTGTACTTCTATTACCTAACACAAAATAAAACCTTAAAAATGTCTTAGATTAATAAAATCTTTGTGTGCATATCAATGGAAGTGAAGGGAAATGCTAAGAGATGTGAACAAAGTTAAGAATTTAAAAAATGTATCACATGAATAATGCTTCAATAATGGACTTAATAGGTGAGACAATAAATACAAAATTTGTAGGATTCCCCTCCATCAGGCAATAAAATAGAATTGTTAAGGAGCTTTGTGTGGAAACATCTGGAAAATTCTAAGTGGTACTGAAATGACATTCTGAGGATGATTTTCTTTGTAGCATCGTGCTGCCTTAATTGAGACCATTTTCTGGGCAGACTTGTCTGTAAGTCTAGATATATATTTTAAGTATCTATTATTAGAAGAAACACATTTTTCCACGAAGAGAATGATGAACTAATACCAAAAATATCCCCCTGTTGTGTTTGCTGAGCCAAGAGTCTGCTTTTTCTAGGCAGTCTGGATGGTATCATTCTGGATTCATGGTAAGAAAACCTGGCAAAGAGTCTGGAGATGAGAGTTGTAGTCTCAGTTCTTTCTCTCGCTCCTTTCTTTCACCTACCATCTTTCACTCGGTATACATTGTTTAACCATCACAGTCTGTTAGTGACACATTTGAAAGTCATGGGATAAAATCCATTCTGTATGTGAAAGGGCCTTTTAGGGTCTTACTAGGAAAGGATAATATGGTTGTTTTCCAAAGGTATTGTTAAGAGGGTTCTTAACTGCCTGAGAGGTTGCACTAGACAACCTCCAAGTTCAATTTAAGTATCTAGATTTGATCATCTTTAAAAGTTATGTATTACATATAGCACTGTTGTTTTTATGCCAGGAAAAGAATTTCATTCCTGGGCCATATTTATAATTTATCTTTCAGAGTCTGTAGTTGAAAACATAAATTTTTTTTTCTCTGTAAATTTTGCATGACTAAATAATAGAGTCTGGATACAATTGGCAGTTTCTGTAAGAAAATAAAAATGATAACTAGAATATTTTAGCCATAAATGACACATTGCAGAAAATGTATTTAAGATGGAAAAATGGCTCTAGTTGAAGAGCAGTATAATATATTGTTTGGCAAGCTTTTCTCCTTCTAAGAAGGAAGAAGGAAGAATACGAATTGCTCTCTGAAAATGTAGATTAAAAGCTAAGAAGTATTCTGATATGACAAACCTAGATAACATACTAAAAAGCAAAGACATCACTTTGCTGACAAAGGTTTCATATAGTCAAAGCTATGATTTTTCCAGTAATCATGTATGGATGTGAGAGCTGGATCATTAAAGAACTGATGCTTTTGAATTGTGGCGCTAGAGGAGACTCTTGAGAGTCCCTTGGACAGCAAGGAGATCAAACCAGTGAATCTTAAAGGAAATCAACCTTGAATATTCATTGGAAGAAATGATGCTAAAGCTGAAGCTCCAATATTTTGGACACCTGATATGAAGAACCAACTCATTGGGAAAGACCCTGATGCTGGGAAAGATTGAAAGCAAAAGGAGAAGAGGGTGGCAGAGGGTGAGATAGTTAGATAGCATCACAACTCAATGGACATAAGTTTGAACAAACTCTGGAAGATAGTGAAAGACAGGGAAGCATGGCGTACTCCATTTCATGGGGTTGCAAACAGTCAGACATGACTTAGTGACCGAACAATAACAATGATTTTGATGTGACACACATCAGTAGTCTCTTTAATAAAAGTAGATACCTAGCATTTGTATTCTTGAAAAGAAAATTTAACATATTATGCAGTATTTTGGCCAGAGTATGATACATATAAAAGTTTATATATAAATCAGTCTATGAACTTTAAAAACATTTGGACCAAAGTTGTTAAATTTTTTGCAGACATCATGTAACATAAAAAATTTTGGAAATCAAGGAAAAAGAGGCTGAACTATAATTGTTAAGTTGGTAGAGTTTCAGTGTGGACAAGTCTGAGAGTTAAGAACTCCAGCAGTAACCAATCATTGGGGAAACCCCACACTTTCCTGAGTTTTACCTTCACGATCCTCACAGCGAGTATCAGAGAAAAATCCCTTCATGCTTCTACCCTCACAAAAAAATATTTCCCCAGAGGCTAACATTCTATGGTTTTATCAGAGGAAAAGAAATACCCAACTCCAGCCTCAGCCCCATCTAGTCAGTCTGAGAAGCACTGATGAAATTCCCAGTCCAAGGGCTTAGCTTAAAAAAAGACTGAGACTTTAACACAGCAATGCAAATCAACTATACTTTAATAAAATAACTTTTAAAAAGGACTGAAACTTAATCATAGGACTATATAGAACACTTTCCTCTTTTCTCAAACTTAACATTACATTGCAAAAGGCCTGTTTACTACAGATCCTTTTACCCAATAATGCTTACCTTTTAACAAAAAATTACAGGACATCCTCAGAGACAAAAATCAGTTTGAAGAGAAAGAACAAACATTAGAACCAGAGTTTGAAATGGCAGGAATATTGGAGTTATCAGAAAAGGAATGTAAAAGATTATGATTAATATAATGAAGGGCATTAATGAAAAAAGTAGATAACATGCAGGAACAAATTAATTATATAAATAAAGATGGAAATCTTAAGAAAGTTTTTTTTTTTTTTTTTTAAGTGCTAGAGATCAAAAACATTGTAATAGAAATGAAGAATGCCTCTATTGGACTCATGTAGACTAGACATGTCTGCTGAATGAATCTGTAAGCTTGAGGACATCTCAATCAGTTCAGTTCAGTTCAGTTGCTCAGCCGTGTCCGACTCTTTGCAACCCCATGAATCGCAGCACGCCAGGCCTCCCTGACCATCACCAGCTCCCGGAGTTCACTCAGACTCATGGCCATCAAGTCAGTGATGCCATCCAGCCATCTCATCCTCGGTCGTCAACTTTTCCTCCTGCCCCCAATCCCTCCCAGCATCAGAGTCTTTTCCAGTGAGTCAACTCTTCACATGAGGTGGCCAAAGTACTGGAGTTTCAGCTTCAGCATCATTCCTTCCAGAGAACACCCAGGGCTGCTCTCCTTCAGAATGGACTGGTTGGATCCCCTTGCATTCCAAAGTACTCTCAAGACTCTTCTCCAACACCACAGTTGAAAAGCATCAACTCTTCAGTGCTCAGCCTTCTTCACAGTCCAACTCTCACATCCATACATGACCACTGGAAAAACCATAGCATTGACTAGATGGACCTTTGTTGGCAAAGAAATGTCTCTGCTTTTCAATATGCTATCCAGGTTGGTCATAATTTTTCTTCCAAGGAGTAAGTGTCTTTTAATTTCATGGCTGCAGTCACCATCTGCAGTGATTTTGGAGCCCAAAAAATAAAGTCTGACACTGTTTCCACTGTTTCCCCATCTATTTCCCATGAAGTGATGGGACCAGATGCTATGATTTAAGTTTTCTGAATGTTGAGCTTTAAGCCAATAGAAATCTCCATAGAAATATCTCAATAGAAATCTCCAAAACTGAGGGGGAAAAAGACTGAAAATTCAAAACGTAATATCCAAGAGCTATGAGATGACTACAAAAGGTACAGTATATCATGTGATGGAAATTTGTTGTTGTTTAGTTGATGTCATGTCCAGCCTTTTGCGACCCCGTGAACTGCCTGTTAGGCTTCTCTGTTCATGGAACTGTCCGTGGAATTATCCAGGCAAGAATACTGGAGTGGGGAGCCATTTCCTTCTCCAGGAAATCATCCCCACCCAGGGATCAAACCCACATCTCCTGAATTGGCAGGTAGATTCTTTATTACGGAGCCACCAGGGAAGTTCCTGTATTACTAGGAGAATAAAGAGAGAAACAAGTTTCTTCAAACTAATGTCAGACACCAAACCTTCAAGGACCTTAGAGAATACCAAGAAGGATAAATGTCAAAAAAAAAAAAAAGAAAAACTAAAATAAAACAAAAAAGCCTATACCTAGATACACAATTTACAAACTGAGACTTTCTATTTTTTCAAGCCAGATTGTCTGATATAAAATCTAAGCAAACACAACCAGGGAAAAATGTCTGCATAACCTATTCACTTAAGGAAAAATGTGCAAATGTAGCAACCATCAGGGATGGCTGTTTGAGAAGAACAGCCCCACCTCCAATGGAGGAAACATAAAACATATTTGCAACCCCAAACTTGTTCTCTCCTAGTGGAAGTAATCCAGAAAGGGTGATTTTTTTTCTTTTCTTTGTTCTCTCATTTTGCTTTTCTGATGGCAAGCTATTAGAAACTCTGCTGTTAGAAACTACACAACACCCTGCCAATACATTTCAATAAAGTTCTCTCACATCACAGACCGAGGCCTATTCTAATTCTTTGTGTTCTTTTGGAGCACTTAATTGCCTCCTCATCGTAAATCTCTTCAACAACAACAAGACACAGAGAAGGACTCAAGGAAGATGATTCTTTTTATTTTGTTCCATTGCCTTTGGGTAAAACCTTCTCCACAAGATTCTTGTTAATGTCAGGACAATAGAGGTTAGCTCTGGCCTACACTGTATTCTTAGGTTTACATTTGGCCAAGAAAAGATTTCACCAAATATTCAAAAAACTTTCTGAACAGCCTCAGCTTATGAATCATAGGCACGTTTTACTGAGTTATTCCCCAGTCCTTCAAAAATTCATGTTTATGAACTCATGAACAAATGACAAATTACCTAATAGTGGAATTAAAAGCTATTTGACCCATTAAATATATTAGGTTCTTTGTAAGTTAATTTTGTAATTTTTATTTTTCAGTTTTGTTTTAACTTTGCTTTAAATCAACAGATCATTTTAAACATATGTATCAGTCCATGCCTGATATGACTAGAAAATGACTTCAGTAATAAATGCTGCTGCTAAGTTGCTTCAGTCGTGTCCAACTCTGTGCAACCCCATAGACGGCAGCCCACTAGGCTCCTCTGTCCCTGGGATTCTCCAGGCAAGAATACTGGAGTGAGTTGCCATTTCCTTCTCCAATGCATGAAAGTGAAAAGTGAAAGTAAAGTCGTTCAGTCGTGACCGACTCTTAGCGACCACGTGGACTACAGCCTACCAGGCTCCTCCGTCCATGGGATTTTCCAGGCAAGAGTACTGGAGTGGGTTGCCATTGCCTTCCTAGGCTTAAATAATAGCTAGTCACTTATTTAAAAAAATAAAACTTACTGTGAAGTCAATCAGGATGTTGTTGCTCAGTCTCCCAGTTGTGTCAACTCTTTGTGACCCTGTGGACTGTAGCACGCTAGGCCTCCCTGTCCCTCACCATCTCCTGAAGTTTGCCAATATTCATGTCCATTGTATCGGTGATGCCATCCAGCCAGCTCATCCTCTGCCACCCTCTTCTCTTGCTGCCCTCAATCTTTCCCAGCATCAGGGATTTTTCTAATGAGTTGGCTGTTCCCATCAGGTGACCAGAATACTGGAGCTTCAGCATCAGTCCTTTCAATAAGTGTTCAGGGTTGATTTCCCTTAAGATTGACTGGTTTGATCTCCTTGCTGTCCAGGGGACTCTCAGGAGTCTTCTCCAGCACCACAGTTCAAAGGCATCAATTCTTTGGTGCTCCACTTTCTTTACAGTTCAGCCCTCACAACCGTATGTAACCGCTGGGAAGACCATATCCTTGACTATATGGACCTTTGTCAGCTGAGTAATGTCAGCTTTTCAACCCACTGTCTAGATTTGTCATAGCTTTCCTGCCAGGAAGCAATCACTTCCGATATTTGATATAATACAAATGTGTGGAGGGATTTCCCTGGTAATCCAGTGGTTAAGACTCCATGCTTCCATTGCAGGGTACATAGGTTTGATCCCTGATCAGGGAACTAAAATCCCTTGTGCCACAAAGAGTGGCCAAAAACAAAAAAGTGTGGATTGAGGAGAAAAAAAATGAATATTTTAGGTCTCTTAAATAAATCTTCAGAGAAGGAAGACATTATAGAGATCAAAATCAGCCCATTAATAAAAGCAGAATGTCTATGTGGTAGTGAAGTGAAAGTCACTCAGTCGTGTCCTACTCTTTTCAACCCCATGGACTATAGAGTCCATGGAATTTTCCAGACCAGAATACTGGAGCCAATAGTCTTTCCCTTCTCCAGGGGATCTTCCCAATCCAGTGATTGAACCCAGGTCTCCTGCATTGCAGCAGATTCTTCACCAGCTGAGTCAGCAGGGAAGCCCCAATCTATGTGGTATAGATCTATGTGGTATAGATCTATGTGGTAGATGGCTCTAAAATGATCTCCAAGTTTTTCATCATGTCATATACTATTTACCCCACTATAATCTATTCCCCCTGGATGTGGCAGAATCCATGAATATGATGGAAGAGTTACTCCATGATTAGGTTGATAAAGGTGGAAATTGTTTGAAAATATAATTAAGGTCCTAAATCAGTTGAGTTTGAGGTAATCAAAAAATTGATTATCCTATGTCCTTCCTCAAACCTTTATCAAGTGTAGTAGAAAAGCTTTTGTATACATATATATATATATATATATATAATATGTATGATTCATATATTTTAGGAAACATGAATTTTGGCCTAACTAAAAAATTTATGACATTTTGATTTTACTTGTTTGACTTAGTATGAATAGAATGCTAAATTTCTAACTTAAAAATTAGACATGTATCAAGCAACTAATGTTTACTATATAGCACAGAGAACTATAGTCAATGTCTTGTAATAACCTATAATGGAAAACCATCTGGAAAATAATACATGTGTGTATGTATAACTGAATCATCTTGCTGTGCACCTGAAACTTTGTAAGCCAACTATACTTCAATAAAATTAATATATTAAGAAAAAATAGACAAGAAACAAAGGGAAAAAAAGAATCAGACGCTACTGAGTGACTAATACTTTATTACTAGTCCACAGAGTTTTAATATTTTGATCGTCTGACTAGTCTAATAAAGAATTGAGTCAACTGTCCTTCTGTAAAGTCCTCCTGGTAGGCTTTTTTAAAGCACGGTACATATTTGCAATTACATTGCACATAGATTATTAATGGGTAATTTTCTTTTGTCAGGCTACAACAACAAACTGCAGATTTCTTATTTGTAATGTAAATGACTGAATATGTTTCATTCCTACGTTTTGCTATTAAAAATGTTATAACATTTCCAAGACAAAAAAGTACAAGTTTTTGTTTTGAAAAATTTATGTAACTAAAATTTCACTAAAAAATTAGTTTATCCTAGATGAAAGGTAATAACAAAGATCAGAATGGAAATAAATGAAGTAGAGACTAAAAGAGAAAAATGCTACCGTGTCATGCTCAATAGTCTCTGACTCTTTGCCATCCCATGGACTATAGCCTACCAGGCTCCTCCGCCCATAGAATTTTCCAGGCAAGGATACTGTGACTGAATATGTTTCATTCCTACGTTTTGCTATTAAAAATGTTATAACATTTCCAAGACAAAAAAGTACAAGTTTTTGTTTTGAAAAATTTATGTAACTAAAATTTCACTAAAAAATTAATTTATCCTAGATGAAAGGTAATAACAAAGATCAGAATGGAAATAAATGAAGTAGAGACTAAAAGAGAAAAATGCTACCGTGCCATGCTCAATAGTCTCTGACTCTTTGCCATCCCATGGACTATAGCCTACCAGGCTCCTCCGCCCATAGAATTTTCCAGGCAAGGATACTGAAGTGGGTTGCCATTTCTTTCTCCAGGGGATCTTTCCAACCCAAGGATCAAAGCCACATCTCCTGTGTTGGCAGATGGATTCTTTATCACTGTGCCACCTGAGAAGCTCAAAAGAGAAAAATAGGAAGGATTAATAAAACTAAGAGATGGGGTTTGGAAAAGGTAAACAAAATTGAAAAACCTTTAGCTAAACTAATTCAGAGAGCATAACTGGAAAGAGCCAGTGACTTTGTTTCTCTTTCTCTACTGCCCTTTCTCTCTATTTTATATTATAGAAACAGAATAACATCAAAGATCAATAGAAAGTTCCTGAAGAGAAAAGAAAAACATCCCAGACCTTCTATTTCATAACAGCAGTTATTATTTCCACTTCCAGGCATGGTGACTATTGTTCAGTATGCCTTTCATTAACTTGCTGAATAATTCAATTGAGAAGTTATGATTTTTTATTTCTGACTGAAAATACAACTAACCTAATAGAAAGCTCCTGAAGAGAAAAGAAAAACAACATCCCAGACCTTCTATTTCATAACAGCAGTTATTATTTCCACTTCCAGGCATGGTGACTATTGTTCAGTATGCCTTTCATTAACTTGCTGAATAATTCAATTGAGAAGTTATGATTTTTTATTTCTGACTGAAAATACAACTAACCTACATGCTATTTAAGAATATGCCTCTATTTTTCATTGAGATTATACCAAATGTCAAAATATAGGACCTTCTGTTCTCTCTCTGGACAGAATGAACGAAAAAGAAATTTGTCTTTTTTAAAGTAAAATTGTTTTTTAAAAAATACATGTACAAACATAAAATAGCTGTCTATATTAAAGGCACAATGCCAGTATTTCAGCAACCAGGTTTCAATTTCAATGTATACCATAGGTTTTCTCAGGATTGTATAGCTATCATCACAGTGGTTATGAAGAACTAGGTTACAGTAGGATCTACATTATAATTCTTCCTGGTTGTTTAATATAATTGCAATATTTACTTTTACACATACTGAGAAAATTATATACTAAATAAAACAAGTGTCTTGTAATGCTTCTTCGCACGTAATAGAGATACTGGCTGTGGAATATATGGGGATTCTTTGTAAGTTATTTTGCAAATTTAAATCTGTACTCAAATATTGGGTTGGCCACAAAATTCATTTCCACAAGATATTCTGGAAAAACCCAAATGAACTTTTTGGCCAGCTCAACACAAAGTAAAGAGGAAACTACAATGCTTTTAGCTTCCATCTAGCAGAATTTTAAAGTCAAGAAGGTATGATTTGAGCAGCACTCCTGCCTGTGCAGAGACACAAAGAGCTGCTTGGTTCTCACCATAATCTGAAATATTCAAGATCATCTCTTCTAAATTGATTTTCAAGCCTCTCAGAGGAAGTCTTTGTGCTTATTACCAAGTTAACTCAGTAACAGTGACCTGAAACTTGTCATCTGCAGACAGGTACCTGACAAGTTAAAGTAGCGCCCTGGGTATACATGCACTCTCAGGAGATCTAATGCCACTTGACCAAGGGATGGCTGTCCCACTGCTGTGAAAGCCAAGGGTAGTGTCGCCTTGCATATCACTAATTACCTGTGCTCAAGTCCAAAGGTGGCTTAGCGTCTATTCTCAGATTCACCTTGATAGCCACTTAAATATTTTCTGGGTGAAGCCCTGTCCATAGACACAGAGCATTATCTTTCTACCTTGGGAAGTGATGACTCTGCATAGCCAGCCCCAAATTACACTGACCCTTTTGATAGCGATGTCACATCCTTCAGTGATAGTCAATTAGGCTGCCCAGCTCACCCTTCAGTTTTTTTTTAAGCACTGAAGATTAACAAGATTTTTTTTCCTGTCTCACTAAATGTCTTACTTCTGATTTGTGTCTCTATGCATTGAGCTCTATTTCTGGGTCCCTTTTTGTTCTGGATTTATAGTTTTCCCTTTCTACGTTCACTTTTCCCTTTGAAAATCCTTAATTTGTGTTGAGAAGAAATAAATAATTTACTGCTTTAAAATGCTGAAGACTCAAAATAACTCTGACATTTTCTGTTTTACAAGTGATTGGAAATCAAAGTCATAGTTAAAGTATGATTAAAAGTGCCCTTAAAATATGCATTTGAGACTTAGGAGCAGATATGTACAGTTATTATGATGATAAAATAATTGCTTCTTTTTTTCCAAAATGTACATTTTTGCCAAGTATGTATGAGTTAGTACTTGGTTCAGAAAGTCAAGGTAGATTTACAGAGAAAGGCAAATATCATATGATATCACATATATGTGGAATCTAAAAACAATACAAATAAATCTATATACAAAACAGAAACAGACTCACAGAAAAAGAAAACAAACTTATAGCTACCAAAGGGGAAAGGGGTAAATTATGAATATGGAATTAGCAGATATAAACTAATATATATATATAAGCAATAAGGATTTACTATATAACATAGGGAACTTTATTCAATATGCCTCATAATCTTTAAAAATGTATGTATAACTGAATCACTTTGCTGTACACCTGTAACCAGGGCTTCCCTGGTGGCTCAGATGGTAAAGAATCTGCCTGCAATACCGGAGACCCAGGTTTAATCCCTGGGTCAGGATACCCTGGAGAAAGGAATGGCTACCCATGCCAGGATCCTTGCCTGGAAAACTCCATGTACTGAAACACAATATTGTGAATCATCTGCACTTCAATTAAAAAAAAAGAAAGAAAGAAAATCAGGTAGATTTGCCACCAGAAAAACTTCTTCATAATGAAGTTCTTGTTTCTCCAGCGGAATCTTTCTGGAAGATTTCATGACAAGAATACTGAAGCATCAGTAAATTTGAGACATTGACCTCCAAGTTCCCATGGCCTTCCAGGCAACTCCAGAGTCTCTTCTTGAGAAAATGCAATGCTCACACACGCTGACTAAAGAAGGCATAGTAATTCGCTTTCCTGTTTAATGTCTTCATTGTCTGAACCATCACCACCATGAAAAAAGAAGCATGCATTCATTACCAATCGCTCAGAACCCTTTTCTGTGCAGCTTACAAATGACAGCTCGCATCTGGTTGGGTACTCTTGCAGTCAATACTGCCCAAGGTACACAATGAGATGTATGCATCCAGATATACAATTTTTGGATGGTAAGAATTATCATACTCTATTTCCCAGTGTACTCAGAACTGTGCCCTGTTTGTAGGTGCTTAAGAAATATTTGTTGCACTGAGTTGAAGTATAGTGAGAAGAGGCATAAGCAGGCAAAGTGAATATCTTGCCAAATCCCTTAATTCCCCAAATCCGCATACTGCCAACAACAAACTGTAAATTAGAACTGCCACAGATACATTTGAACTTCTGTTTAAATTCCTTCCTAAGTTAGTGCTTCTAAATTTAACACTCTAGTCACATTCCTGGCAGGAGGATAAGCACCAGGATGGAAAATGAGAGAAGCCTAGTCTAGTTCTCAGCTTGGCATCACCTCCTGACTGGATCCAGAAGCCCCAGGGCAAGGATGCACTGTGCTGCTGCCTCACTTCCCTTGCCTGGGTGGTAAGAGAGAGAAGAGGAGCAAAAGCCAACAGTTTTAAAACAATTGCATCCCTTAAAAGAGAATAGAAATTTTACAAATACCCATATTCAACTCTTTGATGACTTTCTGTCATTAGCACCATGACAATAAATGATCAGAAAACAGCTTTCAAAAGCAATACAGCAGTTAGGTATCTTAACTCATCAGGGAGTCCAAGCTTTGCAGAAAAGAGGACATTTGATAATTGCCCATATTTCAGGTAGCATGTTTGGGCTAGGATCATATGAAAACTGCTCTAGGTGCTCACTCTGGGTTGCCTGGACCTCACACTAGCTGTGTACCGAGTGACTTCCCTTTCCCAAGCAGAGTGGCAGTGCCCTATGTCAACTTACTATGAAATTCAAGATTTCTTCCCAAGCAGGTCTCTGCAATGCATATCAGGAGGTTGGTAATCCCAGAACATACTGGTAAATGTCTGAAACTCAAAATTCAGACTGACTGAGGCCACCAGCCTATCTTTCTTGTTTTTCGAAGTATCGATTTGCTTATTTTGGGCCTTGCTAGGTCTTTGTCGCTGAAGCAGGGGCTACTGTCTAGTTGTGGTTCTCAGCCTTCTCATTGTGACAGCTTCTCTTGTTGTGACTTCTGGATTCTATCCCTAGAGGGATGGGGTGGAGAGGGAGGAGGGTTCAGGATGGAGGGGCAATGTATACCTATGACCAATTCATACTGATGTATGGCAAAATCAATCACAATATTGTAAAGTAATAATTCTCCAACTAAAATTTTAAAAAAGGAATAGGTGTGTGAGATTTCTGAGAAACTTTTTTCCTGACTTCAGATGTGCTTGCATATGGCTGTCTGCTCTAGGCCTAAGCATAGGGCAACTGCAGGTAATTTTTCTATTATTCTCCATTTATCCCTAAATAAAGATGGATGCTGATTTCTTTCCCTCTTCTGGTGCCTGTGAGACCTGCCTGGTGTTCAAGGCACACACCAAGAGGACAACAGCATTTCATAACAGCACAATCTCTGCTTTTGGAAAGCATCTGTATTACATCATATAAACCTCCTTGCAAACTGTCTCAAGTGGTAGCAGTTCCCAAAGGCAAAGGTGATGTTGCCCAGATGAAGGCCAGGGTAGGCTTTCATTTATGACCACATGATTTGCATCGGGCAATGACAGCTGCAGCATCATAATCACCCTGGAATTCAGCTTCAAAAGACTCATAACTCTTTAAATGGGTACAGTAGCATTCAAGCTGTCAGAACAAAAAAGGAATCATTTATAATACCAGTAACTTCCCAGGATAAGGAAACAAATAGAGTCTTACTCAAATATTGGGTTGGCCACAAAATTCATTTCCACAAGATATTCTGGAAAAACCCAAATGAACTTTTTGGCCAGCTCAACACAAAGTAAAGAGGAAACTACAATGCTTTTAGCTTCCATCTAGCAGAATTTTAAAGTCAAGAAGGTATGATTTGAGCAGCACTCCTGCCTGTGCAGAGACACAAAGAGCTGCTTGGTTCTCACCATAATCTGAAATATTCAAGATCATCTCTTCTAAATTGATTTTCAAGCCTCTCAGAGGAACTCTTTGTGCTTATTACCAAGTTAACTCAGTAACAGTGACCTGAAACTTGTCATCTGCAGACAGGTACCTGACAAGTTAAAGTAGCGCCCTGGGTATACATGCACTCTCAGGAGATCTAATGCCACTTGACCAAGGGATGGCTGTCCCACTGCTGTGAAAGCCAAGGGTAGTGTCGCCTTGCATATCACTAATTACCTGTGCTCAAGTCCAAAGGTGGCTTAGCGTCTATTCTCAGATTCACCTTGATAGCCACTTAAATATTTTCTGGGTGAAGCCCTGTCCATAGACACAGAGCATTATCTTTCTACCTTGGGAAGTGATGACTCTGCATAGCCAGCCCCAAATTACACTGACCCTTTTGATAGCGATGTCACATCCTTCAGTGATAGTCAATTAGGCTGCCCAGCTCACCCTTCAGTTTTTTTTTAAGCACTGAAGATTAACAAGATTTTTTTTCCTGTCTCACTAAATGTCTTACTTCTGATTTGTGTCTCTATGCATTGAGCTCTATTTCTGGGTCCCTTTTTGTTCTGGATTTATAGTTTTCCCTTTCTACGTTCACTTTTCCCTTTGAAAATCCTTAATTTGTGTTGAGAAGAAATAAATAATTTACTGCTTTAAAATGCTGAAGACTCAAAATAACTCTGACATTTTCTGTTTTACAAGTGATTGGAAATCAAAGTCATAGTTAAAGTATGATTAAAAGTGCCCTTAAAATATGCATTTGAGACTTAGGAGCAGATATGTACAGTTATTATGATGATAAAATAATTGCTTCTTTTTTTCCAAAATGTACATTTTTGCCAAGTATGTATGAGTTAGTACTTGGTTCAGAAAGTCAAGGTAGATTTACAGAGAAAGGCAAATATCATATGATATCACATATATGTGGAATCTAAAAACAATACAAATAAATCTATATACAAAACAGAAACAGACTCACAGAAAAAGAAAACAAACTTATAGCTACCAAAGGGGAAAGGGGTAAATTATGAATATGGAATTAGCAGATATAAACTAATATATATATATAAGCAATAAGGATTTACTATATAACATAGGGAACTTTATTCAATATGCCTCATAATCTTTAAAAATGTATGTATAACTGAATCACTTTGCTGTACACCTGTAACCAGGGCTTCCCTGGTGGCTCAGATGGTAAAGAATCTGCCTGCAATACCGGAGACCCAGGTTTAATCCCTGGGTCAGGATACCCTGGAGAAAGGAATGGCTACCCATGCCAGGATCCTTGCCTGGAAAACTCCATGTACTGAAACACAATATTGTGAATCATCTGCACTTCAATTAAAAAAAAAGAAAGAAAGAAAATCAGGTAGATTTGCCACCAGAAAAACTTCTTCATAATGAAGTTCTTGTTTCTCCAGCGGAATCTTTCTGGAAGATTTCATGACAAGAATACTGAAGCATCAGTAAATTTGAGACATTGACCTCCAAGTTCCCATGGCCTTCCAGGCAACTCCAGAGTCTCTTCTTGAGAAAATGCAATGCTCACACACGCTGACTAAAGAAGGCATAGTAATTCGCTTTCCTGTTTAATGTCTTCATTGTCTGAACCATCACCACCATGAAAAAAGAAGCATGCATTCATTACCAATCGCTCAGAACCCTTTTCTGTGCAGCTTACAAATGACAGCTCGCATCTGGTTGGGTACTCTTGCAGTCAATACTGCCCAAGGTACACAATGAGATGTATGCATCCAGATATACAATTTTTGGATGGTAAGAATTATCATACTCTATTTCCCAGTGTACTCAGAACTGTGCCCTGTTTGTAGGTGCTTAAGAAATATTTGTTGCACTGAGTTGAAGTATAGTGAGAAGAGGCATAAGCAGGCAAAGTGAATATCTTGCCAAATCCCTTAATTCCCCAAATCCGCATACTGCCAACAACAAACTGTAAATTAGAACTGCCACAGATACATTTGAACTTCTGTTTAAATTCCTTCCTAAGTTAGTGCTTCTAAATTTAACACTCTAGTCACATTCCTGGCAGGAGGATAAGCACCAGGATGGAAAATGAGAGAAGCCTAGTCTAGTTCTCAGCTTGGCATCACCTCCTGACTGGATCCAGAAGCCCCAGGGCAAGGATGCACTGTGCTGCTGCCTCACTTCCCTTGCCTGGGTGGTAAGAGAGAGAAGAGGAGCAAAAGCCAACAGTTTTAAAACAATTGCATCCCTTAAAAGAGAATAGAAATTTTACAAATACCCATATTCAACTCTTTGATGACTTTCTGTCATTAGCACCATGACAATAAATGATCAGAAAACAGCTTTCAAAAGCAATACAGCAGTTAGGTATCTTAACTCATCAGGGAGTCCAAGCTTTGCAGAAAAGAGGACATTTGATAATTGCCCATATTTCAGGTAGCATGTTTGGGCTAGGATCATATGAAAACTGCTCTAGGTGCTCACTCTGGGTTGCCTGGACCTCACACTAGCTGTGTACCGAGTGACTTCCCTTTCCCAAGCAGAGTGGCAGTGCCCTATGTCAACTTACTATGAAATTCAAGATTTCTTCCCAAGCAGGTCTCTGCAATGCATATCAGGAGGTTGGTAATCCCAGAACATACTGGTAAATGTCTGAAACTCAAAATTCAGACTGACTGAGGCCACCAGCCTATCTTTCTTGTTTTTCGAAGTATCGATTTGCTTATTTTGGGCCTTGCTAGGTCTTTGTCGCTGAAGCAGGGGCTACTGTCTAGTTGTGGTTCTCAGCCTTCTCATTGTGACAGCTTCTCTTGTTGTGACTTCTGGATTCTATCCCTAGAGGGATGGGGTGGAGAGGGAGGAGGGTTCAGGATGGAGGGGCAATGTATACCTATGACCAATTCATACTGATGTATGGCAAAATCAATCACAATATTGTAAAGTAATAATTCTCCAACTAAAATTTTAAAAAAGGAATAGGTGTGTGAGATTTCTGAGAAACTTTTTTCCTGACTTCAGATGTGCTTGCATATGGCTGTCTGCTCTAGGCCTAAGCATAGGGCAACTGCAGGTAATTTTTCTATTATTCTCCATTTATCCCTAAATAAAGATGGATGCTGATTTCTTTCCCTCTTCTGGTGCCTGTGAGACCTGCCTGGTGTTCAAGGCACACACCAAGAGGACAACAGCATTTCATAACAGCACAATCTCTGCTTTTGGAAAGCATCTGTATTACATCATATAAACCTCCTTGCAAACTGTCTCAAGTGGTAGCAGTTCCCAAAGGCAAAGGTGATGTTGCCCAGATGAAGGCCAGGGTAGGCTTTCATTTATGACCACATGATTTGCATCGGGCAATGACAGCTGCAGCATCATAATCACCCTGGAATTCAGCTTCAAAAGACTCATAACTCTTTAAATGGGTACAGTAGCATTCAAGCTGTCAGAACAAAAAAGGAATCATTTATAATACCAGTAACTTCCCAGGATAAGGAAACAAATAGAGTCTTGTATATACCAGAATGAGACAATCAACCCATCAATACTATGAACTGCCATGCTTTCAAAGAAGGAGGGAAAAAAAAAAAAACAAACCACTTTCAGTATTTCTGTTTCCAATGTTTCTAAGTCAGTCTATCTTCTTGACTTAAAATATTGATCTGTCAATTACATGCTCAGGATTAGAAGTGTAGACAGATCAGACCAAATGCCAGTTCAGAAGGCAAGGTACTCTATTAGGATCAGTGAAAAGTGAGTGTTAGTTGCTCAGTTGTGTCCAACTCTTTGTGACCCCATGAACTGTAGCACATCAGGCTCCTCTGTCCATGGAATTCTCCAGGCAAGAGTACTGGAGTGGGTAGCCATTCCCTTCTCCAGGGGATCTTCCCAATCCATTCTCCTGCATTGTGGGCAGATTCTTTACTGTGTGAGATTTACCCTCAAAGCTACACTGATTTTGCCATTTTATGTTATCTTTACTCATGTGCACCCCAGTCCACAAAGAATAAATTCCTGTTTAAGTTTTCTATTCCAGGGAATTTTTACGATATATGTAGCAGAACTCTGGAAATCATCTTCCAAAAGAGGAAACACCAAGTCACTGCTTATCAAAGTTGGAGAAAAATGATTCTGCCTCCTGGGGCTCCACTCTCCTATGAAGGAAGGTGATGTTGAAAACTCTTATCTTGAATTTGTATGGATTTTGTTGTTTATAAGCCACTTTCACATATTGCATCTGGGAGAGGCAGATACCACTGGTATGTATGCACACATATGCACATAAGAGTATTTTAGGGGCCTTTTCAGTCCCAGATCTCTTATTCATTATGTAAAGGTTCAGAAATGCCTATCCACTTCACCACAGTGAAATGGCAATGGCCCTGAATTTGGAATCAGAAGCCACTTGTATAAAGTCTCATCTTGGCCATTTACCAGCTTTGCTTACCAGGAGGATAGTTGCTTACTCTCTTGGAAGCTAGTTTCTCATTTCTAAAACAGAATTATATGAACCTGATGCTCCCTAGGGTCCTTTTGAGTTCTAACATTTAATGATTTGGGGTGGTGGCTGAGAGGAGCTAACCTGCATCAGAGGTAAGGAGCAGAGGTGCACTTTGCTGGAACAGCCGTGAAGACAGACCCCACATCCAAGGTAAACGAAACCCAAGTGAGATGGTAGGGACTGAGAGAGGGGATCAGAGGGCAGACAGACTGAAACTACAGTCACAGACAACTAGCCAATCTGATCACATGGACCACAGCCTTGTCTAACTCAGTGAAAGTAAGCCATGCCGTGTGGGGCCACCCAAGACTGCTGGGTCATGGTGGAGAGGTTTGACAGAATGTGGTCCACTGGAGAAGGGAATGGCAAACCACTTCAGTATTCTTGCCTTGAGAACCCCATGAACAGTATAAAAAGTCAAAAACATAGGACACTGAAAGATGAACTCCCAGGTCTGTAGGTGCCTAATATGCTACTGGAGATCAGTGGAAAAATAACTCCAGAAAGAATGAAGGGATGGAGCCAAAGCAAAAACAACACACAGTGGTAAATGGGACTGGTGATAGAAGCAGGGTTTGATCCTGTAAAGAGCAATATTGCATAGGAACCTGGAATATTAGGTCTATGAATCAAGGCAAATTGGAAGTGGTCAAACAGGAGATGGCAAGAGTGAACGCTGACATTCTAGGAATCAGTGAATTAAGATGGACTGGAATGGGTGAATTTAACTCAAATGACCATTATATCTACTACAGTGGGTGAAATCCCTTAGAAGAAATGGAGTAGCCATTATAGTCAACAAAAGAGTCCTAAATGCAGTACTTGGATGTAATCTCAAAAATGACAGAATGATCTCTGTTCGTTTCCAAGGCAAACCACTCAATATCACGGTAATCCAAGTCTATGCCCCGACCAGTAACACTGAATAAGCTGAAGCTGAACAGTTCTATGAAGACCTACAAGACCTTCTAGAACTAACACCCAAAAGAGTTGTCCTTTTCATTATAGGGGACTGGAATGCAAAACTAGGAAGTCAAGAAACACCTGGAGTAACAGGCAAATTTGGCCTTGGAGTACAGAATGAAGCAGGGCAAAGGCCGATAGAGTTCTGCCAAGAAAATGCAAGAGGGTCATAGCAAACACCCTCTTCCAACAACACAAGAGAAGACTCTACACATGGTCATCACCAGATGGTCAACACCGAAATCAGATTGATTATATTCTTTGTAGCCAAAGATGGAGAAGCTCTATACAGTCAGCAAAAAACAAGACCAGAAGCTGACTGTGGCTCAGATCATGAACCCCTTATTGCCAAATTCAGACTGAAATTTAAGAAAGTGGAGAAAACCGCTAGACCATTCAGGTATGACCTAAATCAAATCCCTTATGACTATACAGTGGAAGTGAGAAATAGATTTAAGGGACTAGATCTGATAAAGTGTCTGATGAACTATTGATGGAGGTACATGACATTGTACAGGAGACAAGAATCAAAACCATGTACAAGAAAAAGAAATGCAGACAAGCAAAATGGCTGACTGAGGAGGCCTTACAAATAGCTGTGGAAAGAAGGGAAGCAAAAAGCAAAGGAGGAGAAAAGGAAAGATATATCCATTTGAATGCAGAGTTCCAAAGAATAGCAAACAGAGATAAGAAAGACTTCCTCAGTGATCAGTGCAAAGAAATACAGGAAAAAAATAGAATGGGAAAGACTAGCAATCTCTTCAAGAAAATTAGAGATACCAAGGGAACAGTTCATGCAAAGATGGGCTCAATAAAGGACAGAAATGGTAGGGACTTAACAGAAAGAGAAGATTTTAAGAAGAGGTGGCAAGAATGCACAGAACTGTACAAAAAAGATCTTCATAATCCAGATGATCATGATGGTGTGAGCACTCACCTAGAGCCAGACATCTTGGAATGTGAAGTCAAGTGGGCCTTAGGAAGCATCACTAACAACAAAGCTAATGGAGATGATGGATTTCCAGTTAGGCTATTTCAAATCCTGAAAGATGATGCTGTGAAAGTGTTGCACTCAATATCCCAGCAAATTTGGAAAACTCAGCAGTGGCCACAGGACTAGAAAAGGTCAATTTTCATACCAATCCCAAAGAAAGGCAATGCCAAAGTATGCTCAGACTACCACACAATTGCACTCATCTCACATGCTAGTAAAGTAATGCTCAAAATTCTCCAAGCCAGGCTTCAGCAATACGTAAATCATGAACTTCCTGATGTTCAAACTGGTTTTAGAAAAGGCAGAGGAACCAAAGATCAAACTGTCAACATCCGCTGGATCATGGAAAAAGCAAGAGAGTTCCAGAAACATCTACTTCTGCTTTATTGACTATGCCAAAGCCTTTGACTGTGTGGATCACAAGAAACTGTGGAAAATTCTGAAAGAGATGGGAATACCAGACCACCTGACCTGCCTCTTGAGAAACCTGTATGCAGGTCAGGAAGCAACAGTTAGAACTGAACATGGAACAACAGACTGGTTCCAAATAGGAAAAGAAGTACATCAAGGCTATATATTGTCACCCTGCTTATTTAACTTCTATGCAGAGTACATCACAAGAAACGCTGGGCTGAAGGAAGCACAAGCTGGAATCAAGATTGCCGGGAGAAATCTCAATAACCTTAGATATGCAGATGATACCACCCTTATGGCAGAAAGTGAAGAGGAACTAAAAAGCCTCTTGATGAAAGCAAAAGAGGAGAGTAAAACAGTTGGCTTTAAAGCTCAACATTCAGAAACCTAAGATATGGCATCTGGTCCCATCACTTCATGGGAAATAGATGGGGAAACAGTGGAAACAGTGGCTGACTTTTTTTCCTGGGCTCCAAAATCACTGCAGAGGTTGATTGCAGTCATGAAATTAAAAGACACTTACTCCTTAGAAGGAAAGTTATGACCAACCTAGATAGCATATTCAAAAGCAGAGACATTACTTTGCCAACAAAGGTCTGTCTGGTCAAGGCTATGGTTTTTCCAGTAGTCATGTATGGATGTGAGAATTGGACTGTGAAGAAAGCTGAGCACAGAAGAATGGATGTTTTTGAACTGTGGTATTGGAGATGACTTTTGAGAGTCTGTTGGACTGCAAGGAGATCCAACCCATCCATCCTAAAGGAGGTCAGTCCTGGTTATTCATTGGAAGGACTGATGTTGAATCTGAAACTCCAGTACTTTGGCCACCTGATGCGAAGAGCTGACTCACTTGAAAAGACCCTGATGCTGGCAAAGATTGAGGGCAGGAGGAGAAGGGGATGACAGAGGATGAGATGGTTGGATGGCATCACGGACTCAATGGACATGGGTTTGTGTAGACTCTGGGAGTTGGTGATGGTCAGGAAGGCCAGGCGTGCTGCAGTCCATGGGGTCACAAAGAGTCGGATATGACTGAGCAACTGAATTGAAGTTCTCCTTTTTATTCAATTTCAAGTTTTCTATATTTAAACTAGGGATCAAAGCCGTGAAACAGCAGAAGCATTTCAGGATGCAGGCTCAAGGGCAGAGTCAGATGCAATGGGAGAGTCTCCAAACCAAGAGAAGCACGCAGAAGATTCCAAGCGGAAAACTGACTCAAAGCGGAGCTTACAATTCCAGAGACATGAAGGGACAGATCTGGCTGGGAGCACAGGCACCATTTCACTACTGTCTGTCTCAGTTCAGTTCAGTTCAGTTCAGTCAGAGAGTTCAGCAGAGATGGCAGAAAGTGAAGAGGAGCTAAAAAGCCTCTTGAAGAAAGTGAAAGAGGAGAGTGAAAAAGTTGGCTTAAAGCTCAACATTCAGAAAACTAAGATCATGGCATCCGGTCCCATCACTTCATGGGAAATAGATGGGAAACGGTGGAAAGAGTGGCAGATTTTATTTTGTGGAGGGGCTCCAAAATCACTGCATTGGTGACTGCAGCCATGAACTTAAGAGACGTTCAGTTCAGTTCTACCATCTCTGCTTTTTAATATGCTGTCTAGGTTGGTCATAACTTTCCTTCCAAGGAGCAAGTGTCTTTTAAGTTCATGGCTGCAGTCACCAGTGCAGTAATTTTGGAGCCCCCAAAATAAAATCTGCCATTGTTTCCAATTTTCCCCATCTATTGCCATGAAGTAATGGGTCCAGATGCCATGATCTTAGGTTTTTGAATGGTGGGCTTTAAGCCAACTTTTTCACTCTCCTCTTTCACTTTCATCAAGAGGCTATTTAGTTCTTCTTCACTTTCTGCCATAAGGGTGATGTCTTCTGCATATCTGAGGTTATTGATATTTCTCCCAGCAATCTTGATTCCAACTTGTGCTTCATCCAGTCCAGTGTTTCTCATGATGTACTCTGCATAGAAGTTAAATAAGCAGGGTGACAATATACAGCCTTGACGTAATCCTTTCCTGATTGAGAACAGTCTGTTGGTCCATGTCCAGGTCTAACTGCTACTTCTTGACCTGCATACAGGTTTCTCAAGAGGCAAGTCAGGTGGTCTGGTGTTCCCATCTCTTTAAGAATTTTCCACAATTTGTTGTGATGTATGCAATCAAAGGCTTTGGCATAGGCAATAAAGCAGAAGTAGATGTTTTTCTGAACTCTCTTGCTTTTTCCATGATCCAGCGAATGTTGGCAGTTTGATCTCTGGTTCTTCTGCCTTTTCTGAATCCAGCTTGAACATCTCAAAGTTCACATACTGTTGAAGCCTGCCTTGGAGAATTTTGAGCATTACTTTGCTAGTGTGTGAGAGGAGTGCAATTGTGCCTTAGTTTGAGTGTTCTTTGGGATTGGAATGAAAACTGACCTTTTCCAGTCCTGTTGCCACTGCTGAGTTTTCCTAATTTGCTGGCTATTGATTGCAGCACTTTCACAACATCATCTTTTAGGATTTGGAATAGCTCAACTGAAATTCCATCACCTCCACTAGCTTTGTTCGTAGTGATGCTTTAAAGCCTACTTGACTTCCCATTTCAGGATGTCTGGCTCTAGTGAGTGATCACACCATCATGATTATCTGGGTGTGAGGATCTTTCTTGTATAGTTCTTCTGTGTATTCTTGCCACCTCTCCTTAATATCTTCTGTTTCTGTTAGGTCCATACCATTTCTGTCCTTTACATTGCCCATCTTTTAATGAAAAGTTCCCTTGGTATCTCTAATTTTCTTGAAGAATTCTCTAGTCTTTTCCATTCTATTATTTTCCCCTATTTCTTTGCACTGATCACTGAGGAAGGCTTTCTTATCTCTCCTTGCTACCCTTTGGAAGTTTGCATTTAAATGGGTATATCTTTCCTTTTCTCCTTTGATTTTCTCCTCTCTTCTTTTCATAGCTGTTTGTAAGGCCTCCTCAGACAACCATTTTGCCTTTTTTCCATTTATTTTTCTTGGGTATGGTCTTGATCACTGCCTCCTGTATAATGTCACAAACCTCTGTCCATAGTTCTTCAGGCACTCTGACTATGTGATCTAATCCCTTGAATATACTTGTCACTTCCATTATATAGCCATAAGGAATTTGATTTAGGTCATACCTGAATGGTCTAGTGGTTTTCCCTACTTTGTTCAATTTAAGTCTGAATTTGGCAATAAGGAGTTCATGAGTTGAGCCACAGTCAGCTCCCAGTCTTGCTTTTGCTGACTACATAGAGCTTCTCCATCTTTGACTGTGAAGAATATCATCAATCTGATTTTGGTATTGACCATCTGGTAATGTCCATGTGTAGAGTCTTCTCTCGTGTTCTTGGAAGAGAGTGTTTGCTATGACCAGTGTGTTCTCTTGGCAAAACTGTCTATCTCAAGTGCTAAACTGTCTGTCTAAACTGTTTATCTAAAGTGCTGCATGCAGTAGCACATTGGAGATGCATAGACAAGCCCCTTGGAAGGACTGATGCTGAAACTCCTGTACTTTGGCCACCTGATATGAAAAGCTGACTCACTTGAAAAGCCCCTGATGCTGGGAAAGACTGAGGGCAGAAGGAGAAGGGGATAGCAGAGGATGGGGAGGTTAGACAGCATTGCTGGCTCAACAGACACGAATTTGAGCAAACTCCTAGAGATAGTGAAGGACAGGACAGCCTGGCATGCTGCGTTGCATGGAATTGCAAAGAGTCAGACATGACTTAGTGACTGAATAACAATGGACAAATCCAAGGAATCCATCCTGTACATACTATACAGAACCAGCCATACCATCCAAAATAAAGACTTCTACAAGGCCCTGTGGAGAAGGCAATGGCAACCCACTCCAGTACTCTTGCCTGGAAAATCCCATGGATGAAGGAGCCTGGTAGGCTGCAGTCCATGGGGTTGCTAAGAGTCGGATACGACTGAGTGTCTTCACTTTCACCTTTCATTTTCATGTATTAGAGAAGGAAATGGCAACCCACTCCAGTGTTCTTGCCTGGAGAACCCCAGGGATGGGGAAGCCTTGTGGGCTGCCATCTATGGGGTCACATAGAGTCGGACACGACTGGAGCAACTTAGCAAGCAAGCAACAAGGCCCTGTAAGCATGAATGAAGACTGTATTTGTGTACTTCTGAAAGTTTATCCATCTCAGAAGACTGCCTAGTAGCAGGAAGTTAAGTTATTCATAGGGGTTGGGGAATGATGACTTTTATATTATTATTCTTTTTTTATTGCTGTATCACTTCATAGTGGCAAACTTGTCAAAAATCCACAGCAATCAAAGTGAAGGATTTAGTAGAAAATTGGAAGAACAAGATGTTTTATTGAGAATGCTCATTTGAGTGTGAAGAAAAGGTTCACAAAAGTGATAGAGAAAATTACCTGCAAGAAGAAGCTTTTGCAGAATCAAGTACTTGCAGTTAAAAACAGTAACTGAGGTGTCATGTCTTCAGCATGAGCTTAGTTATAAGAAAGAATAATCAGTGGTGAATAGACTAGGTATTAGTCTTCCAGAAAAAATAAAGTTAAGCAAGAAGTATCAGGGATAGTGTTCTGCAGGTGGGCCTCTAAAGCTTTAGATTATTTCTGTTTGTCAACATGAACTTCCCTGCAGTTCTGGCAAACAGCAAAAACATCCAATCTAGAGTCTGAGTTCAAAGAAAAGTGGATTAAAAGGGAAAAAAAAAGAATTCTAATTCCAATGGTCAAATCAATAAACTGAGAATGGAGAAAAAATGTCCCTAGGGCGTTAGGTGGATTTGCATTTGATGTGAAATGTTTTGAGACCTACCTGTATAGAAGGCAAAAATGAATTTTGTGTTGTTACCAAGGAGGCAAGTCTTGTCTGCAAGATATGGTCTGTTTTGGTCTTTAATCATTTACCTTTCCACAAAAATATTGAAGTTGGGAAAAGTCCTTGAAGATTATTTTTCCCAGAAGACTCAATTTACATTAGATTAGAGGAGCCTGAGCATTGGGAGAGATGAATTGATGCCCCTGGATTTAGACACATTGATTAAGATTAGAAGATGCACCTGGAACTAGGACGTCCTACTCCGAGTCTAAATAGCCTTTGTTTTTTCTCTTTTAAGCATTTCCCAAAGCCACTTTTAGGGCTTTTCCCCTCCATTTTTCCCTTGATTTTTGTCTTTCTTTCTCCCCTCCCTATCCATTTTCTGATTATTATTTTTTAACAGAACTCCAACAATTCACATTGTTTCACTAAAGACTGTACTTTCTTTTTGAGTCAACTGTATTCTATCCTCTTTCCATTTTCAATGATTCTGATATATCCACCAGTGGCAGATTTTTTAAACTTTTCATTTTCAATGATTCTGACATATCCACCCATGGCAGATTTTTTAAAATTGTATGAGAAATTGGCAGGATTAAGTAAAAGATGTTATGGTACCTGTCATGGGGATTTAAAACATCCCAGTTAAAGTCAATGAAGTGATGATCAAAAATAGATCTGAAGCAATTATAGCAACAGCGGCTCTTGCAAGAGTGTGAAATTAATCATGTGGGAAATAAAGTAAGGCAGGAAGTAGCCAGAGAGGGAATCTCTGCAGAGGGACCTCTAAAGCTGTAGACGTTGATTCCTGGATATTGCAGCTTTCATGCGCTGCTAGGAATAATTCCTAGAAATAGTCTTAACCCAAATCCCACTAATACAGGAAGAATCCTGGGTGCAGGCTCTGGACTCTGAACAACAGTTTGTGTGACTGATAAAATATTATATTGTCGAAGGCTAATGTCATCTACAAATTTTAGTTGCCTTAATTATAGTCTGCAGCTGTTATGCAAAGCTAAAAATAATGTTAACTGTCACCATCAAAATGTATTTTTTAAAGGAATATCTGTACACACAGCACTGTGGTGAATGCTTTACAGGCTCAGTAGATTTAAAGTCTCCCAATTTAAAGTGCATGACTAGGTTCTGTCGTGCAGCTGGTGAAATTGGCTAAGATCTTAATTCTTTCAAGACAAGGAGATAGGCCCTCAAGGAGATTCAAGATCTCTGAGTGCTTGCAGCCCTTTGTGCTACGTGTACCTTCTCTTGTAATTTACAGCATATTTGCTATGAGTCCTCTGGCTTCATTTGAAGGCTTTTCTCTTCTGGGGACCTTGAAACATAATGAATCTCTTCATTTTTTATTTCATAATAATAGGGTTACTTGGAAATAAACAAGAGGTAAAAAGAAAATAGAGAAAAGTATAAATTACTAGCTTAATAGCAATTTATACTATTATAAATTACTACAGTAATTTATACTATTATAAATTACTACAGTAATTTACACTATTATAAATAAATA
>SJYT01050784.1:0-31384 GCA_006410635.1 Cephalophus harveyi | reverse complement strand
TTAATAGTAATTTATACTATTATAAATTACTACAGTAATTTATACTATTATAAATTACTACAGTAATTTACACTATTATAAATAAATAGAAATTTATACTAAATATCATAAATATTAATTTATACTATTATAAATTATAAAAATAAATAGAGAAAAGTATAAATTACCATCTTAATAACTTTTATTTTAATTATTAGTTACTTAAATATAGCCTTAGATAATAATCACAGTAAGATATAGAAATGCTCTTTGATGAGAAAAATACCATAAATTATTTTTATTGTATATAAATGACTTTATCACATTCTTTTGACAAAAATTATGGTATTAATTGGTACTTTCAAAAATTAAAATATTTGTAATTCATATTTCAGTATTTGGATTACCCCTAAAGCAGAGAAAGAGAGCTCTATTTACAATATCAAAATCATTACTAAATAGTAAAAGATCCTAGCAACCATTGAGTTTTTTTTTTTTTAAGTAATTGTGCAGAGATGATTTGATTTTTTTTAATGCAAAAAGTTTGCAGCCCTCAGGTTTTTGTTGTATTGTGGACAATGCTGAAATATTAATATGTGGTTGATGTTTGTCAACATCATATCAAAACAGCCAGAAGTGTGGATAATTGAATTATTTGGAAGTTATGTCTGAAGAAAGAAATTCCATCTTTGGTTATTTTGAAATATAACCAATCAAGAGCTGAAAACTGCAGAGCAATTTTAAAATATGAGGTTTCTCTTTATTGTATGAAAAACTGAATTGTGAAGGAAACAAGAAATTTATCTTTTAAATATTTTCAGAATGCTATTTTTTTCTTTTTGTTATATTTGTGCATGTATTGTGAAACAACCAATGAAATACAAATAAGCAAACAAGGAAAAGTATTTCTTCCTATCCTACAATCCTGGCCTATTGGTTTAATAGCACGAGCACTTTGTCTTCAGGTATTTGGATTACCCCTAAAGCAGAGAAAGAGAGCTCTATTTACAATATCAAAATCATTACTAAATAGTAAAAGATCCTAGCAACCATTGAGTTTTTTTTTTTTTAAGTAATTGTGCAGAGATGATTTGATTTTTTTTAATGCAAAAAGTTTGCAGCCCTCAGGTTTTTGTTGTATTGTGGACAATGCTGAAATATTAATATGTGGTTGATGTTTGTCAACATCATATCAAAACAGCCAGAAGTGTGGATAATTGAATTATTTGGAAGTTATGTCTGAAGAAAGAAATTCCATCTTTGGTTATTTTGAAATATAACCAATCAAGAGCTGAAAACTGCAGAGCAATTTTAAAATATGAGGTTTCTCTTTATTGTATGAAAAACTGAATTGTGAAGGAAACAAGAAATTTATCTTTTAAATATTTTCAGAATGCTATTTTTTTCTTTTTGTTATATTTGTGCATGTATTGTGAAACAACCAATGAAATACAAATAAGCAAACAAGGAAAAGTATTTCTTCCTATCCTACAATCCTGGCCTATTGGTTTAATAGCACGAGCACTTTGTCTTCCTGAGAAGCATCTTCTATATCTTGCCAGTATCGGTGGTTAAAGAACTGTCATGAGAGAGCAGAAGAGGACAGACCAATTTTGAGATAATAAAAATAAATGTCTCTATAAGACTGGTCACCATGAAGAAAGATTCACATTTTGCTTCCTCCAGCATTCCAGGGGAGAGCTATTTTTAGCCACAGATTTACTGTGAAGTCCATTAACCAACTAAAACCAGTAACTGCTTAGCGATAATTCTGAATATAGTCTGATGTAAAATATAAATGAGAGTAGGAGTCATCGGAAAAGCAATGTTAGGGAGTCAGGCATTACAAACAGCAATATTGGGGTGGATATTAGGGAAGCAAAAGGAATTGTTTGGGGATTTCAAGAGGGAGGGGATATATGGGTAATTATGGCTGATTCACATTGTGTTGGCAGAAACCAATGCAACATTGTAAAGCAATTATCCTCTAATTAAAAATAAATTAAAAAAAAAAGGAATCAGTTTCTTTAAAAGGCAGTTTCAGTCACCCCAGGAAGGTTATGCCTGTGATCAGAGGCTTTCAGATTTTTGTTGATCAAGTTACAGTTTCAGTCGATTATAGTGAGGCTTACCAAATTTCTGCTTCCCAAGCCTTGTTCCTCTGTCTCAGGTACACCCTACTCAGTCGTTAGCAAAGCCTCCCCCAGAAAGCTGCTTGAGGGATGGTTTTTCAGGCACCAGCTGGCAACCTCATTTGTATTGTACTGCTCTTCCCACCAAGACCCAAGCCTCCTCAGGCACAAGAAACCCTAGAGCCTCTCTGCTTTGTATTAAAAGAAAGCATTCTCCATCATCCCTCTAATCCACCAAGTTCACACCCAATAACAGAAGCTTCAACTCTGCAAATTTCACAGGCTGTACATGTTAAAACTACACTGAGCCCTAATAAATAGGGGACATCTAATCACCTGAGGCTTTGCGTGTAGGCGTGCTAAGTCACGCCTTCCGTGGTAGCTCAGAGGGTAAAGAACCTGCCTGAAATGCAGAAGACTTGGGTTCGATCCCTGAATTGGGAAGATCCCCAGAGAAGGAAATGGGAACCCACTCCAGTACTCTTGCCTGGAAAATTCCATGGATGGAGAAGCCTGGTGGGCTATACAGTCCATAGGATTGCAAAGAGTCAGACATGACTGAGCGACTTCACTGGTTCACTGGTGCTAAGTCAACATCAGTCGCATCCGACTCTGTGACCATATGGATTGCTGCCTGCCAGGCTCCTCTGTCCATGGTAGTCTCCAGACAAGAATGCTAGAGTCGGTTGCCATGCCCTTCTCCAGGGGATCTTCCCACCTCAGGAACTGAACCCTGGCCTCTTACATTTCCTACATTGGCAGGCAGGATCCTTACCACTAGTGCCACTTGGGAAGTCCCATCTAAGGCTTTCCCCATATCTAATTCTTGAAGTTGAATGTATGAAAAATAAAAGAGAGTTCTTGGAGGAAGACAGAGATTCTCACGAGGAACATAAGATCTTTCATTTTAAATTCACTTCTGGTTTTTGTTTTGTTCATTTTAGTCACAGAGTGTACTCTTATTCTAGGTAACAACTAATCCTCCCCAAGACTGCTATTTATTGAGTTCTTGCTATTCTCCAAGCCCTATATGCTAGACATTTTACAATCAAAGAATCACATGCTTCATATAGATCTTTTATGTCAGAAATTGGTAATAACAGAAGCTAAAAACTAATATTGGAAATATTATCACCTTTCTTGCACATTATTTCCAGTCTTTCACTAACATAAGCCACACTGCAAGACCTTGTGTCTCCTTGTACACATATCCTGGAGTTTGTAATACCTTGTCATCCAGAATTACTGGTCATAGGGTATTCACAGCTTTAATTTATCAAGATATAATTTACACTTTGAACCAAAGGTAATTCTATAGTATTTGCCATACTAATACATAGATCTAGGCCCCAGAGATGGACACAGGAGTGGCCCTGATCACTTGGGGAACTTTTGCTTAATATCCCATCCCTGATAAGTTCAGACTCTACTGAGGTCTTTGTTCCCAGAGGAGGAATGATTCTACCAGAAAACATAGTAAAGGTTTCATTAAACCTAACTATAACTTCTGCCTGAGCCTTTCAACACAGCAGACACACACAAAAAGAGAGGGACTGCTCTCCTGGCAAAGGTAATCCACTCAGATTATCATGAGGAGATAGGATTGCTACTTATAATATAATAGGGACAGAAAGTCATAAGTGGATCTGGTATTCAGAAGATTCTCTCTGGTGCTTCCCTTTCCAGTAACAATCCTAAAGGGACATTTGCAGCAACTCTAGCCTGACAAGAGCCAGTAACTGGGTCCTCAACCACTCAGGCAAGAGGACCTGGGTTACTCCACGGGGCTGGTAATGTTCATCAGCACACGTGCTAGCCAAGGGGGGGTGGGGCGCGGTGGAAATCTTGAATTAATGAAGCAAAAGGCAGATGATGTATATCAGTCATGGTCTTAGGACTAGTTGTAACTCTTTTCACCAAACCTGTGGTAAATTTCTTTTGAGAGATTGTAACTGGATGGCTCTTGGAAGAAGCAATGAGAGAATGGAGTAAGCTTACTGTTGGGTCAAATGAATCAGAGAGATGCAAGATTATATCAGTGTTCTGTGCATCTCATTCTTGCTGACTTCAGTGACTGTATCTGCATCTCCATGCCTCTTACACAGGCAGCCCTGAAGTACAGAAGAATTAACACTCGCAGAAGGAGCAGCTCTCAATCAGTAATTCTCTGGCATTTGTGTATGTATCTCCCAGTTCCCTGGCTCTTTGGGCGGCGTTATTCTAATGAAGGTGTTTCCCTGAGGATTTCATCCCCAGCTGTCCACCACAATGGCTGGCTAATTCATGTGTTCTATAATGCCTACCTGCTACTTCTATATTATGTATGCTACTTGCCTTGTGGCTCAGCTGGTAAAGAATCCACCTGCAATGCAGGAGACCTGGGTTCAATCCCTGGATTGGGAAGATCCCCTGGAGAAGTAATGGCTGCCCACTCCAGTATTCTGGCGTGGAGAATTCCAGGGACTGTATAGTCCATGGGATCACAAAGAGTTGGACATGACAGCGACTTTCACCTCACTTGTCCTAAAATTTTTGTTTCACATCTTGCTTCTGGAAGAACTCAAATTAGGATCTCCTCTGGATGCAAGAACCTCTGTTCTGGCTCTTGAAACTCCAAGTCATATCTCCATATGGGGGTGGACCTATCTAGACATCTAATTTATGATGGAATAACAGAAAGTCAACAATGGCTTTGGGTTCCTCTTTTATTTTTTGCACTGTTCCAACTTTTTAAAGTTTGAGTATGTTTAATTTCATTTTCAGAATGAAACTCAAACAATGAGGTATCAGGTCATTTCTATTACACTGACAGAAATGAGAACATTGGATAATCCAGGAGTGGGTGGGGTAGGGGTGCCTTGGGAATATTCATGTGTTACTGCTAAAGGTGAATATTGGTGGAAGTTGTCTGCAGAACAGTCTGGCAGTACTTAGTGACAGCAAGTTTTCACTTACTCTATGAGACCCAGCAATTTTGTTCCTATATATTAATATATATTCCAAAGACATGTTCAGTGGATCTGCAAGAAGATATGAGTGAGAAAGCCCAGCATGGTGCTATTTTTGCTGGTAGGAAACTGCACCAGTGCAGGTATAGACCATGAGAGAAGTAGACGGTAAGATGTGCCATTGCTCACCTCATAGTACCTACATCAGTACAAGTAACAGACTAATGATATACACAGCAACTTGGATAGATCTTAAAAATGTATTGCCAGATGCATAGAGTAGAAATCACAACAAGATATATAACAATTCTTTTGTGTATATTAAAATATGCATACAAACAGCAATTCATCTTCTGTAAGAACACACTGACTGCAGTCTATACAGCAAATGTGTTGAGAGGGAAGAAGAAACAGAGGAAACAGGAAAGAACAAAAAAAAAAAAAGAACAAAACAAGAACTATGGCTTCTGGAGACCACTAATTATAATACACCAAGTATTAACAAATAAGATAAAACTAACTGTTGGCACCTAAGAAATCTATATACATATTTCAAGTATTTCTATAGGTTTGCTGCAGATGGGAGTTTGGCACAAGTTTAAGTGTTGGACGTACCTGTAATTCATTTAATAATTTTCATGTTGATAGCTCTTAGTTTGGTTTCAGTTTCTTCTGTTACAAATAGTGCTGCAATGAGTAGTGGTCTATGCCATGTGCAACACACATAGCTTTACTAAGAGAAGCAATGAGATGTAATGATTAAGAATGCTGGGTCCAGTATTGGAGTCTTGGCTCCACCAGTCTGTACCCTTGAACACAACAGTTCATTGTTTTGGGCATCAGTTTCTTGATAATAATAGTACCTACCCCATGGAATTGTGGTGATAATAAAATGATCTAATGTTTGCAAAGCATTTGGAGTAATGCTGGTACATGCAGCACTCAATCAATGTTATTAATCCTACTGTTTTAACATATATTTCAACAGGGTAAAATGACAGATATGGAGTTTCTTGATTACAGGGAATACATGTTCTATTTTGATACATTTTTTAAAAAATTGAAAATAGGCCATTTCAATTTAGTCTACCACCAAAGATTCCTGGGAATATGATTTTTCTATACTCTTGACAAAATCTGATATCTTCATTCTTTTCTCATTCATTTTCATCTTTTGGTGAATAAAACATTATTTTACATTAAATTTCCCTGATTGCACGTGAGTATTGGACCGTCAAACTTTTATTTGATATTCATTCAGAAGCTGGCATATTAACAAGATTAATCCTGCCCAGTTTTAGACAAAAGAGGCTTCAATCAGCTTTTGTATTTATTTGGCTTATGACCTGTGATAGATTCAACCAGGCTAAGCTTAGCATGAAGCAGCCTTACACACTGGCCGTACAGATTCTATTATTTTCTCTCTGGCCAGATGGGCTATTTGGGATATATAAATGATCATGATTATATCATGATGTTGTCATTGTATTTCTTTTCCAAATATTCATAAACATCATCTTGATTAAAATCAAATCTCTAAAGCTGCTAGAAGTGAAACTAAATTGACACAGAATTATTCAACATTGGATTACTTTAGAACATTGCTTTGGCTTTTAAAAGTTTTCGTGACATGCAAGATTTTAGCAGCATAATTTTAATCCAAATGCCTAAATTCTTTTCTGTGATTTTAAAGAAATTTAAATGTTTATTATATCCTTGTTAGAATAAAGTGTCAGTTCATGAAGATTTAGAAAATGTCAGCCAATATAGCCAAAGGGGTATTTATTAAGGAAAAAATCAAAACCCATAAATTCCTAGGGTAATTTGTATGGGAAAAATAAACTAATGGACTGAGAAGTCACTTCTTGTTAAAATTATCTTTAGCCTATGATGATTTTTTTCTATTGGATTCCTAGAACAGTTTGCCAGTAAAAACATTTTTTATTTAGTGTGATATATATTCAGACAGTTCTCCATCTTCTGTCCCAGATATAGATTTGAAGCCCAGAGAACTCCTGCTGATTCCATAGCAACCTTCATCAATATAGAAAGCCTGCAGATATGGGGAGAGATAAGAGAGAAGTAAGAGTCAGAGCTTGTGTCATTTCACCAATCTATTATAACGAAGGAACAGGAGTGGTAGTGGAATTGTCAGCTATTAGAACCCTTTGCTGCCCTACATTCTCAGCTCACTGCTTTGGGAATTTGAAAAAACTGAAAGACTTCATGGTTTTTTGTTTTTGTTTTTTTTTTCAGTATTAAACCAAGTTATTAATTATTGCTTGCATAATCATTATAGTAAATGCTTCTATACTCCAAAGTTCAGTTTATGTTTTTGGGAGCTCATCTATCTATTTAGTAAAAACCTTGCCTAGAAATAAGGTAAAACGTATTATGAATACAGAGCTTTCATAACTGAAAACACATTGGCCACACAATCCTTCTGAGTGAAGTTTTCATCTAATGCCTTGGTAATATATGGCAGGTCATGCTTTATGGAGAGTTGTTTCTTTAACAGACTCATTTCTTGTTATATAACTGATACACTCTGTATACAGTCTCTGCAGTATTGTGATGTAAAGTGCTTCTGGGAGATGAATTCTCGGCAGTCTATCCATTGCCTAACTTCTTACTGATATCCCCAGTGAAATAAAGCAAAGAACTCTTCTCCAAAGACTCTCGGTATTAATAGACCATCCAATTATCTTTTATGCATTTCTTTATCAGATCTACTACAATAAAGCAGACAACACCAACAATGAAATACACGCTTCTCTTTTTTCTTTATTACAAAGCATATTGAAATTAAGATGTTCTGATTATGAAAACCATAGACATAGTCTAATTATGAACTCCACATCAGCTCAAGTCAGGTATTGATTCATTCATTCATTCAGTGTTTAATGAAGCCTGATCATGAACAAGTTACTGTACATTATAGAGAATTTGCATAAAAAGAAACAGCTTTCCTCAGTGTATCTAGGTGGATAAGTTATGCACTTAATTATTTGTGGTGAAAAATAGAAACAAGTTCTGTAGAAGGTTAGCAAGAACACACCACGGGACAACAGAGAAAGATGAGACTATTTTCCAAATGAAAACACCATAAAGACCTTTGTGGAGATGTCATGTAGTCTGAGCCATGAAAGGTGGGTGGTATTTCAACATGTCGATATAAGGTAAACCAAGTTTTGAACGTGAAAAGAAAAACTGTGGGAAGAAAGCCTGGAATGGGACCATGTAGAGATTGTGCAGGAAATATCTAGGAATCTGGTCTTTATGGGGAATAAAGTAAGTGAAGCGGACATATGGAAAGCAGTGAAGCAGGAAGCTGATAACAGATAAGGAGCCTGGTGTGCCCATGCCAACAAGCTAGGGCTTTTCTTGGTCACTGCAGGTTTTAAGCCGAAATTAAACGATCAGAATTGTGTTGTACAGAGTGAATCTGACTGAGATGCTCAGGCTGGGTTGAAATGAGGAGAAACTAGAAATAGTAAAAAGGAAATCTTCTTACAAATGTCAGGAGATTTGTTAACAAAGGCCTCAACTAAGATAGTGCCACTGAAATAAAGACGAGAGGCACGATAGGAGAGTAACGTGGAGAACTTTGTACAGTAACCGGATGCAGGCAATGGGAAGGGAAAAAGGACTAAGTGATGCTACTAACATAAGAAAAAGACACAGGAGATGAAATGAGTGTTTGGAACAGAAGCTGACTATTTCAAGACATACTGAATATTAGGACTGGGGAAGTAGGTACATTTACTATTAGGTACTGAATCAAAGGAAGAGTAATTATGAAGGGTGGGTCAATGGTTTAGAGAGATTGAAGAAATAAAGAAACGTCTTTGAATTTAATGACTAAGAAGTCACTGGTGAATCTATTTTTTTTTTAATTTTATTTTTACTTTATTTTACTTTACAATACCATATTGGTTTTGCCATACATTGACATGAATCCACCATGGGTGTATATTAGCTATTTTTGAAATATATAAGCAAAAGACAGAAAGAATAGATCCAAAAATATTAATTTTGTACACAGAGAGATTATGAGACTGTTGTTTTGTACATTTTTTCTATAATGACCTAGCAATTCTGAGTAACAAAGAAAACAACAGTGAAATGTCAACAGACTTTGGTGACATTTAGGTAGTGAGAACAGGAGCCATATGCGAAGAGACCGCAAAAGCCAATTGTCAAAAGCTCTGATTGTTTGGGATCATAATTATTCAGAAAAGCTCTTCGAGCTCCATTTCTGTATTCAGGGTAAATGGTCCTCCCATGAATCTTATTCCATTACAGCTCCCTAATCTGACTGAGATTTCGTCACTTGTAGATCACATTTAATGTCCATCTAGTGACTCCTTAATGCTTTTACATGAAAAAAAAAAAAAGATCCTGATTTTCTACAGTTTCTTCTCCTGCCCAACATTCTACAGAGGTCACTGTAACTGACCCCTCTCGCCAGGCAATTATAACTCACCTTAATTGAGCAGCTACTATGTGATGTGTATTTTAATAGTATATTTATATGTATTATCTATGGGAATTCTCACAATGTTTCTATGGCATCTCTGCTTTTATAGCCCCTATTTGCTTAGGAGGAAGCTGATGTTCAGTGAGTGTAAGAAACTTGCCCAAGGCAACTCAGTTAGAAGCTACCGTGGAACACATGCTCCAACTTTCCTGTCTTTTCCAGAAGGAGATTGGGTGATATCCACCAAAGAAACCATATGCTAAATGGTTCAAAGGTTCATAAACTGCACATGAATTCTCCCTAAATTACTAATATTACTAAATTACTAGCTTTTCTGTGATTGTTAGCAAAATGGAATTATGGAAAGTCAGAAAATGATAGTTCCATTGCTAAGTCTTTCAGTAAGTGTATAGGAAAATCACTAAATCTCCTTGGGTCTTTGAGTTCTCTTACACAAAAATAGGTTAGTACTTGGCTACCTACATCATGATGGTTTTGTAACTATTGATTTAGATAAGGCCATGGAAGTTCTCCATGAGTCTTAAATTGCCTTGAAAATTATTCAGATGCTCCTTGCTCTTCTGTCCTGCACCCCAAGTAGAAGAAAATTTCAAGTCTGTTTCTAAGGGCATTGCTTGCTGTCCAAACAAAGGAAATTCATAAAAGTTGGGACTCGACTCTTATTCTTGCTAAATAGGATTATACTTGTAAATGCAACTAAACCTTGGATAAAACAAGAGATTATAGTATTACTGGGTTTACTTTTCAGGTTGAACCCAAAGTTGAAATGCTAAAAATCATGCCGGGAATTATGTTTCTAGTAAAATTTTCTGGGAAAAAATAAAATCAACCTGTTTGTGTTCAATGACCTCCAAACTCCTGTATCTGGGTTTTCATTTATTTAGCATTTTTGAGGAACTACTATGGGTCAGGCACTCAGGTACCTCATAGCCGGTGATCATTTAAGGAAGAAATTACTATTCAGCCTCTGCCTGAGAAGGGGAAAGGAGCTCTGAGTGGATGGAATAGCATGTGCAATGACACGGGTAAATATCAGAGCTTAGTTTTCTAGGGGGCCTTGACAGCTGGCGCTAGTGGTAAAGAACATTCCTGCCAATGCAGGAGACATAAGAGGTGTGGGTTCAGTACCTGGGTCAAGAAGATCCCCTGGAGGAGGGTATGGCAACTCACTCCAATATTCTTGTCTGGAGAATCCCATGGACAGAGGAGCCTGGCAGGCTTCAGGCCACGGGGTCGCACAAAATTGGACACAAACTGAAGCAAATCAGCACGCACACACATGCCTAGGGAGCTGAAATTGATCTGGAGAATTAGGGTGAAATCAGAAGATTTGGGGAAACCAGATAACAAGGGCCTTGTATTTTGTGTTAAAATGTTTGGACTCTATCCTGAGGACAGTGAAGAGTATTTTGATGGATTTTAAGCAAAAAACAATTCTTATGTTTTTTCAAAGATCTCTCTGACTCATGTAGAGAATGGATTTAATGGGTGGGGTCATTTGTCCTTGCTTCTCGTGTTGTAGCACTATTTTAAAGATCAGTTTTATTGTGAGAGTTGGACTATAAAAAAGCTGAGTGCCGAAGAATTGATGCTTTTGAACTGTGGTGTTGGAGAAGACCCTTGAGAGTCCCTTGGACTGCAAGGAGATCCAACCAGTCCATTCTAAAGGAGATCAGTCCTGAATATTTATTGGAAAGACTGACACTCAAGCTGAAGCTCCAATACTTTGACCACCTGATGTGAAGAACTGACTCATTTGAAAAGACCCTGATGCTGGGAAAGATTGAAGGCAGGAGGAGAAGGGGATTACTGAAGATGAGATGATTGGATGGTATCACTGACTCAATGGGCGAGTTTAAGTAAACTCTAGGAGTTGGTGATGGACAGGGAGGCCTGGCGTGCTGCAGTCCATGGGGTCACAAAGAGTCGGACACAACTGACTGAACTGAACTGAATTTATATAAAATGTATCAATTTCAAATGTACAGTTAATGCATGTAGAGTATTGTACACACTGTGCAACTATCACCACAATCAAGATATAGATTATTTCTAGGACTTCTCTGGTGACCCAGTGGCTAAGACTCCCAAGCTCCCAATACAGAAGGCCCAGGTTGGATCCCTGGTCAGGGAACTACATCCTATATTCCACAACTAAATACCCTGAGTGCTGCAACTAAGGCCAGGCACAGACAAATAAATAAATAAATAGAAAAAAAAAAAAAAGAGAATCTATTTCTATCATCTCAAAATTATTATCCTGCCCTCTTGCTTTCAATTTCTTTCTTTTAATCCCAGGCCCCACCCTCATTTCTGAAATCACTAATGTACCTTATGTCACAGGTACATTAGCTCTGGCTTTTTTGCAACATCTAAGAATAAAATTTTAGTATTTATATGCTTTTGAGTCAGGCTACTGCTGAGCATAATATTTTTGAGATTCCTTCATGTTGTTATGTAATTTTATATAGATAGAAGATAGGTCTCACTATTACATTCTGTTTTACGTGTAGTGTTCCATTTTACATATATGTCAAAAGTGGTTTTTACTAATCACATATCATGGAAATGTGCATTATTTCCAGTTTTAAACTATTATAAATAATGCTGCTATGAACATTTATGTACAAGTACTTGTATAGGCATAAAATTTCATTTCTCTTGCCTAAATACCTAAGAGTGGAAAGACAGGGTCATATGGTAGGCAAATGTATATTTAACTATATAAATAACTAAAAAAGTATTTTTGAAAGTGTTTGTCATATTTTACATTCCCATCAGCAGTATGAGGGTTCCAATTGTTCCACATATTTATGAATACCAGGTTTTGTCAGTCTTTCTAATTATCGACATTTTAGTGGGTATACAGCGATATTCTTGTTATGGTTTTAATTTGCATTTCTCTAATGATAAATGATGTTGAGCAACTTTTGGTGTAGTCCTTGCCATCCCATATATCTTCTTAGATAAATGCTTATCAAAATTGTTTGCTTCTTTTCTGATTGGAATGTTTGTCTTATCATTGAGATATTTATATATCCTCAGAATAATTCCTTTGTGAGATAAATGCATTGCAAAGCTTTTCTCCCAGACTTGGACTTGCCTTTTGATTTCCTTAACAGTACCTTTTGAAATTATAAAATTTTGATAAAGTTGGATAGCACTCACATAAATATTGTAATTTAAAAGCCATGATTGATTGATTTAAAAAGAAAAGCAAGACTATATACTAGCTAGAAAGATACACTTTAAATCTGAAGACAGAGAGGATGAAAATATAATAGATGGGAAAAGATACGCCAGGCACACACAAAACACAAGTAGACTGAGTAGATTTTTTAACATGTGATAAAATGGTTTTCAAGACAAATGGTATTATTAGAGATAAAGAGGGGCCATTCATAACCTTTCATGATGATAAAGGGAACAATGTATCATGAAGATGACAATTAAGTGTGAGTGTGCTCAGTCGCCCAGTCATGACTCTTTGCGACCCCATGGACTGGAGCCCACCAACCTCTTCTTGCCCATGGAATTTTTCAGGCAAGAATACTGGAGGGGGTTGCCATTGCCTCCTCCAGGGGATCTTCCCAACCCAGGGATCAAGCCTGTGTCTCTTGCATCTCCCACATTGGCAGGCAGGCAAATTCTTTACCACTAGCACCCCCTGGAAAGCCCTGGGCCCCTATTTATAGAGTTTTGAAATACATGACACAAAAATGTATAGAATTAAAAAAATAGGGAATTTTAAGATTAACAATAAGAGATTTTAATAGTTGTTTGTTGACAGTTGATAGGACAACTAGACATAAATCAGTACATTGCTTAAATCTACTTAATTTGATAGAATATTAGAGTCATAACTAAAGAATACATATTATTTTTGGTTTCACCTGATACATTCACAGGTTAGATTATAACACATCTCAATAAATTTAAAATAATCAAAATCACATGATGTGTATTCTCTGAACATAACAGAATAAACTTAGGAATTAATCAAAGTCAGATGTCTAGGAAAAGCTTCCATAAATCTAGAAATTAAACGATAGACTTCCAAATAATTGATGTTAACATTTAGCAATTTTTATCTTAAAAAAAACTTAACAAAGGACAAATGATAAAATCTTCCTCGTTTATCTCAGAATTATTATGAGAATAAAATAAGATTGCTTTGACTATTTGGAGGTGGTATACACTACAATATTCTCTAGAAATAAAATTTTCAAAGCTTTCTCTGAGTTACAGTAAAACTACTTATAGAGTTATCTTTTTCAGTCAGTGAGGACAATCATGTGCCAAGGAGGGAAGTATATTGTATTTTCTAGAGTAACTCTTTCTTTGCCTGCAAAATAGAGTGAACCTCCTTTTCTTCCCCCCTGTATTGCTGTCCTATTTCAAGTTCAGTCAGTGCGCATGACTAGTAAAGTTGTGTATAGCTAGAATCTATTTTATTTAATGTACAGTTAGCAAGGCATTGTACTCAGAGTTTGATCTGTATGAATATAATCCTTGTGGCCATACTCTGAATCAAGCGCCATTATTACCTTTGCCATATAAATAATGAGCCAGTGCTAAGTCTGTTGAATATCTCACATGCTAGTAAAGTAATGCTCAAAATTCTCCAAGCCAGGCTTCAGCAATACGTGAACCGTGAACTTCCTGATGTTTAAGCTGGTTTTAGAAAAGGCAGAGGAACTAGAGATCAAATTGCCAACATCTGCTGGATCATGGCAAAAGCAAGAGAGTTCCAGAAAAATATCTATTTCTGCTTTATTGACTATGCCAAAGCCTTTGACTGTGTGGATCACAATAAACTGTGGAAAATTCTGAAAGAGATGGAAATACCAGACCACCTAACCTGCCTCTTGAGAAATCTGTATGCAGGTCAGGAAGCAACAGTTAGAACTGGACATGGAACAACAGACTGGTTTCAAATAGGAAAAGGAGTACATCAAGGCTATATATTGTCACCCTGCTTATTTAGCTTAACTTCTACGCAGAGTACATCATGAGAAACGCTGGGCTGGAAGAAGCACAAGCTGGAATCAAGATTGTCGGGAGAAATATCAATAACTTCAGATATGCAGATACCACTCTTATGGCAGAAAGTGAAGAGGAACTAAAAAGCCTCTTGATGAATGAAAGTGAAAGTGGAGAGTGAAAAAGTTGGCTTAAAGCTCAGCATTCAGAAAACGAAGATCATGGCATCCGGTCCCATCACTTCATGGGAAATAGATGGGGAAACAGTGTCAGACTTTATTTTTTTGGGCTCCAAAATCACTGCGGATGGTGACTGCAGCCATGAAATTAAAAGACGCTTACTCCTTGGAGGAAAAGTTACGACCAACCTAGATAGCATATTCAAAAGCAGAGACATTACTTTGCCGACTAAGGTCCATCTAGTCAAGGGTATGGTTTTTCCTGTGGTCATGTATGGATGTGATAGTTAGACTGTGAAGAAAGCTGAGCGCCGAGGAATTGATGCTTTTAAACTGTGGTGTTGGAGAGGACTCTTGAGAGTCCCTTGGACTGCAAGGAGGTCCAACCAGTCCATTCTGAAGGAGATCAGCCCTGGGATTTCTTTGGAAGGAATGATGCTAAAGCTGAAACTCCAGTACTTTGGCCACCTCATGTGAAGAGTTGACTCATTGGAAAAGACTCTGATGCTGGGAGGGATTGGGGGCAGGAGGAGAAGGGGACGACCGAGGATGAGATGGCTGGATGGCATCACTGACTCGATGGAAGTGAATATGAGTAAACTCCGGGAGATGGTGATGGACAGAAAGGCCTGGCGTGCTGCGATTCGTGGGGTTGCAAAGTCAGACAGGATTGAGCGACTGAACGGAACTGAACTGAGGCTAAAGGGGAACTAGATTGAGAAATGCAGAACTGTAAATAATCCACCCCCTTCTTCTTCCTCCTATCTCTTGAGTTTCTGATGCACAGATAAATTAGCAGGCTTGTAAATCCTAGGTTGGTTAGTTTGATAGTTCATTCATTCATTCATTTACTCACTCCAGCTATTGAGGGTCACTATGTTCCAAGTGCTGTGCTGGGCCTTGGTAATACAAAGGCAAGCAAGTCATGATATTGCTGGCAAAGAACTGTTAGGTAGGTAAAACAGGAAAAAGGAGTCCAAATGGTGGTGGCTATAAGACAAGGAAGGAAAAAGCCCACGAAAGTAAAACAAAAGAAGGTCCAAGGACCGGAGTGAGGACCTCAGGTAAACAAACAACACTCCTGGCTGGCCCAATTTACAGAAGACAGGCCCAGGGAGTGATAAACATATAAATAGAAGAGCCAAAGCCAGCTCTCTCTCTCTCTCTCTCTCTTTCTCTCTCTCTCGTGCACTGGGGCACTCTTCTCCTCGTGTCTTTAGATCAATGTGCCCTCACGCCTCAAAGATGGATTTTCCTGCTATCTTCTAAATAAAATAGAGCTGTAACACTGATTTGTCTAAGAGCTATAACATGATCCATTCGAGACCTGAGAGCTATAACACGGTCTATCCAAGACCTGAGAGCTGCAACACGCCGAGGGGGCTTTAATGTCCGTTACTCCAAATCTTTGTTGTTCCGAGACAAAGAACCGAGGAACATACACTCGTGTGACAGAACAAAACATTAACTCGCAATATGGATCAGAAAAAGATGGAGCTGTCCCTTGCCTCCTAACCCTTCATCTGGGTGTTGTGCCTTCAAAGTGGTCCTCTTTAGGGATGTGCCACTTATTCTAACGATACTGCTGCTACTGCTGCTGCTAAGTCGCTTCAGTTGTGTCCGACTCTGTGCCACCCCATAGACGGCAGCCTACCAGGCTCCTCCGTCCCTGGGATTCTCCAGGCAAGAGTACTGGAGTGGGTTGCCATTTCCTTCTCCAATGCATGAAAATGAAAAGTGAAAGTGAAGTCGCTCAGTCGTGTCTGACTCAGTGACCCCATGGCCTGCAGCCCACCAGTCTCCTCCGTCCATGGGATTTTCCAGGCAAGAGTACTGGAGTGGGCTGCCATTGCCTTCTCCATCTAACGATACTAGCATTCTCCAAAACATTTTTGAAAATCCTTTTAGGCTTCTGCTCAGAGAATGGAGTATATTTATTTTAAAAAATAAACTCAGTGGTATAAAATCTTTTCCCTTTGACAGAGAATCTATTTGTTTCTTGTTTAAAATGTTTGAAAAATAAAGACAATATAGATGATAATATAGCAAGTACCTAAGGGCCCACTGACCAGAGTTAACAAACGTTAACATTTGGTTCTGTTTTAGATATTTTTAAATGAGAAACTAGAACATTGCAGATAAATTTGAAGTCCTCCGTTATTCTGTTCTCCAATTCTGTTCTCCCTTCTCCTTCAGAGGCCAGGATTATCACCAAGTTGTACATTTAGTGTGTGTGTGTGTGTTTGTACATATCAATAAACAATATATTACGTGGTTTCTGGAATGAGCCACAATCATTAGCATTTAAGCAAGTCTGTTAAATTAAGTAATATTCGATTGAGTTAAATGGAGCCGTGTTTTTAGATTACTCTTCAAGTGGCTCTGAAAGCTATTGCAAGGAGGACTTCCAAAAGTGATTTCAGGAAAACAGCTCTATCTGAATAAATCACATGGCACTTTTTGTGTAAATTTATAAAGAACAATAGTTATTTAGATGTGTACATTCTGGTAATGTTTTTCAATCACCCCTTACGTTACAGTCACATTACTCATTTCCTGCAATGACCAGGAAATTTTTCAAAAACCTTTTTTTCTCTATCAGATGAATGTACCTATGATTTGCATTTGACCTCAAATAAGCAATGGAGTTGATAACATATTTATTTTTAATTACATGGTTTTAAAAGGACAGAATAAAGAAATCTTCTCATTGCCTGGACAGTTGATTAGGGAAGGTATGAAGATTAGCAACAGGGTATGATATTTCCTCAAAAATCTTTATGAGGCTACTTGTAAGTGAAAGTTGCTCAGTCATCTCTGACTGTTTGTGACCCCATGGACTATACACACAGTCCATGGAATTTTCCAGGCCAGAATACTGGAGTGGGTAGGCTTTCCCTTCTCTAGGGGATCTTCTCAACCCAATTGGGCCTTGGTAAACAGAATGGTTGGGCTGGATTCTCCCATTTGATCAGGGAGATGTAGTTCCTCTATTGTCCCATACCTCAACTTAGACAAACTGAGAAGAATGTCCATGGATTAGAAAGGCTTTTCTCCAAGTTTCTCCTTTGCCTTGTTGTTCACTGGGGCAATTCTCAGGACAGAGCAAACACCTTCGTGGATGGAACTGTTTGTGTTCTCTACAGTCAGTTCTGTGCTGTGTACTCTGAACACTCTGGAGAAGTTGGAGTCTCACCAAGAAGTTACCACCCTGAGGCCCTGGTTGTTAGGGAGGCAAATTAGAGTTGCCCAAGGAGTGCCAGTCCTCCTGCAGTAATTTACACCAGAATGCCCATCCTCTTTCCCTTAGGCTAGGAGAACAGCCTCAGGTTCAAAGTCCACTAAAAATGCACTTTGTCCTGCTACTTAACATATATGTTGCTTCAAGGCAGTGCTGGCCATCTATTCTCTTCCTGTTGACCTTCTGTCTGGTTTGCTTTACCTACTGGTATTTCACTCCTTGATACCTGTTCTCTTAGCATCCCTTTAGAAGGGATCTTCAACTTGCCTAGTTTTTTAAATTAATTTTTACTGGAGTATAGTTGATTTACAATGTTGTTAGTTTCTGCTGTACAGCAAAAGAATCAGTTGTACACATACATATATCCACTCTTTTTTAGATTCTTTTCCCATATAAGCCATTACAGAGTATTGAGTAGAGCTCCCTGTGTTATACAGCTATTATTAGTATTTTATATGTAGTAGTGTTTATGACTCCAGTTTGCTTGTTGTATCTTGTTGCGTACCCAATAATTTCATTTGGCTCACATGAATTTTTTGAGTGACCATGACTTTCTCTAGGCATTATGAGAGACAAATCCCCTCAAACCCCCAACCCAGCAAGTTTTTGCCTTCAGAATTCAGCTGGAATGAGCCGATTAACATAAGTGAAAACTGGAGATGGAGCTTGATTGTGTAGCCAGGTAAGGGTTAAGGGCAGGAATGGAATGTTGAGGTAACTCAGAAGGGAAGGAAGGAAAGAGTAGCAGTCCTTGAGGGTTAGGAGGTAAGGCTTCAGCCAGGCCCTGAAGGACAGGGCGAGGACTGACAGCTGAAACTGGTAGAGGGGGAAGAAGGGGTAAGAGGGACTCCATGAGAAGGAAAAGGAGGCAGCCACAGTCATTCTGATGGGAGGTGATGTCTGGGATTAGGCTGGGGGGATGAGCATGGGAAGAAAGGGGACTGTGTCTACAGATACTTCAAGGGTGATCAGTTGGACTTGAGAAACAACTAAATATTCATTCGCTCATTCCGTGAATATTGATTGTAGTTGACACAGTGTCTGGCAGGTGTGTGTTATAAGAGGTGAGGATAGAGCAGTGAATAAGCTGACAAGGTTCTTGTCTGAAAGAAGTCAGTTTACAATGGGAAGATAATAAACAAATAAACCAGGAAATAACAGATAAAACAGGTGCTGTGCAGAGAATGTAAAAGGGCCACGTCAGGTGTATGTGTACCTTAGAATGGTCAAGGAAGGCATCCCTGAGGAGATGACCTACGGGCCTGGACCAGGCAGGGGAGTTAGCAAATGCCACACCCAGGGCAAAAGTAGGGCTGATGTGTTGGGAGAAAAGAGAGCCAGCGTGTATGGATAGACTGAGTGGCGGGTGGGGGCAGAGGGGAGAGTGGGAGAATTGAAGAGAAAAGTAGGCAGAAACAAAATAGTAAAAAGCCCTTAGGAGCCAAGAAAGATGTTTAAATGTTATTCCAAGTGCGATGGGAAGGTTTTGGGAACAGAGACACATTGTGATTGACCTCTGTGTTTAGAAGGTCACTTTGGCTCCCATAGAGAAGTGGAGAGCAGAAGCAAAGTGAGCAGGTAGGAGGTCCCAGGGCCCAGGGGAAAGGGGATGGTGGCAGGGCTGGGGAGCTGAGAATAGAGAGGGAGATAAGACGTAAGCTCTGTGATGTATTTTGGAGACTGAGTTGATGTATTAGGTGTGGCATGGAGGACAGTGAGAGAAAAAAATGAATCAAGGTGTCTCTGAGGGGCATTGTGCGTGGATATTGATGCTTTTAACAGGTAAAAAGACTGGATGAGGAACAAGCTTTCAGGCTGAACATGAGTTTAGTTGGGGACATACCAAGTCTAAGATTCATATTACAAATTCAACTGAAATTTACCTACTAGGTAGTTTTATTCAGGAATCTGAGGTTCAGGGAAAAGGTCAAAGCTGATATTTAAATTTGCAAGTCATTGCCATGTAGATGTTATTTTAAAATAATGGCAGGTGGGGGATGAGTAAGAAGACATTAGAGTTATCTTGATAAAGTTTTTAATACAAAGCTAAATGTGTAATGTGATATCATTTTTATGGCAAAATGTGTATATCTCCCTACAGCGATTAAATAGATTGATACATGTGATAGGGATATGAACAGGATATGTGCCAACTTGTGATAAGTGTTGAATACCTGGGTGTTAGGATTATTAATGATTTTTGTTTCCTTGTATGTGACATGTGTGTGCATAAATATGTATTTTACAAGTTTTCTTCAAAGAGTATTTTTGTAATTGGGAAAGGTAAATTTTATAAAAGAGATAACAACACCAAGATTTATATTCTAGGAAAATTGGATACAGATGATGCCAATGAGAAATTATGAAAATTAGAAATTTCAGTTAGTTTTAGGAGGATGACTTTGTACTTCTCTTGTAGAGTTTTTATTTAACAGGCTATAGTAGATTTCACATTTCTATGTATTTGCTTGCTCTCCCTGTCAGAGGATTTTCCTTTTTACCTTACAGAATTTGATGTGGTCACTTTGAGGTGAGCTTTCAGAGCTGGCCAGTCCTTTGTTATAACATCTCTTCCTATTCTGTACAACCAGCAATGTTCTAGACAGAGGCTGATCTCTCAGGCTGTGTCCTGGTAGGTATAGGTATGTGTATGCTCAGTCATGTCCAACTTTTTGCTACTCCAGGGACTATATCCCTCCAGGCTCCTCTGTCTATGCAATATTTCAGGCCAGAATACTGGAGTGGGTTGCCATTTCCTACTCCAGGGGATCTTCCTGACCCAGGGCTTGAACCCACATCTCTTGAGTCTCCTTCATTGGCAGGAGGATTCTTTACCATGTCCTGGAGTAGAAACAGAGCAGAGCCACAGTGGCTGTCTGACAGTCCTTGTTTTTATAAGCCACTAAGATATTTGGATTATTTGTTATCACAGCAAAACCAAACCTACCCTAACTAATACAGATGAGCATAACATACAGAAAATTTCTAACGAGTGGTTTGAGATTGAAGCTTAAGGCTTGAATGATAGGTCAGGATGGAAACTATTGCTTAGAAGGTCATCAGTGAGGTGAGGATGAGAATGGAGAAGAGACACATGTGCTAAGTAGGAAAGTAGAGTGGAAAGAGGAAAGAAATGGGCCTAGGGAATCACTGCAAGTTAGTGTAAGAGAAGAGCTGCACAGAGAGGAGGAAGAATTTGGCCAAGATGTGGCAGTCTGGGTTAGTATTAGAAAAGGGATCTAATGAGGCAGTTAAACAGGTCAGATGCCAAATTAGGACAAAGAAAGCCATCGAATTTGCCATGACAGTGGTCAGTGTGAAACTCTGAGACAGCAGTTTTAGTGTAGTTGTGGGGAAGGAAGTCAGACTTCACAGGTTAGGGCGGGAGTCAATGCAGAGGAAATGGAGGAAGCTGGTGGAGACCACTCCTTCTAAAAGTTTGGATCAGGCAGGGGAGACGTGGGGCAGCGGTAACAGAGGCTGTAGCGTGGCTTTGACTTTTACAGAAATATTGCACACAGCGCTAACAGAGGACTCTTTGATCTTAGAGGGAAAGCACATGTTTTTCCACCCCATAAAATAAGTTTTACATATGGATAAAGATACATACCCAATACTGTTTAATATATCATAAACTTTGCTTGACACTAAAAGCAATTAAAATAATCTACTTAGATATTTTCTTCATGGGAGCTTTGTAAACTCACTGTCACTGATATGTATTATTTTTAAGAACATGTTAATCCTTTCTATTTTATTTTCTTTATCTTCATGTGTCTGAAGTACAAAAAAATTGTAGGAAAGCATACCAATATAGTTACATTTTGCTATTTAACACACCACATGTCATGGATTGAATTGTGTCCCTGCAAAAGATTCCTAAGTCTTGGTGTCTGTGAACATCATCTTATTTTGGAAATAAGGTCACTGTAGATATAATCAAGTTATAGGTCACACTGGATTAGGGTAAACCCTAAATCCAATCACTGGTGTCCTTATGAGAAGAGACACAGAGCCACAGGGATACAGGGAGAGGAGGCCATGTGAAGACAGGAAGAGATTGGAGTTATGCCACCATAAGCCAAGGAACACCATGGTCTGCCAGCAACCACCAGAAGCTAGAAGAAGCAAGGAAGAATTCTTCCTTTGAGCCTTCAGAGGGAGCAGGTCCTGCTCACACATTGATTTTGGACCCCCAGAACAGTGTGAGAATAAATTTCTGTTGTTTTAGGCCACCAGGCTTATGACAATTTGTTATGGCTGCCCTAGGAAACTAATAGAGTACCCCAAAGTTAAGTCACTTAAAACAACAGCAGTTTAGTATTTCTCGTGATTCTATGGGTTTGCCATTTGAGTTGGGCTCAGTGGGGCAGTTTTGTTGGTCCTGCTGTGGTCATTCTTGTGGCTGCAATTCCCTGATGGCAGGACTGAAACTGGAGCATCTAAGACGGCCTTCCTCACAAGTCCAGAGCCTTGCGGGGTAGCGGTGCTGGCTGTCCCTCTGCATGTGGTCTCTTTTCCTTCAGTCTGCTCCATATTCCTTACACAGTGAAGGGAACGTTCTAAGAGGGTGAAGGTGGAAGCTGCAAGACTCCTTGAAGCTTATTCTAGCATTCATACGGCAACACTTAAATACCACATTCCTTGGTCAAAGCAAGTCAGAAGGCAGCCCACCTTCAAGGAACAGGGAAACAGACTCAGTCTCTTGATGGGAGGAGCTGCAAAATATTTTTCCACTTTAATCTATTACAATACCCAACAAAGAAGGTGATCATATCCCATTTCAAACCTCACATATTTAAGCTGAAGGTCTTGTCATTCTCTGTTCAGATCACGATACCCATTTCACTGGCAGAGAAGCTGAGAAAACATTAAACTGACTCCTTCAGAGTTAACAATGAGTCATGCTTTGTGAGAGATTTTTTTGGCCCATGGAAGACAGCTGTATGTCTGGAAGAAGTAACCACAGCCTTGCCTGGAGGCAGGTGAATAAACTTAATAACTTCTTGGGTTTCTCTTAAATCCCATAATTACACTGATGGAGCCCAGATTGCAGAGCTCTATGGTCCAGAGATGAAGCAGCAGTTTGAGGGTATCAGGGAAAGAAGGTGCTTGAAACTTGCTATGTGTCATTCAAAGGAATAGGATTTGAGGCTAAATTAAATGATGAGGAAAATGACCAATGAGCTCTTTATCCTCAAGAGATACCAAATGGGCTTAGAAATTCAGTGATTGCTCTGGTCCTGTGTGAGTTCTGGGCTGGAAAGAATTAAAGTGAATAGAAGAAAAGGATGGAGTGAGGCAGAGATATCAACCTGTCAAGTATGTGCCATGGCCTGTTTTAGGAGGTTCGCTCTTGTATAAGTTAGGATTGCTTTTTAGCTGCTATAACAAGTAGACAACCCACTAAACAGTGGCTTAACTAAATTAGGGGTTTGTTTATTTTTGTTGAATAAGGAGAATTCCAGTGGTTGGCAGTCTAGGCTTGGTGTGATAGCCCAAGATATCATTGGAGACCCAGATTCCTTGTGGTTTTTTTTGTTCCATCATCCTTTAATGTGTGACTCTTATTCTCATGGCCAGAATATGGCTCTTGAAACTGTTCCACATTGAAAGAATATTGAAGACAGGAAGTGGGGAAAGGCCAATGAGGCATATCAGATAACTGTTCTTTTTCCAGAAACTTTCACAGAAACTCACACAATGACATTTGTTATATACCTCCTCGATCATATCTGTGTTACTTCTACTTACAAGTGAATTTGGCAAATGTAAGTTTTTATTAGTCCAGCACATTGCCACCTCCAACAAAACTAGGCTTGAGTTAGAAGGAAGGGGATAATGTCTATTGATGGGCAACTTATTGGTCTCTGCCATTGCTCCCAGCAATTGCTGTAGGTACATATTAGTGACAGAATTTCCATTATGGCAACATGCAGCCTCCACCCCATTAGTGTAAGAGAAGGTAAATTGGTTGGTTCAAGCTCATCTAATTCCCTGACCTAATGAGGAGGGATATCCAGGCTTATAGGTCTAGTATTAAATTGACTGTTCTAACAAGTAATCCCAAGATCTCAGTGGATTAACCCAGCAGAATCTTATTTCATATTCATGTCATTGTCTGATACAGGTCAGGTGGCTCTCCTCCAAGCAGTGACTCAGGGACCCAGGCTGCTTCCACCTTACAGCTCTGCCATCTTGGGACTTTCAGATTTTTCTGATATCACCAGCTGTTGGTCAGGAAGAAAAAAGAGTGAAAGATTGTGCCTCCAGTTCTTTAGTACCTCAACTCCATAGTATTTCTTTTTACATCCCATTGATTAGGACTACTTACAAGTCCACTGATGTGCAGAGAGGACTGAGGAATATAGTTCTTGTCTGGCAGCCGTTTAACAGCAACAGATCTTCACTGTGAAAGGGGACATGTTCTTTGGAGGTCAGCTAGACGTCTCTGCCACAGGGTCCCAGTCACAAAGGAGGAGCCGTTGCCAAAATGTCCAGAAACATATGTGTAGGCTTGTTTGCTGTGCACTGTGCAGTTGGAAGAGCCCTGTGGTCACAGTCACAGCATGGATGTGGAAGTTCTAAGGGAAGCAAACTCCAAAAGCATATGCTGAAACCCCTGAAATTCCAGAAGAAGGCAATCAGAATGGAGGGTACAATTATCCTGTGAGGCAGGTAGGTGAAAGTTAAAATACAAAATTAAAATCTAATTGCAGTCAAGGCCACCAGAAATGTCATGTGCAACTGAAACTTTCTGAAAATTCTGAAGATTGACAAGGAGCCAAGTTGCTCAGCCTGTCCTTGTTGTTTTTTCCTTTCCTGAGAAAAATCAGCTTTAAAACATTTTAGGAAAAACTACAAGATGAAGATATTTTTTAAAGCTTTTGAGTGACATGGTTAGAATGAATATTTCATTTGAGAGGAAACAAGATGTTTCGGATGTTAGAGAAAGAGGCATTATAAAACATTACACTCCTGCTGAGGAGTAACGATACCATAGTCCAACCTCCCCTCTGTGACAGGAGAACTTTGATGAGAAACTGAGTCACTTTACTTTTTGTGACTGCTTCCCTTTGAGTTGGTTGAGTTCTTTTGTTTATTTGCCTTTTAATGTTTTAGTAATCTGTGAAATCAGTCTTCCTTATTCATGCTAATAGTGTACTATTAATATTAACAACCCACAGGGCTTGCACTGAAAACAGGTTAAACCTTGAAGTAGGGATCTGAGGAGCCAAACAAGTCTGATTCCTATCCCAACTCTACTGATTCTCAGCAGGAGCATCTTCCGAAAGTTCTTTAATTCCCTGAGTCTTAGTTTTCTCATCTGTAAGATAGAAATATTAATAATACCAATATCAGTCGGGTCAAATGAAGTTATATCTCTAAAACTGCTCCATAAATTAAAGACCATTGAACATTTATTAATGAAATATCTATAAAATGGGAATAAGTGCCATGTTTCTGTGATTACTCGATGAAGTAACATATGTCACAGACCCGACACAGGGTCTCACACTTGGTCACATAGGGTCTTAAAAAAAGAAAACTAAAGGCAAATATGGACAAAGTAAAATACACTGGAAATGAGAGATGGAGAAATGTTAAAAACAGACACAACAATGTAAGGAAAGGTTTTAAACTCATTTGCAAAGCTAGTGCCTCTAAAGCATACATGCATATATATGTACTTTTTCCCAAAATAACTTTTATAGAAAATGTTGGCAGTTATGTAAGATTACAGAGGGAATTTGTTAGAGTAATTTAGGTAATGCATGTCATGTGATCACCAGGAATGTTTATATGTGAGATGGAAAAGAAAGTAAATGTTGAAAAAGAAGAAGAAATGATTCATCCTGAAGAACAGCAATTATAGTTAGAGATTGGTGACCCATAAACGTGTTTCCTATCCTTTTCTAAAATGAAATTGCTTTTTATTACAAAAGCTATATATGTGAATTACAGAAAAAGCAGAAGTTCAGATAAGCAAAAAAATTATTTCCAGTTTTTTAACCTATAATCACTTTTAATAACTTGATCTATATAGTTTGCATACATATACACATACATGCATGTTTTCTATAAAATTAGAAGCATGCTTATATACTGCTTTTTATTTAAAACTATATAATAAGCAATTTTTCATATCACTGAATATTTTTACAGTATACCTCTGAATGAATACATAACATTCCATTGTGAGGCTAGTTCATAATTTAACTAATTCTCTTTTTATCTATACTTATTTCCAGTTGGTCACCATTAGAAATAGCACTTCACTAAGTAAATTTATGCATTTAAATTTACTTACATTTTTAATGATCCCTTAGGGTAATTGCTAGAGATGGAATCCCAGACTTAAACGTATTCATTTATATATATAAAACTCCATATGGAAAGAGAGAGATGGAAAGAGAGACACACAAAGAGAGAGAAATACATAAACACTTCCTTTATACTGTTGTCCTTCTCGGAGGTTTTGTGTGACATCTGTCTTTAAAAACAAGTTTAAAAATATTTGAAAAAGATGGCATCCCTGAATTTTGCCTTAATTCTTGGGGAAAGTTATTGAAAGATGATTTATTTTCAAATAAGTATAAATTGGTAAGGTAAATATTTTATAAATTTCATAAAAAATTAAAATTAACCTCAGAAGACTGAACTGAAACCATTATTATGGTTCAGTCAGTGAAACTAAAGGTAAATTTGATTTGGACAAATACTATTAATTCGTTAGGTTTCCTTGTGGCCTCAGTTTTTAAAAATAAATGCTTCTCCAGATAATCTTGGTCCTTTTAGAGGCTATTTTCATAAATTTACCAACATTTCCAGCTATAACCAGGAATCAATAAAGTATCCCTTTTAAGTCAGTGAAATGTGTATTTTACTGAAGAGTAAAAATTATACAGAAATGTAAGATCACCTAGAAAAACTATTAATTTGTTACATACAAATTCTTTCTTATTGCCAGTTACATATTATTTACATTTACCTGATATTTAATTTTCTGTTATATCTCCTGTAGTTTAGTTCAGTTCAGTTGATCAGCTGTGACCGACTCTTTGCGACCCCATGGTCTGCAGCACACCAGGCTTCACTGTCCATCACCAACTCCTGGAGCTTACGCAAACTCATATCCATGGAGTCAGTTGATGCCATCTAACCATCTCATCCTCTGTTGTTCCCTTCTCCTCTTGCCCTCAATCTTTCCCAGCATCAGGGTCTTTTCCAGTGAATCAGTTCTTTGCATCAGGTGGCCTAAGTATTGGAGTTTCAGCTTCAGCACCTGTCCTTCCAATGATATTCAGGACTGATGTCCTTTAGGATGGACTGATTGAATCTCCTTGCAGTCCAAGGGACTCTCAAGAGTCTTCTCCAACACCACAGTTCAAAAGCATCAGTTCTTCTGCATTCAGCTTTCTTTATAGTCCAACTCTCACATCCATACATGACTACTGGAAAAACCATAGCTTTGACTAGAAAGACCTTTGTCAGTAAAATAATGTCTCTGCTTTTTAATATGCTGTCTAGGTTTGTCATAGATTTTCTTCCAAGGAGTAAGCGTCTTTTAATTTCATGGCTGCAGTCACAATCTGCAGTGACTTTGGAGCCCCCCAAATTAAGTCTGTCACTGTTTCCACTGTTTCCCCATCTATTTGCCATGAAGTGATGGGACCAGATGCCATGATCTTAGTTTTCTAAATGATGACTTTTAAGCCAATGTTAAGTTTTAAGTTTTTTAAGCCAACTTTAAGTTTTAAGTTTTTTCACTCTCCTCTCTCACTTTCATCAAGAAACTCTTTAGTTCTTTCTGCCATAAGGGTGGTGTCATCTGCATATCTGAAGTTACTGATATTTTTCCTGGCAATCTTGATTCCGGTTTGTGCTTCATCCAGCCGGGCATTTCATATGATGTACTCTGCATATAAGTTAAACAAGGAGGGTGACAATATACAGCCTTGACGTACTTCTTTCCCAATTTGGAAAAAGTCTGTTGTTCCCTGTCCGGTTCTAACTGTTGCTTGTTGCACTGCATACAGATTTCTCAGGAGGCAGGTAAGATGGTCTGGTATTTCCATCTCTTCTAGAATTTTCCACAGTTTGTTGTGATCCACATAGTCAAAGGCTTTGGCATAGTCAATAAAGCAGAAATAGATGTTTTTCTGGAACTCTCTTTCTTTTTCAATGATCCAGCGGATGTTGGCAATTTGATCTCTGGTTCCTCTGCCTTTTCTAAATCCAGCTTGAACATCTGGAAGATCACGGTTCATGTATTCTTGAAGCTTGGCTTGGAGAATTTTGAGCATTACTTTGCTAGCGTGTGAGATGAGTGCAATTGTGCGGTAGTTTGAGCATTCTTTGGCATTGCCTTTCTTTAGGACTGGAATGAAAACTGACCTTTTCTAGTCCTGTGGCCACTACTGAGTTTTCCAAATTTGCTGGCATATTTAGTGCAGCACTTTTACAGCATCACCTTTCAGGATTTGAAATAGCTCAACTGGAATTCCTTCACCTCCACTAGCTTTTTTCATAGTGATGCTTCGTAAAGCCCACTTCACATTCCGGAATGTCTGGCTCTGGGTGAGTGATCACACCATTGTGGTTATCTGGGTCATGAAGATCTTTTTTGCATATCTCCTTATTAATTCACAAATAACCAATTTATTCATTCATCTATCCATTCATGTGACAAATATTTTTTGAGCAGTTACTATGTGCCAGGTACATAGTGCATAGTAACCTGATGCAAAGAGTCAGCTCTTTGCATCAGGTGGCCAAAGTATTGGAGCTTCAGCTTCAGCATCAGTCCTTCTAATGAATATTCAGGATTGATTTCCTTTAGGATTGACTGGTTGGATCTCCTTGCAGTCCAAAGGACTCTCAAGAGTCTTCTCCAACACAGGTATTTGATAAATGTTCATTTCCCTTTCCTCTTCTCTTTTATAAAAGGGAAAGTGATTTGATGTAAATAATTGAATTATCTTTTGAGATTAGGAAATAAGCACATTATTTATTCCATATTAAAGGAAGGGGTAGGTACATGTTTTAAAATTTTTTTTGTTTTCTGAGCAAACTTAAATGGCAATTGCTCTGGAGGAGGATAGCCTTAGTCTTCATACCAAGTAGTCCTGGTAATTCAGGTTTTATTTTCCCAGAAGAGCACTGTCTTGAGGGGCTGCACACTCCGCTGGGCCTTAAAAGAGTCATACATTTCATCTTTTTGGTTCTCAGTTTCTTCAAGACAGAGTTATGATAGATGATTTCTACAATCCCTTTCAGAGTTAACATCACTTTTAAAATATTTATTTATTTATTTGGCTGCTACAGGTCTTAGTTTGGCACTCGGAATCTTTGATCTTCACTGGGGCATGCAGATTCTTTTAGTTATAGCGTGTGGGATCCTTCAGCCTTGGCATGTGGGATCCAGCTCCCCAACCAGGGATTGAATCCTGGCCCCCACACTGGGAGCACAGATTCCCAGCCACTGGACCACTAGTGAAGTTCTTGTTTTTTTTTTTTTTAATAAATGCTTACCATACTAAATCCACTCAAATGGATGAATGGCAGGTTCCAGAACAAATTTGAGACCCATGCCTATAAAAAATGATAGCAACTAACTATGATTTTTTTTTAATTGTTTTACTGTGAAGAAGTAGACAGATCAACTGTATAATTTGTTTTCATTGCCAGGGGAAGACTGTCCATTGGAAATAAGGAAAGAGATAGACACAATATGATTAATGATCACTATTTTAAAAAATGAATTCTCGCATTTTTTGAATATTTTTTTTACCATGTCCTTCACATGTGTTACTTGTATAATTCTCATAACAACCTAAAAGGTTAAAGATGTTTTTATTATCCCTAGGATGTAGATTTGGGAATTGAGGCTGAGTGAGGTTATACAGTTTACCCAAGAATGTAAGTGGTAAGCTGTTACAGAAGCGTAGGTCTAGCTGAAACCAAAACCACATTCTTAACCACTTGCTGCTTGCTACTGCCAACTGTTGCTGCCAGCTAACCAGCTTTCTTGCTGAAATAAGTTTTCATCATGGCCTTGCCGTGGAATATGTCACGATTGTTTTTTCCATATGCCATAATGTGTTTCATTTCACCTCGGATGGGTCAGAAGATTAACTTTCAAGAGAGATGGACTGTGTCCACTCTAAACAGAACTAGAGGTAGCCTTACAGCATCTGCAAATCCTGTGCTGGTGTCTCTTCATCACAGCTTGAATATGGTCTTATGCGTTTGTTTGTTTTTTCTATCTTTCCTTTAGAGTAGGCCAAAACAACTTGATTTTTCTCTCAATTTAGCTGTGAACACAGATGCATTTTCAAACTAAAGGTTATTTATTTATTTATTTTGCCTCTTCCACGTTATCAAAACTAGATACAATCCATTAAAAGTGGCTGCCCAGCCTCAAGGGCTTAACCAGCTCAGTGGCATAATGCATGATATTTGATTTTCAGATGGAAGAGAGAATGTTTGAGATGTTGGGAGATGTTGGGAGACCTCTCTCTGTTTTGGTGTGACATATAGAAAGGGATGGAGTTATTTCATTTATCTCGTTGCCCAAATCCAGATGACTTTGACAGCAAAAGTGTTTGCCATCCTACCCTCTAGAAAGGACCCCCTTTCTCTCCACAATTCTGTCATCCATCCTCAGAGATGATCTGCAGTACCTACGACTCCAGTCTTAACTTGGTCTTGAATATTAGCTTCCAAAGTTTTTTCACCACTATCCACAGAAAGAAATGCACAGTACATCACAGTCTTCCCTTTTCATATACACAGAGCACTCTATTCTCCTTTCCAGCATGTATCACAATTTGTAATCCTAAATTTGTAGGATTGCTTATTTCATGTCCCCTGCTGCCCTGCTTGCCCCTCGTGGACCGGAGGCTTCAAGAGGGTAAGCTTTGCTAACTTTCCAATGTTCAGAGCTAAGCATGCGTGTGTGCATGCTAAGTTGCTTCAGTTGTGTCCAACTCTTTGCGACCCTGTGGACTGTACCCTCGAGGCTCCTCTGTCCATGGGATTCTCCAGGCAAGAATACTGGAGTGGGTTACCATTCCCTTCCCTAGGGGATATTCCTGACCCAGGGATTGAACTCGCGTCTCTTGTGTCTTCTTCATCAGCAGGCAGGTACATTACCACTAGCACCACTTGGGAAACCCAGAGCTTAGCATAACACCTAGCATATCTGGTGGCTCAGATCATCAAGAATCTGCCTTGCAGGAGACCTGAGTTCGATCCCTGGGTTGGGAAGATCCCCTGGAGAAGAAAATGGCAACCCACTCCAGTATTCTTGTCTGGAGAATTCCATGGACAGAATAGTCTGGCAGCCTCCAGTCCATGGGGTCACAAAGAGTCAAATATGACTGAGTGACTAACACACACACACACACACACACACA
>SJYT01050772.1:41733-119234 GCA_006410635.1 Cephalophus harveyi | reverse complement strand
TTTTTTTTTTTGCAGTAAAAACAAACCAAAAACTATTGTCTGTCAAAGATGACTCAAACTAGTTATTCTGAAACAAGTAAATCAAAATACACACTTTAAAATAGGAAGATCCTCAACTGCCTTAGTAATAAGCTGAAAAAGTAGAGCATAGATTATTATATGCACATGTTGAGTATAATGATAGTTTGTATTTAATTATCTAATATACTCACTTGTACTAGCATATATAGGCTGACCTGATAATTGGAATTCACTATAATACTACTACAGAGGTGACAATCTGCAATGGATAAGAACTCAATATAGAATTAAAGTTTTAAAGATAGAATTTTTCTATTAATTACCATCCACAGAGATGCTTTATGGTAATGACAAGGTCTGTGTCCATGGGACTCTAGATTACAACTCAAACATTTTGCCATCCTTCTGAATAGGGCTGCCTTACATCGTCTTGGGCCTTGCTAAGTCACTTCAGTCGTGTCCAACTCTGTGCGATCCCATAGACGGCAGCCCACCAGGCTCCCCCATCCCTGGGATTCTCCAGGCAAGAACACTGGAGTGGGTTGCCATTTCCTTCTCCAATGCATGAAAGTGAAAGTGAAGTCGCTCAGCCGGATCTGACTCTTAGCGACCCCATGGACTGCAGCCTACCAGGCTCCTCCATCCATGGGATTTTCCAGGGAAGAGTACTGGAATGGGGTGCCATTGCCTTGGGGGAGCTTTAAATATCAGGTGAGCTGTAGACACACTTGAACTTTTCAGGTTAGATCGTCTCTGCCTCCAAACCCAGCGAGAAGGTTATAATAAAGAGAAAACTGGCAAGAAGGGTGCTTGACCCAGCTATTAAGTGCCTGCAGTAACTAAACAGAAAACGCATTTTCATTTTGAGATTTGAAGTATTTCATAGGAGCCTCTTTTCTCCCAATGACCTCTTGCTTCTTGGCTACATTTAATCTCCTGATTAAACTTCTCGAGTACCANGAGCCCATCCTTGCATGAAATGTTCCCTTGGTATCTCTAATTTTCTTGAAGAGATCTCTAGTCTTTCCCATTCTGTTGTTTTCCTCTATTTCTTTGCATTGATCGCTGAAGAAGGCTTTCTTATCTCTTCTTGCTATTCTTTGGAACTCTGCATTCAGATGCTTATATCTTTCCTTTTCTCCTTGGCTTTTCGCTTCTCTTCTTTTCACAGCTATTTGTAAGGCCTCCCCAGACAGCCATTCTGCTTATCCTTTAGTATAATCATTTTCTTGCCTAAAACCTGAACGCCTTTCTCTTTTGTATTGTTTGTTTGACAAAGCCTCTAACTTAAGCTAACTCTTTAACTTCCCATCTACCCTCTCAGTCCTGCACCCTAGCTGCACACACAGTTAGAGAAAAATAAACAACCATTTTAGCTGGTCTCGGTAGTTTATAACCATAGACTTCTGGAGGGTTCTGAGCACTGCCTAGTGAGTCTACTGCATGGTCCTGTTCATTTAGCACCGGAAACTCAAATCTCTCTTCTTCCATCTTTAACTCTGTCTTCCCTCAGGCCTGCAGCTTTTATTGTCTCCTCTAGAAAAGATTCACAAGACCCTCCTTACCCCCTAATCTTCAAATCTTCTGATAACAGTATCTACATACTTTGTTTGCCCTGGTACTAAAATGGATAAACTCTTCTAGCTGTGTCACACCCTCTTCTGATCTTGGATCTCATCCCAGAGAAATCCGCTCCTGCAATGTCCCTTCTCTCATTTACAACATCCATTTGTCTTTCGGAAGACTTGAGCTCTCACTTAAACATGTGATAGCATCTCCCATCTTAAAGACATGAAAAACTTTGACCTTGCATTCCCCCACCAGGTGTCAAGCAAATGGTTCAAAAGAATGGGATGTGTTACCTGCCCTTTCTCACCGTCCCTTCTTGCTTGAACCTCTTCACTCTTGTCCTCACAGCTGCACTGAACTGTCCTGGCTAAGTTACCAACGGCGTCCCTGGTGCCGAGGCCCAAGTCAGGTCTCGGTGTTCGTGTTTCTCTACCGCTCAGCGGCACCTGGCCAGTCGGCAGCCTTCCCGGCAGCTCTTCCCTTGATTTTCAGGACACCACTCACCTGGTTTTCCTCTTAACTGCCCCTCTTCCTTCCCCGGAGTTGTTTTAACTCCCTAATGACCCCACCCTCCAGGGGGTGCTGGTGGTAAAGAACTTGTCTGCCAATGCAGCAGACCTAAGAGATGCGGGTTCAACCCCTGGGTTGGTTGGGAAGATCCCCTGGAGGAGGGCATGGCAACCCACTCCAGTATTCTTGCCTGGAGAATCCCACGGACAGAGGAGCCTGGCGGGCTGCAGTGCATAGGGTTGCAGAGTCAGACATGACTGAAGCGACTTAGCAGGCACGCACTACATCATGGCATCAAATAGGATCCATGCACTCATCGTTCTGGATGGGTATCTCCAGCGGTCCCCTCTCGAGCCCACTTTCCTATTCTCCCCACTTGGAAGTCTATAGGTATCTTACATTCACAAATCCAATTTTATTTTTTTTAGCATCCAAAATCTTTTTAATAACAAAGGAGTGTCAGGAGTTAGTTCTTGTAGTCATGGTTGGCCTCTGGTGCACTCGAACTTCCAGCTCTTGGAGTGTACAAAGGGTTTGGTGTGGCTATGCAGGGTTCCTGGGGCCTTGCCGAAAAGCCTGTATACCTCTCTCCGCCCTTGAGAGGACCAGAGAGGACAGTGCCACACCCCGTGGGGGAGTCCAGGGCCAGCTGGTCGAAGGTGAGGATCTTGCTCCCTGGCCTTGAGGATACGACTCCGGGTGCAGCTGCTCACTCACAGAGCACACACCTTGTTTGTGCACCTCCTGAACATGCACATCAGTGAGTACAGTTCCCACGATCACAGATGTTTTGCCTTCCCAGCTAGGAAACCCTATCTTCTGATCACCCAGGAAAGGGAACGCATCCAAAATTGAATAAATTCTTTCCTTTAAAGGTTTTCCTTCCCAAGTCTGTCCCATCTCAGTAGACAGAACCATCCATGTGTTCAGGCAACAAAATCTGAGCTCTCTCTTTGCATCCTCTTTCTACCCCACAGTCAACCATCAACTCGACCTGTTGGCTCCACCTCTGAAATGCAACAGTGGTCCAGCTGTTTATCACCTCCACAGCTGTCTGAACTGAGACTGTCGTAAACTAGCATTCCATTCTGACAACCGTAGTCAGTGATCTTTTAAAACCTCTCGACTAGATTGTGTCATTCCCTTGTCTGGAAACTTCTGGTGGTTTCCTGTTATTTTCAGGGACCATACGTGATCTGGTTTCTGCCAACCTCTTTAACCTGATGTTCTAATTCTCCTTTCCTTGCTCACTGTTCACACTGGCCTCTTCCCTGTTCTCAACCATGCCAAGCACCCTCACACCTCAGGGCTTTTGTTCTTCTGGGATAATGCCCTTGAATCAGTCACGTGGTCAATTCCCTAACTTCACTGAAGGACCTGCTCAAATGTCAACCGCCGGCCCCCACCCCTCCAAGTCCACCTGGTCTAAAATAATCTGCCCATCACTTTTCTCCATAGCATTTAGTACCATCTGACATTTATCAATTATTGGTCTGCATTTGTGAATTTGCCTACTTGCTACAATTTGTAACCCTAAAAACCAATACCTGCAGTACTTTTGTGGTCATTTGTGGGTGTGTACACAGCAGTGAAAAATCTGAGTCCCTTGCAGAACATCTGGTTTGTGCCCCAAGGTCCTCGATGTGTGGTACAGATCACTTGGCGTGAACTGAACATGCTCATGTACATCTTGGATAGGACCAGACTTCAAGGACTGCTGGCATGGACCCAACGTCTTATGGACATTTTTCGTGCTTTTTGTTGGCTATTTTGTGGTTTAAAACAGCCCTGAAGCGTGGTGCTCAAGTCCTATCTCCTGTTCCCAAGCTCAAGGAAGATCTGATGTGCCTTATGGAAGAAAACGTGTGTGGGACAAGCTCCACTCAGGCATGAGCTACAGCACTGTTGGCCCTGTGTTCAACGTTGCTGCTGCTAAGTCACTTCAGTCGTGTCCGACCCTGTGCGACCCTGTAGACAGCAGCCCACCAGGCTCCCCCGTCCCTGGAATTCTCCAGGCAAGAACACTGGAGTGGGTTGCCATTTCCTTTTCCAATGCGTGAAAGTGAAGTCACTGAGTCGTGTCCAACTCTTAGTGACCCCATGGACTGCAGCCTACCAGGCTCCTCCGTCCATGGGATTTTCCAGCCAAGAATACTGGAGTGGGGTGCCATTGCCTTCTCCATGTTCAACATTAGTGAAGCAATAATATCTATTACATAAGGTATCTTTAAACAGAAAGACACAAAAAACATCATTTGTTGATCAAATGATGATATTGTGAGCAGAGGTTCACAGGAAGCTAACTGTATTCCCACCAGGAGCAGCGGTTCAGTAATTGCTAATGCAGTGTTCACGGCAACTTTACAGAACTACCAAACAACAAGAGTCAACCACATCTATTTCCTATTACCGCCTAACATTATAGATTTACCTTCTTGTTTAAAAGGCAAATGACTCCAAGGCAAGAATTTCCTTTTATTATTTTTTTTTATTGCCTTATATCAGCTTTACAACAATGCTTGACATTCAGCAGAAACCTAGAAATATTTGAATGAATAATTAATAACAAGTAAAGGATGGATAAGCAATGCCTCAAAGACACTCAAATAGCTAAAAGAGTTATAGTAAATATTCAGCCTCACTAGTCATCATGGAAATGTAACCAAAATGAGCCAAGGTCCTCCCTCCCCCAACCAATACTACTTCCTAGTGCTGATGAGGATTCAGCAAAATGACTCAAGCCATTATTAAAAGACCAAAAATAAAAGTGCATATTCTTCAACCCAGCAATTCCACTCCCAGAAAATAAAACCTGGATCTGTGAAAATTTTTGTCAGTAAGTATAATTAACAATAACAGTACAAATCACTTCAAAATATAAATTGATGAAACAGTGGTAATACAATGTAACATTACATAGCTATCCGAAAAGTGTCAAAAACTAAAGATGGAAAAAATGCTCATTAAACATGAACACAGATCATTAACAAACAGGTACAACAGAAGCTTTTATTTCTTAAAAGTCTAAATGCATAAAAACATGAAAATGTCTGCAGTAGTTATTATCACTAAATGTTAAGATGAATACTCTGAAATCTTGGTGTTTCTTGTATTTTCCCAGTTTTTCCTTATAATATATGTGTCACTTTTGTAATCAGAAAAAAGGGGAGGGAGGGAGGTTTGGAAGTAAATTTAACAAATCAATTCTGAAGTTCTGAGTCCCTAGCAAAGTATTCTTTCCCTAAGATGGCCATCCTTAAACCTTAGTAACTCTGCTACTAATTCAAATTAATACGGCAGGAGGTGCTGTTTGGGAACCCAAAGTTTAAATGAAGCTACAGGTTCATATAAGAATCTTATATGTTCATACAGGAACATATAAATTCAGCACCTCTTATTGCTGTAGTAACCACTCTACTCATTCCCAGCTCTACAACTTATTAGCTCGATGGCGTTTCCTTAACTGTTAAAGGTGATAAGAGTACTTTGCTCAGAGGAATGTTGAGGTTTAAATGAATTAACATTTCATTTATAATAGAACCCAATATATGCAAGCCGTACATGTACTGGCTATTTCTGCCAAAACATAACTGTTAGATGGTGTGTTCCACTGTGGCTACAGAAATAAGTGTCTTAGAGGAGAAAGATGATCCTTATAATCTCTTAGCACATCAACACAAAAATGCATTACTTTTTCCTTTTATAGATCATTTTTGATCACAACATTATGCAACATTCTAGTTATGAGTTTCCTGCCATCTTTTTTAAGGAGAGAAAGATGAGACAAATTATATGGGGGGGAAGTTTACATTCTATACCACTCTACTGGTACAAGACACATGCTTAGGCTCTGATCTAAGACCACAGCACCACTAGTAAAAACAGTCACATGTTCACATACCATATACAGTCACAGTTTGTATCAACTAGTGTTTCTCCTGAACCAACGAAACTAAAATTTGAAATGCAGAAATTGAGTGTACCCAACTGTACAAATTGCTAGAAACTACACACTACTTTTCATTTTTAACATTTTCAAATCCTCATTCACCTACCACAAAATGAAGCCAAAAAGGAGAACACATTCATCATTATTTAAACTTGAAACAGATCACAGGCTTCATGGGCATGCTGCTGCTACTGCCAAGTTGCTCCAGTCATGTCCGACTCTCTGCAACCCCATGACTGTAGCCCACCAGGCTCCTCTGTCCATGGGATTCTCCAGGTAAGAATACTGGAGAGGCAAAACCTTCAGTAGCTTACATTTTGTTCATGACAAGGCCAGTGTGTCAAACACTTCCTAGAAATTCAGTAAATTTTTCCAAGAGTAGTAATAAATATTAAACTAAAAAGAGCCAAAAGCACTCAACAATTCTCAAACAGATATTCATCAAAATGAGGTAAGTCTAATGTGTCATTTGCTAAAGAATTTAATGCTGAAGCAGAAAAAAACTCATCAAAAATATCAGTCTTCATGGGGCTTTCCGAGTTCAATGTTCTAATAAAGGCATTATTTGTGAGTGAATCTAGCTGAAGTTCACTCTGGTTTTTCTTGGGGCTGCAGTAATTATGCTCCTGCCTCAGATGTGTGTTGTGGGGAATACTGTTTACTTCATTGGGAACTGGTGCCGGGATGTGACTATCTCCCATTTCTAAATACCTGAAGTCAGCCTCCCCGTTTTCTGAGAGCTCTGTTGAAACCACACTGGTCGGGGACAGTAATTCTGCTAGAATTTCTTCATGCGTCTGACCACTGTACGGGGAAACACCGGGAACTGTGGCACACTCTGATTTATTATCGGCAATGTCAATTTGACGCTGCAGTTCTTGCAGCAAGCCTTCTATTGACTCACCGTCATTTGGAGACCCACAATGGGATACCTGTTCCGAAGGTTCACTTGGAAGTGTTCCGTTTTGGGGGGAAGACATCAGAGCGGCTAATTTCTTCTTTTTTGCCTTAAGTTTTTTAAGAAGTTTTAGACGGAGTTTATGAATCTGACCCTCAATTGTGTCTCCATGGTTTGGTGAAGAAACACCATTTTCATTTCCATGAGAATTGTGGTTGAGGTGAGCTCCACAGGAGGCACTTTCACATCTCTTCCAAACTTCCGAATCACCAGTGCCATCAGCACGGGGAGGGGAAGCTGTGCTGGCTGGTGACTGATGGCTTGGAGGAGAGTTACTCACCAGAGGTGGCTTAGCTGCCCTCCTGTGAGCTTTCCTGGAGGCCTGGCTGGCCTTTTGTCTTGAACCTTTAGTTTGAAAGCCACCAAAATTACTTGCCCCCTTAACTGAAGGCTGCAAATCAGTCACAGTGTTTCTGTTATGAGCTGAAACACAAGAGGGCATAAAAGAAACACCCTTGCTTAATAAGCCTTTAACCCAACTTCCCACAAATGGTTTCTTCTCTTTCAGAGGTGGATTCTGTAACGGCTTAGCTGTTACAGTTTGAGAAAATGCTGTGGTTTCTTTTTCCTTCCAAGCAGATACCTGAGATGTAACATGTTGTTCTGGATTTAACTTCTTAGTTTCTGGTGCAAGAAACTGTTTCAATAAAGCATTCCTCTCCAGCACAACTGTACCCTCAGTGTCTACTGACTTTACCTGCTGGGTAAGGTCACCAGCATGAGTGTCATTCACAGGCTGAGTAACTACAGTATCTTCTGTAGTCACCTGTACTGATGGCATAGTTAAGAGTTGGGATGAAAAGCTTAAATCCATAGACTGGTTGTGGGCAAGCTTGTCCTCGCATGGGGCCACTAAAAAAGCTATGAGTGGCTCCTCTGACTGCAAAGTGTTTGCTTCAACAACCCCTGCATTTTCTGCCACAGGTTTGTGTTCTAATAAAAAACCTTCAGAGTTGGACTGTACTTCTTCAAGTGTCAAAGGTAAGATACTGCTGTCAACTGAACCTTTCAGATCTGGAAGGGAATGATGTCCAGGAGCTACGGCTTCATCCTGTGAGAGGGTATTAGGAACCATGGACACATCTGTGGGGTGTGTTCCTGAGGATGGTTCAGCTGAGGCAGCTTCGCCTGTAGAACGTGCTGCTGCAGACGCTTGCTTCTCGTTGCCAAAAGCGTACTGGTCACTAGTCTTTTTAAGTTGATGACAGGCAGGTGCTTTATCTGTCATCTGGGATGTTTTTCTTTCCCAAATAACAATATGTATCTCCGAAGCGGGAACCTGAAACGTCTCATGCCTTTCAGAACACAGGCCTTTTAAGTCATCACATTCTAGCCAACTTCCTGGGGAATGGGGAGTGAAAGTGAGAGGTTAGATATTCAAACAGACCACTATCCTAGGTAACTTTCTTCTGGCTTTTTTAACTGCTATTATTACTGAATACCCACTAAAAGAGAACTTGAAAACATGGCCTTATCCTTATGTCACCATTTTTCCCTGCCGAATATCAAGTCCTTGGATTTGGATAACAAAAGTTATGGGCTAACATCCAGAAATGTGAAAAACTGAGGCAGTGTTTACTCTTTTCTAAAATGCTCATAAAAATCAAGACAGAAGTATCTTTAACTTATGGAACTGAGAGTGCAGTATCACCTGATATATCTAACAATATCAGAAAATAGATTAGGTTTTTCATATATATAAATCTTCAAGATAAATGAAGCTTGTTACCTCAAATACCAACATTTAATTTGATTATTTTATTGGTGGGGGGGGTGGTTAGGAAAAAAATAAAAGCTTAGGTTTTTGGGTGTCTGCTCTTATTTCTAAGCTCCTGTTTTCTCATTTGTCAAGTAGGGATGAGATGATCAATGACAGGGAAAGACATTAAATACCCCCTCTAAAACACCAAAAAATCCCAAACAAAACTATCTGCTAAGTAAGTTTATGTCGATACAGTCTTATAAACAATCCGAACCCACTACTTCTTATCCTATACCCATTAAAATTTTCTTTGCCTAGGTCAGTGGATCTCCACCACAAACATATGTTAGAACCATCTGATTACTATCTGGGCTGAAGCCTCAGAGATTGATTCACTGCTCTAGAGTAGAGCCAGGATATTTTTTATAAGCTAACCATACAATTATAATATATTTGTCAAAGTTGGAAAACACCTAACCTCTTCTCTTTGAAGAGGATTTTTCATTCTCTAGAATGCAATTAGAAAACTATAATTTTTTTTCGAAGTTTTTTTTAAGCTATTGAGAACTAATCCCCCCTAAATTCTGAAGTAGGGTAAAGCTTTAAGGTAATATCTATATTTATGAGTTTCCATTTGCAAAGTGCTTTTATAAGCATATTGTGATATATATCCAAACTATCCCCAGGAAGAACATTCGGTGAAAAATAGCAGACTATAAACCAATAGTAGTCTCTCACCTCAATCTCTGTTTAAAAAAGCAATATGCATATGCATGTGTATACTCATAAACATGCTAATATAAACAAACAAAGGCAGTCATGAGGAGTGATTCTAAAGCAGGGTGATGGGGTAGAGGAGAGGGGTGGGGTTGTAACAGGCAAGGACAAGAAGAGAGAAAACAATGTCAAGGCAACATTTATCTTAAAAGAACAACAACTAGAGTTCAGTCCCCACGCCTATTATTGTAAAAGAAAAATGTTTAAGCACTTACCATCAGCATCTAAAATCCATGTTACAAAATGATTATTTGCTTGGTACTGAATTACAGAAGTTACTTGATAAAGACAGCCTTCAGAATGAAATGAATAGCGCTGCAAGTCATTATGGGGTAAGCCTTCCACAAAGTGTAACATGAATACGAGAGAGACTCTGTAGGGGAGAAAGGCAAGAGAAGTCAAATGAATGTGATGCCACGTGTCTGGCTGCACAAAAGATGGTCTGAGGCAAGTGAGTCACACATAACACTCCCAAGGCCAAATGCACTGCTTTTTCTTGAGAACCTCCAGATGTGTGCCTTAATTAGAAACGGAGAACTCATTTGAAGACGTGTGTAACAGTACACCCTTCTCAGAATGGTGTCACTGACGGTTGGAGGCCATCATGCAGTAAAGCTCTAACACAGGCCATTAAACAAAACTTGCTCTGTAAGCTGCACCACTGCTTTGGCTTACAGAAGATCTCTTGAAAACTACTTCACAGAATCAAAAGAAAAAAATCTAGACCTTTGAGAATTTTCTTTGGCACCAACTGCCCAAATTTAACTCCTTTTTTGTGAGATGGGACAGGTAATATGTGAAACAAAACAACAAACCTAAGATATTCAAATAAACATTTTTAAAAAATCAAATAAGCTAATAATTTGGCCTATTTCTCTGTTTTCTCAGGAAGTAGACAGACCCATCAAGTTAAAATTCTACTTAGAAAAAGTTTATTAGATGGGACAGGTAATATGTGAAAGAAAACAACAAACCTAAGATATTCAAATAAACATTTTTAAAAAATCAAATAAGCTAATAATTTGGCCTATTTCTCTGTTTTCTCAGGAAGTAGACAGACCCATCAAGTTAAAATTCTACTTAGAAAAAGTTTATTTCTGATGAAGTAGAAAAGAAAACATACTGGTTGATTTATTATAAATTTCAAAACATCTGCAATTTCAAAAATACATTATTACAGTAACATGACAAACCAGAGAACAGAACCCAGAATAGGCCTCAGATAACTAAATTTAACAGAACTTTCATGATTTACAAAAAAAATGTTGAATATCTCTTTTCCCAATATTTAAACAGATGTCAAAACTTACTTAGCTTATCAACATTTATTCAGCTGAAATAAACTTGAATCAGTGTCCAAAAATGTAGATTATCCAAACTGACAAGGGATAATTTGTAAATTATTCCTTGTCAATCTATTAGAGAATAATCCAGTCTTTACGTAACTATAAATAAAAAGTCCTGTAAAACTGTCTATATCAATAAATTCTGTTTTTTGCCACATATTGATCTGTGATGCCAAAAGTGGGGAGAATTTAAAAATTGTGAAGCATTTAAGTGTTTAGAAAATTAATGGGCATTTGAAGAATTTGGAGAAAATTCACAATGCATATATAACAAAGCACATGAAAACATAATCAATAACTCCAGGAAAAATAAAGAGCTATGAAAGAGATGAAACATAACCACATATACTCCTTGGCAGGAGAAAGGATGTATGTATACTCATAATAAACAAGGAAGTACTGATTTAACCAAAAAATGTAGTCATATTGGAAGGACAGGGAGAGGTTAAACACAGGTGGGGCCCAGGTGATGGTGTGAGAGCCCCAGTCCTCAATATTTTAAAAGGTGGCAAAGGTACACTGCACTGAAATGTCAAAGTGAATGCTACCTTAAAGGTTTAAAGCAGGCGCCTGGAAATGGACTAGGAGGGGCGCTGTTCTTCTCTCCTTTTAGGTCTTGGCACTAGTAGATTAACAGATTTTGTTACCTGGGTGAAAATAAAACCTTTAGGAAAGGTCCTGAGGGATTTCTTGGCACATCCAAGGCCATTGGGAAACGGGAAGAGAAGGTTAATGTCACTGGTTCTTTACTACATCAAATGAAACCTCAAAACATGTCCTTTAGGTAGGGACAAAATTACAGAGGAGGTATGTTTGTGAGTGTATTAACAAAAAAGAGAGAGAAACTGCCTAATGTGGAACTGCTGCTGCTGCTGCTAAGTCACTTCAGTTGTGTCCATCTCTGTGCGACCTCAGAGATGGCAGCCTACCAGGCTCCCCTGTCCCTGGGATTCTCCAGGCAAGAACACTGGAGTGGGTTGCCATTTCCTTCTCCAATGCATCTGAGTGAAAAGTGAAAGTGAAGTCGCTCAGTTGTGTCCGACTCTTCACGATCCCATGGACTGTAGTCCACCAGGCTCCTCTGTCCATGGATTTTTCAGGCAAGAGTACTGGAGTGGGGTGCCACTGCCTTCTCTGAACATGGAACTGACCTGTGAACTTTTACAGAGATGGGGCTTCTGATAACACTTAAAAAGAAAATTCTGATCAGTCCACCCACTGAGGAAAAACAGAAGGGTTGGTGATATATAATGAAGATATATCTGCTCAAGGGCAGCAGAAAGCTTACAGAAGGATGAAGAATTAGCACGCTGAAGTCTGGGAGAAGATGGAAACTCAGATAGATGAGCCTATGGCTCATTTTGAATCATCTTAGTTCTTGAAACCAGGTTAAGGAAATCCCAGAATTCTAATGACTCTAGTCACTTGACAGAGGTGAGGAAAATGGAAGTTTAACAAGCTTAAAAGAGAGAAGACAAAGAAAAAAAGGAGGAGATAGTAGGTGTGGGGTCAGACAATTTCCCTAAGTCAGCTCTGCAGTGGTGTGTCACCTGAAAAGCTTACCAGAGTTCCTGACAAAGAGAAGCACTTTGGCAATTCATAAACCTATGCTAACTCAAACTTCTGAAAAGCAAGTTGCAGTCATCACTTTCAATACTACACACTGGGGGGGGGGAAAAAGTAAATCCACATTCACTTTGTTCTAAAAATAGTAAAGCAATTTAAACTCACTTTTCTAATACCATTTTTCTTATTTGTGACTTATTGTTGCAATTGTTACACGGACCAAAATGGGCAGCCTTAAGTGGGTGCCACTCAGGGATGACATTTGTAAAGGTGACCAGATTCTTCATACATCTATTAAAAAAAAGAAAAAAAAAAAAGAGAGAGAGAGAGAGACATAATTTTGATTAAGTTAAATTCATTCATGTTACCTTAAATCAATGACTAAAACAGAAGGCACTTTCCTTTATTTATTCATACTTTCCTATTCCCGCAAAAGTATGTCAATGTTCCTTCCTAACCCTACCCTAGTAAAGTTCTCTGTAAGGACTCTCCACATTAATTATCTGTAGTTTCTCAGCTATGAGATGAAAATGTTAAAGGCAGGGTTTCTCAAGGGCAATCCCATTGCTATATATTTTGCACTGGGTTATTCTTCGCTGGATGGCACTGACCTGTGCACTGGAGGATGTTGGGCCTCATTCCTGGCCTCTCTACACACGAGAAGCCGTAACAGCCTCCAGCTGCAGCAACTAGCTATCTCCAGACACTGCCAAACGTCCCACAGGGCAGAAAAGAGCCCTGAGTGAAGGACCACTGCTTTAAGGCTTTCAAATGTATTAAGAGTTCATCCTTACTCAAAAAATTCACCATCTGGCTATCCATTACTAACAACCAAAAATGAAAAGGGGCACTTACAAAAACATATTCAGGAATAGCACCAACTTAATTATTTTGATTCTTAAACTATAAGAATATCAGTTGTGAAAAAATACGGTTTTCACAGTTTACATGAGTTCTAAATTTTGCACTTTAAGCCTGAATATTTGATAGCAACAGCATCTGCAAACATGATCTTTACAGATGCACACTACAATTCAACTCGATTAACAGTATCTTTAAAAGAGCAATTATTTATTATCTGAGAGACATCACCTTTTTTTATAAATAACAACAAATACCAGTAACTTATATGTGAGGTAATGTTACAAATAGATCAATTCTCGGGGAAGCTAACATTTTAAAGGCGAAGCCACATAAAGGTATCAACAAACGCACTGACTGTTATTTCTGCTACATTCTCAGTTTCCAAAGATAAATATTAAGTAAAAGCTCCTATTTTTCATTAATAAAAGGGAGTTTGTCTCAGCAAATAAGCATTAATGCCCCACATGACATCTCACATTCCTGAGCAGGTATTACATATAAGGCACTAAGCCAAACTCATCTACCAAAACATCCCTGTGGCAGGCACTCTTTTCATCCCCATTTTACAGATGAGGAAAATGAGACACATCAGATGATAAGCCCGACAGGCATGAAATGAGTTCAGGGAGCCCAACTCCAAGGTCTTTAACTGCCTGCAGAAACTATCTTCTAAATCAAGTCAAAAGCTCTTAAACTAGCACTAAAAACAGCAACACACAAGTGAAGAAGTTTGAGGATATTCTTCCACCAGATTAAGTGAAAGTAAGTTTCAATGAAATGCCACTTCATTTTACGCTTTTCCCCTCTAACTACTTATACTTTTAGAGCAAAAAACTCTAACAACAACAAAAAAAGGGGGGGTGGGGTTGCCAGTGGTTGGTGGATTCTTTCCCTTGAGCTCTCATAGTTTTTCTATACGGCTCCAAAGTGCACTTTTCACTTTGTATTCAAAGCCAAGAGATCAAAATAACTGCTAAGTCACTGGCCCTCTGTTATGCTTTCATGTTACTTCCCTAACTAACTGTCTGAATTTGGCCAGAATAAAGATGATTTCTGCTGAATTCCTGGCACAGAGAATATGCTCAGTGAAAAGCTGTCAAACAAGAGATACAGATTCTGGAAAAGCTATCATCAAGCTGACTGTTGTCTTCAGGCTTGTTTCTGTTACTTATATTATTTAAGACCCAGGTGGAGATTAAGCAGCATACCTCAGTGAGCAGGCAAGTCTGAGGGGACAGAAAGCCTAAGCCTGAGTTGTTCCACTTACTAGTCTGTCACCTCAGGCATCAATTTAACCTCTTTCAAGTTTCAGTTTCCACATCTGTCAAACGAGGAGAAAGTCAGATAATTTATAGAACTCAATGCCAGAGGACCTAGAAGCAGATGTTTGTTCTAATACTCATACAGAGTTACTTAAGTCCTAGGTATGAGTGAAATGCTAATTTTACTCTGTTCCCTGATGGACAGGGAAGCCTGGTGTGCTGCAGTCCACGGGGTCACAAAGAGTCACCTGTGACTGAGCGACTGAACTGAACTCTGTTCTAGTCATTTTGACTTAACTGATTTGAAAAAAAAAAACAAAAACAAATGCTTCCTGGTTCTACAACCTGGAATTCCTGGAGCATTCTCTCACACTCAGCTCTCCTTGACTACTCCCTAAATACCTAAAAATAGTCTCAATTAAGATAATGAATATCTGAAGTAGTATTTTTTCATATATATTTATTCAATAACTTGGAGACTCCAAATTTTCTAGTTATTAACAGGTGACTTCAATAAAAGAGGAAAGGATTTACCTCTATCGTAACAGTTTGAATAAATGACCGACAGAACCAGCGTGGTCATGTTTTACTTTACAGACAGCCAGTGACTTTCTCACATATGGACACAGCAAGGGTGTCGTGTCTGATAAATTTTCTCTCCCTGACTCCTCTTCCAAAGCCTAATTTCTCTATTTTTTTTTAACATGGCAGGTGTATGGAAGCAAAGTAACTTTGCAGCTTCTTTCTTCTGCATGTTTCGTCCTGAGTACCAATCTCAGGGTCATGTACAACAATCGTGATCTCTCTAATCCTCACCTAGAGGCAGCAGGGAAGTAGAAAGCTGAGACAGTTCACGTGTAGAAGGATTCTGGTGGTGGCTCTTTCATAGGACTAAGGGAAGGAATGGGAGAGCATAAGTTACCTCTGAGATCTGCTGCCAAGACTCTGGGAACCTAAAATCAAGTTTCCACAATGTTGAAAACAAGCAAACAAAAGCCCTAGTCTCTAATATAGGAGTAAACAAAACACATATGGCTTTGCAAAGAATTCTAAGAGGTATACTTACTCAGCAGGGAATCCAGCAGAAGTGGGGGAGGCAGGGGACTGTGCTACTTCACCATTAGTCCCCACTTCCCACTAAAGAACTTCTTAACAAAATTCCCTCTAGTAATCTATCAAACCATTTATGTTTATTTATTATTATTATTTTTGGTACTCTTTTAGTATGAAAAAGCAAGTAAATAATGCAGTTTCTGGGGCTCAATTTTTTCCTTTTAGCGATGGAGAAACTTCAATACACAAAAGGAAATTTTATCAAGGGTAAAGACAGCAATGCTACAAGTGGAAGCAAGTTTTCTTCGTATTTCTTTACTTGGAGACATTTTCAACAGAATGAATCCACTAAAGAAAACAGAAACACTAACCTGTTTTGATACTTGTGTCCACAGTGTGAACATTCAAAATTCCAAGAAAAAGAGTAGGTGAAGAGCTGTTCAATGTGGGCTTCTATTTTTAAGAGCAGGGGAAATGCAAACACAGGGCTTTCCATATCACCTTGAAGAAGAAAAAGAAAAATTATTGCTCATAATGAACTGAAAAAAAAAATTACAAATTGTCTTTTCTCACTACATGCACAGCATGAATATATGGGAATACATATATATGATAGAGTAAGTTACTCACAGTTGGGCAACAGAAGTTTTTGAAGCACTTTCTAAAAATGCCCATCATCTTAATTAACACTCACTATCTTTCATTTGTCTTGGTGACACTTATGAAAACATCTAAGACAAAGATACAAAAGACTCACACTGTCTCCTCAGATAAGCTTTTCTCTGGGAAAAAGAAATCCTCATAACTGTGACAGCTCTAAAGCATCATAAAAACAAAGCAAAAATATGTAGATTTATTTGGTACAGATGCTAAAAATAATATAACTGGAGAAACACTGTAGGATGATAATTTCCAAGTTGGACAAAACCATGAAAAAAAGCAATCTCTACTCTGACTCTCTTGTTCTACAAAGTGGTGAGGGCATGACGCACCAGACTCACAGAACCAGACTCCTCAGCCACTCCTCTTCTTAATCTTTTAACAATTAAACTTCAACAACTTTAAAACTAAAGAACATCTGAATTTTGTTGTCATTAAAACTAAAGCTGAACTGTGGATTCTGTCTTCCAATTTGGAGAGCAGCATGTTAGAAGGAGGATTTAGATTGTCCTCACATTCATCCTCCAATTGCTTTCCCTCCTTTCTATTCGCCGGGGAGCTTAGATGCTGCCTTACTGATTTGGCCCAAGGACTAATCCGAGCCCTGCCATCGTCTCCCTCCCCTGGGACAGCCTCACTTCTGACATTCGCTTCTCCCCAACCCTGGAACTACAGTTGTCTGGAACACAGTTGAGAGGAGTCATCTCGGTCGGCTGTACTGAAAGGCAGAATAGTGGATGTTCCTGCCTAAGGATCAGTGGTCTTAGGCACCACTCTATCAGTATCAGTTGTCACAAAGGTTATAGTCCCACTGCTATTTTCGTAAAAAAAAAACAAAAACAAAACAGAAATCCAAAATACTTTTCATAAACAGAAATAACAAATTAATCTCCTAAAAATGAACATCATATGCATAAAGAGTGTGTAGTATAGCATGAGTTTGTAACTAATTATCAGCCTTTACTTACTCTGTTGAAATATCAAGTGAAAAAGTAAATAATTTATATTGCATTATAACAACATAATCTTTAGCTCTAAAAAAAATATATAGTTCTCAACAAATCAAACTATCACAAAAGAGCTCGAAACACAATTGAATAGGTTATATGATTACAGACCATTTTAGGTAATGTACATAGCTCCTAAATTGATCCTAATTATTTTTCCTTTGATTATCAGTTTTAGGTCTGAAGCGCCCTATTAGAGAAACATACAATACCAAAGCTTATTTCTAATTTTGATAACCTCCTGTCTAAATTAAGTGGTTTCTCTGTCTCTACTGTCTTAACCTGAACTCCTGCTCAACTATAGATCTTCCTCAACTCAACAGGGTTATGTTCCAGTAAACCTATACATCGTGGAAAATATCGTTAAGTTGAAAAGGCATTTAATCCTTCTAATCTACCAAATATCAAAGCCTAGCCCAACCTACCTTCAACGTGCTCATAACACTTAACATTAGCCTACTGTTGGGCAAAATCACTGAATACAATGTCTATTTTATAATAAAGTACTGGATATCTCATGTACTTTACTGAACACTATACTGAAAGTGAAAAGCAGGATGCTGGACTGGATCCAGAATGGTTGTAAGCATATCGGTTGTTTACCCTTGTGATCGCATGGCTGGCTGGGAGCTGCTGCTCACTCCCACTGCCCAGCATCACAAGTGAGTATCATAGGGCTTATCACTACTCTAGGAAAAGATCACAATTCAAAGCTCGAAGCACAGTTTCTACTGATTGCATTTATCTGTTTAACACCACTGTACACTGGAAAAAAATCAAAAGTTGGACCATCACCAAAAATCAAAAGTTGAAAGATGGAGACCATCTGTACCTAGGCTGCATATTTCCCTGAAGTATCTTGTTCATCAGGATGCAAACTTTTCAGTGACTCCTTGCTGTCTAGCTGTTCAGGTTTCCTCTTCTGTTACTGGCTCATTAATGTGTCTGGCCACTTTTCTATCAGGTTTTTTCTTTTTTTTTAAACTGACGTACAAGAATTCTTCATAAGATATCCTGGATATTATTTCTTTGTTCTGTCTTTACATAGAGGTTTTAAACTTTGATGTAACTGCAGTCACCAATCTCTAGTAAAATAGTGACCTATATTTTCTTCCAAAGTTTTACAATTCTGCATTTCGTGTTTAGGTCTTTAAATATGTGAATACTGGAAGTTTCTTTCTAATTATGCGGTGAAGAAGGGCTCTAATCCCACCCACACCCCCTCCCCTGCCAATCAGGAACCAACTATCACCATTAGGAAGAAACCAAATGGGGGCGGGTGGAGGGGGGAGGTGGGCAGGTTTGGATCTGGACTTTCTATTCTGTTCTATCGGTCTGTCTATCCTGGTACACAACACTCAAAGACTAAATTACTCTCTGCTGCTGCTGCTAAATCGCTTCAGTCGTGTCCGACTCTGTGCGACCTCATAGAAGGCAGCCCAACAGGCTCCCCCGTCCCTGGGATTCTCCAGGCAAGAACACTGGAGTGGGTTGCCATTTCCTTCTCCATTGTGTGAAAGCGTAAAGTGAAAGTGAAGTCGCTCACTCGAGACCGACTCCTAGCGACCCCATGGACTGCAGCCTACCAGGCTCCTCCATCCATGGGATTTTCTAGGCAAGAGTACTGGAGTGGCTTGCTATTGGCTTCTCCGTAAACTCTCTACACTTACATAAATAAATAGACAGCATAAAATACTGGCTTTTTCCTTTAAAAAAAAGTATATATATATATATATATACAATGAAGGAAAGGAAATATCAAATTGAAGATAGCAGTTACCCTTGTGGTGAGGTAAGGAATAATTGGGAAAGAGTACAAAAGGGTTTTAGTTGTAATATTTCTTAAACTGTGAGGAGGGAGAACAGAGAGGATAGCTTACAATGTGTTTTTTCAAAAACAGTAATGAAAATGATTAAGTGTCTGGCTAATCTTAAAAATGTAACCAACATTCCAAGCCAGTAGAGATTCTACTTCTCTTTCTTTAGTGGTTTAGAATACATGTTAATATTCAGAATGAGGACTCACACATTGTAAGATTCCAATGTGTTCCCAGAAGCAAATGTTAGGTTTCATTAGTAAGACTTTAAGCACTAACATAGCCCCTCTCACTGCTGACTGAGTAGTACAGACACATTGAGAGGATGCTACTGTACAGGAAGAGCTACACGCCTGCCCAATTGCTATGAGTGCACAATTTTCAGACATCCCTTCTCTGTTATACAGAAATCCACATCCAAGACAGCAGTAGAGCAAGACACAATCTTCCAAATATTTATAATGAGCAGGGATAAGCAGGGTGGTGATTCAGACAGGGGAAGAAACCACTCTTTAAAATTCAATTGGGAACTGAAGTAGGGAACCTGAATAAACATCTCAGGTCACTCTAGGAGGGAACTGACAGCTGCAAAATGCAACATGGGAGCCCCTCAGTCTACACTCTGGCAATCTTACGGACAAGGCTCCTCTGGGATGAGTCCCCCACCCAACAGATAAGTGGCTGGGGTAGTCTACTGGGGGAAAGGACAGGGAAAGAAGCCAATGGTGTAACCCCTGAATGCTGACCTGGCTCTGAGAACTGCATCCACTCTGAAGGGAAGAAGCACATGCGTGCATATTTATATAAAACAACTCCATCCTTGAATGACTTAACCAGTGATACGTTTCTACCCAGATTCTCCCTTCCAAGAATCTGATCATCCCAAGTAATAAAACAGTATTGTATTTCCTTATGATGTAAGTATGTCTTTACAGTAGATGAGTAATACAGTTAAATTCCACAAATTACTTACCTAATGTACATCTAAGCTGAGGTTGAAGTCTAATAAAAATTTCATCTCTTATTTCATTCAGACAGGTCTCTATCTTTGCAAATATTTCTGAAGGAAGCTTTTTACAATCTCCATCTAATAATAAAATACAGAACATTATTGATTTCTCATCAACCTATATCTTTCTATAGAGAATTAACACATTATCAAAAATGAAAGCTTCTCAGCCAACAAATTTTCCAGAGACAAAATGGAAAACTACAAAATTCCTTAATTCTTCTTCTTTTTGTAGTATCATGTGTGTATGCGCTTCATTAACTCACTTGTATCTGACTCTTTGTGAACCCATGGACTGCAGCTCATCATGGGGTATCCATGGGATTCTCTAGGCAAGAATACTGGAGTGGGTAGCCAATTCCTTCTCCAGGGCATCTTCCTGACTAAGGAATCAAACCCAGGGTCTCCTGCACTGCAGGCAGATGCTTTACCATCTGAGCCACCAGGGAAGTCCTGTAGTATACCATACATTCCCTCAGTCTTTTTTAACAGCACAATATCGTTAGTACTGACTGCCTGGCTCAACATCATTCTGCCGGAGTAAAATCTTAGTGAAAGTTTTTCTCACCCAAATAATCATAGGCCTAGCTAAAGAGCTACATGTTAATATTCTGCCCATCTCTGAAACATCTGAGGCCGTTTCTTTCAATGCAATTGTTCCTTATGCTAAGACAACTTCTAATCAGTTAATTTTCTCTTTATAACTTTTACTGAACTTTATATCTCAGGAACAGATAAATTTATAAGGAGTCTTAATATTATGATTACTTCCCAAACATTTGGTATGTTTCCCTCCTTCTACTCTTTTTTTGGGGGGAGGGGGAGGAAGGAGGGCATGAAGGGATCTTCATTGACATCATCGCATTTTGTACAACTCCACATTCTGCTTTTTTTACACAAATGTGCTTCATTAAAAACTTTGCAGGCTAGTTATTACACTCCAACTGAATCGTAGTTTTATTGGCCATTCCCTATCACTGGACATTTAAAATTTTTCTCTTTATTTTACTATTATAAATACTATTATCATGAACATCTTGGGGCACATACCTGACCATGTGTTTGACATTCTTTAGGGCAAAAGTCTTCAAAATTACTTAGAAAACTAAGATTAGCAAAATTAAGAAACTAAGATTAACTAAAATTATTTTGAGTAAAAGCCTCCATATGCACTTGACTCTGGCTGCTAGATCTTTTCACTCAAATCTCTTACAAGTAAATAATTCATATAGCCTGATCACACGCTGCTTGTGCGTTTCACTATGAGAACATCTGGAGTCTCCTGTAATAAGAAGTGAGCACTGACCAGAATTTCTGGTATCTGATCACACTGGAAAAAAAGAGAAAACTTACAATCAACAGTAATGCAGCTGGAACAAATGTTAATTACAACTATATTATAAAAATGACAATTATCTTGTAAAAGATGAATAAAATACTGAATAACCAAGGTCAAACTGCATAAAAGTAAAGATTCTCCCCTTCCAGACCCAAAAGACCATAATAATTAAAACAGTCTGGCACTGGTGCAGCGACAGGAAAATATTCAAAGATGGGGAAACAATGCATAAGATTTATATAAAAGATTGCAAGATCAAAGTCAAGTTGAGTAAAGATGAGGACAGCAAGACCTAGAAAGCCCTAATAATTAACATAGTGTGGTACTGGTGCAGAGACAAAGTGACTAAGAGAACAAAACTGAGCGCTAAGGAACTGCTTACACAGACTGGAATATGACAAAGAGGGCATGGCAGATCACTTGAGGAGAAAGGTGGAGCTAAAAAAACTGGCTATGCAATGGGGAAAAAAATGAACCCTTACCACACACCGTACCCACCACACACCATACCCAATTACCTCCCATTGAACGAAGAATTTCAATGTAAAAAGCAAAGCTCTGTGACTTCTCAGTGAAAACACAGGTGAATGACTTTCTCATCTTGGATAAAGGAAACATTTCTGTTTAAAGCCACAAACATTACTAGCTACAAAAAGATGAACAATTTCTGTACATCAAAAGGCATCTTTAAAAAAGCAAAAGCACAAGATACAAACTGGGAGATGTAGCAAGCCATCTGACATAAATAAATAGAGCAACAAGGACATATAAAAGCTCAAATCAGTAAGCACATGACAACAGAACCAACAGGTATAAGACACAGACAGGCTTCACAGAGGGAACAGAGGGTCAATCTACATAGGAAGAGCTGTTCAACCCTTCTAAAATTGGGGAAAAGCAAATCAGGACCATTTTATATCATTCAAATAGCAAAAATCTCCAACTGTGAAAATAGTCGAGGGAGGAAATATGGATGAGGAAGATCTCATCTACATTGCTAATGGGTACACCGGTACAACCACTCTGGAAAACCATCAGCCTTTATCCAGTCTGTGTGAACTCAGAGTCTATCCTGAGGTAGATCCATCTTCTAAAATTGGGGAAAAGCAAATCAGGACCATTTTATATCATTCAAATAGCAAAAATCTCCAACTGTGAAAATAGCCGAGGGAGGAAATATGGATGAGGAAGATCTCATCTACATTGCTAATGGGAGTACACACCGGTACAACCACTCTGGAAAACCATCAGCCTTTATCCAGTCTGTGTGAACTCAGAGTCTATCCTGAGGTAGATCCAAGGGAAACTCTTGGTCCCCGAAAGATTGGCCTAAAAACAGTCACGGCAGCAGTACTTATGATGACAAGAATCAACCCAATGATAGATGAATAAATGCACTGCTATACTTACAAACTGGTATTTTGACAAACTGGAAATATTACACAGCAATTAAAATCGGTGAGCCACAGATACAAGCAGCTTTACAGATAAATCTTGACAGAAAAAAAAAAAGGTCCCAGAAAAAATATACTGTTTATCTTTTTTTATAAAGTTCAAAACATTAAATCAGGCAATATATTACTTAGCCATATATATGTAGGAAGAACTATTTAAAAAGAAGAAATGATAAAACATATTTTAGGATGATGATTACCTTCGGGGGGAGTAGAGGATGGCATGGGGAGGAACACATAGGTACATGTAAATCTCTGCAAATATTTTATCTTGGGTTGGAGGTGGTTCCTGGGTATCCTATTTCATGAAAAAATAAAAATATATCCCTCACTGTGAAGTGATTTTTGGAGAATTGTGGGATTATGGGTGATCTATTTACTTCTTTATTCCACTTTACAGCAACTCAAAAACTTACAAAGTTTTACTTTGATGGACTCTATGTTGACCACCATTGACCAACAGATAAGATATGACCACAGACTCCTTACTCTTAGTTTCTGAAAAAGACTGCCTTTTGGGCAGTCATGATAACACAACTATTATTATCTCAAGCTTCATGATATGGTCCCTTTGGGCCCTGCTCCCAGGTCTTGACACAGAACAATGGGTACTAATGGCATCTTTTTCACACGCTATGAGACAAGTTCAATATTAGTCTCTCTTAAAATTACAGAGAAATAAAATGTTATTACTAACCTTTAACTCCATCCAGCTGACTGGTGTGCAGAAGCTTATTGGCTTCATTATACCTGGTAAACAACCGCCCGAATATGGACTCCTCTTTAGAGCACAGGGCAGTCACAGTGCTTTTCAGCCCTTCCAAGTGCACCAGTGCTGACAGGATACAGTCTAACCAACACAGGGCATGTGCGTTTTTCCACTGGACACATGAAGTCTGGCAAAATGAGGTGTGTTTGCTCTCCAGTGGCTTTTCCAGTTCAGATGTGCATCTTTCATTTTGAGGGCGAGTTCCTTTAGTTCCAGAAACATCAACCATGGTATTTCCAGAAACATCAACCATGGTAGCATCTTCCTCAGGAGCCATGTCAACAGTATCAGCTTCCAAAGCCTCATTCTGCTCCCAGGAATCAGCTGTCCTAACTGGATTCTGCTGTCCACTGTACAGTGAACCAGGTAAGCCTGGTGAGGTTCCATCATATTCTCCTCCATTATGGTTACTGTTCAAAACTTGTTCATTGTTAATGCCTCGATGATTTTTAATCTTTTTGGAATCTGCTAAAAGAGGTAAATCTTCACAGCTGGTCTCCAAGATCTTTCTCTTTTGAGGCTTATTTGGAGTGTGACAATCTTCCAAACCCGGAGAAATTAAGTTATTAAGTGATTTAGAGCCTAAAGGATAGATGCACTAGAAAGAAAAAATAAAAATTCAAATAAGCTCAAGCTTTACTTTAACATTTCTATATCATGAAAAATATGTATAAAATGTTAGCATTCATTTGATATGAGAGGATATATAATATTATCAATCTAAATTTGAAGGAACAAGGATAAACAGTTAATCAAAACTTTAGTCCTCAAAACATTAATTTCTTCCTAGTTAATTTGAATAGTCAAGAGTTTAATCTAAGCTACACCAGGGTAAGCTAACAAGGAAAACATACATATTTTTGCTTTAATAAAGAATCCAATGTTGAATGAATTGAAAATTCTAAAATTTTATGATGAGTGTACTATTCTTTTGGGGATACGTATACTGCGTGGCATTAAAAACTAGAAAAGTAGTTTCAACGTAAAAAGTTCCAAAGAGTAATGTCTGTGTTACATAGTTTTGAAACTGAGTATTAACCCAAGAGCACATCAGTGGACCAATTTTACAACCACACTGGGTCTCAGAATCAAACTGGCTGAATTTCAACGATTTCACCATACATGAACACAATTTCAGCCAAATAGCAAAAGTGCAAACAAGTCACTAAAATAACCAACGAATTTTCCCTAAGCTTGAACACCAGCAAAACATTTTATAAGACAGATGCAAGAAATCTACATCCTGTGTGCCTTCACGTAAAACATGCCTTCTTCTATACAGGTATGGTAGACAGCCACCTCAGTGGCCTCTAATGAACTAAAGAACTATATCTCCAGGTAGTCAGGCCCTAGAGTCAGCCCCCTGCCACAGCCTTGGGCTTGGCCATGTGACTAGCTGCGATGGGACATGAACAACCAGGATGCACACGGAGGCCTGAAGCACTGGCTGACTGGACTTGCCCTCTCGCAGCCCTCTTTCTGGAAGACACTTTCTTAGTTCCAGCTATTGCACTGTAAGGATCCTAATTAGCCTTATGGAGAAACCCTTGTGGAGAAGTGAGATTCTTGCTGACTACCTGAGTTGAGTTCCCAGCTGGGAGCTGGCATCCACAGCCTGTCACACAGACTAAATTTAGCAGTACTAGCCAACAAAATGGGAAGTGTAAGAACGGCCTTGACAACCCACAGAATCATGAGTGAAGCCATTAAGTCACTTTGTCACTAAGTTTTGAGATGGTTCATTTTACAGCAACAACTAACTGAAATGCACTAAGAAAGAAAAGAAAGAAAGTCTGACTCTTATGATCCCATGAACTGTAGCCTGCCAGGTTCCTCTGTTCATGGGATTCTCCAGGCAAGAATACTGGAGTGGATAGCCATTTCCTTCTCCAGGGGAACTTCCTGACCCAAGAATTGAAGCCAGGTCTCCTGCACTGCAGGCAGATGCTTTAACGACTGAGCTACGAGGGAAAGCTGAAATGCACTAAATCCTCCATTTTAAAATATAGCATTTTCTATATAAGTAAACACTATATTCCTAATATTGCACTTATTTAGAAATTCTTTAGTTTAACAGGACAAGTTCTTCATTTTTCCATTACTAACTAGTTGTGCAGTCACCATTAACAACTTGATCCTCGACTTTTATACCAAGATTACTTCCTTAATCCTACCACATGTCAGATGATATAAAACACTTTAAAATCCATAGTGGTAATTTTGTATTCAAAAAGTTGTCCAAAGAAATTTAAAGCAAGACCTTGAAGAGACATTTGCACACCCATACTCACTACAACATTATTCACAATAGCCAAGAAGTAAAAGCAAACCAAATGTCCATGTACAAACAAGTGGATAAAGAAAATGTGGTATATACATATTAACACAATAGAACGTTATGCAACTTTAAAAAAGGGAACTCCTTACACTAAGCAAAATCACAAAAAGACAAATACTATATGATTCCACTTATACGAGGTACCTAGAGATTAGTCACATTCATAGACAAATTAGAATGGTAGTTGCCAGGGCTACAGGGAGAAGTTATTCAACGGGTACAGAATTTCAGTTTTGTAAGATGAAGAAGTTCTAGAGTTCTTAAGTACATAATATTTAGAGGTTAACAACTTTCTCAGTGAGTCCCAAAGTTAATAAACGAACAGATAAGAGTGACAACATCTAAAGGACCCCTATAAGGTTTAAAAAAAAAAAATCTTGAAATATATTCCCTCCTCTAACAAGTCTTAACATCTTCATGTAATAATTCAGGAAACTGAGTGGAAAAATAACAGAGAATATTTAAAATTGCATACCAGACAGATCTAGAGACTTTATCTACATATTAAAAAACATACAGTCTAAAAACTACAAAATGAGCACAAATTTAAACAGTGAAGAAAAAAGCAAAAGGCTAAAACTTTGATACCATCTAAGATTAATACTTTACCTGCAGATCCTCACACAAAAAGACAGATTCTTGAAAACTAATTCGGTAAGTCTTTAAGGCTTTTAACTTTCCCTTCGCCCTACAAGCAGGGCAATATCCATCTGACAAAACTTTAGCTGAATCATAATTCTAAAGAGAAAAAAAGTAAATTAAAATAGAGACACTCACAGATTTTACCAAATTACAAAAAGTTAAATGTAAAAGTAATCAGAAAATTTTTTTATAATTTTCACCTAGAAGCATCCTGGCAAGATATCTTGAAAGACAGCAAATAAAAGAAATGCATACAGGCTTTAATACAGCTATTATTCCAAAAAGAATATATTCTAGTTTTAAATATTAAAGCAGGTGTTAAGAATAGCATTAGTTTTATTTGCAAGAAAAAAAGTAACGTCAGTTACCACTGAAAATATGTTCGATATTTTCAAACAGTAAACCATAAGGTCTGTGTTTTCTTTCTACTTTCACATATCAGTGAAACAGAGAGGTAAACAGAAACAGTCTTTCGCCATTACTGTAAGATTTCCGTGGAAGATACAATTTTTTAGAAATTAATTGGTAAAATTAAAACCAAATTTAAGTCTCAAAAACAGCAGGGGAAAAAACCAACTTTGCACTGAGGCAAAAAATAAGTGCACTAACTTTTCCCAAGTATAAGTAACGTCAGTTACCACTGAAAATATGTTCGATATTTTCAAACAGTAAACCATAAGGTCTGTGTTTTCTTTCTACTTTCACATATCAGTGAAACAGAGAGGTAAACAGAAACAGTCTTTCGCCATTACTGTAAGATTTCCGTGGAAGATACAATTTTTTAGAAATTAATTGGTAAAATTAAAACCAAATTTAAGTCTCAAAAACAGCAGGGGAAAAAACCAACTTTGCACTGAGGCAAAAAATAAGTGCACTAACTTTTCCCAAGTACCCCACCATGTGGAGTGAAGATTTCCCTATATCAGCCCCTGGTCCAACCACTGGCAAACCATTTCCACTCTTCGGGGAATCCGTCATTCCGAGTCATTGGCTAATTTATGTCCCTTGAAACATGTCAATAGCACTAAGGATTTCTCAATGAACCCTGGAAAAAAAAAAGTCAATAGACAATTAAACAAAAATCCTATTTACTTTGAAAAAGAGCTATGCTATTTTAGAAGATGGATATACATTAAGTATATTTTGAGAACGATATATCCTATGTTAAACAGATTCTAAAATTGTTATTTTGAAGTGAAAGCAAAATACCTAAATTTATTTATAAATCTAGCAAATTTGTGGGAAGAGGGCATAAACCAGCAATAGGACCAGTCTTCATAGTAGACTCATTTAAAACCAAACATCAAAACTTGTAATAGAGTTAGCTATTAGTTAACTATATAGACCAGAGTTTGAAAATCTATGTTTTTAGCCTATATACAATTTAAAACAAATATACAAACATTATACTAAGAAAGTGCAAAACCCAGATCCATTGTGCTATTACCTGACAAGGACAAAACAACCCCCTACATTCCTACTGTTTTCAATTACCAAGAATACATCACCAGCTGAGAACAGTGTCACTTCTTAAAAGCTGACAATAATGTACTTCATTTTACATTAAATAATTTGTAACAGAACAAAAATATAAACATTGTCATAGTACAAATTACACATGTAACAAGTGTTTTTTGAGTGTAGTCCCCTGGAGTAGAATCACATTCAGTCAAGTCAAAATTATGAGACTGGAGTTCAGTGTAAGGGAAAGTAATTGTTAACAGTAGTTTAGATTTAAAATACAAGGAAAACTAGATAAAAGAGAACTCTGAGCAGAGTGAATCACCACTTCACAGGGATGCTGTAGAATACTTGCAAGAAAAAAGTTTTTCCAATATCTAAGAATCCATGATTCTATGACAACCACCTCCTGGGAAACTGGGGCTCACAGATTCACTTTAGAAACTAGTTATGCTATTCTGTTTCACAGGAATACACTTTACACAGCTTTCAAGCCAAGGAATAATTCCAAAAACTAAAAATTCTCTTTAGAAAAGCATCAGTGAATCTCAAGTTGCTATTTCTCAAGAAACATTCATAAGCAGGGTTTCTCAACCACAAGATTACAGACATCATAGACCAGATCAGTTTGTTGTGGAGGCTGTCCTGTGGGTTAAGGGGATGTTCAGCAGCATCACTGACCTCTAACTGCTAGATGCCAACAACACCCACCCCTCAGTTTGTGACTGTATCTCCAGATGTTGCCAAATGTCTGTCAAATGTTGTCAACCTGGGGAGTGGGGTGGGGGTAGGGGGCCAAATTCAGCCCATTGAGCATCACTGCCAAAAGGGTAAAAAAACAAGTTTAGTGCTTTTTCCTTTTAAGTTCCTCAGGGACAACATCAATTTGTTAACTCTGGCTGGTTCTGTTTATAACCTATTCACAGAAGGAACTATACAGGAACAGGACGAGTCAAACTTTTAGGATTCAAGAGTGGCTAAAAGCACGGGCTTTAGGTTCAAAACTGTATTTGGAAAATTAGATGATTCTAAGAATTAAATCATGTATGGATGTGAGAGTTGGACTGTGAAGAAAGCTGAGCGCCGAAGAATTGATGCTTTTGAACTGTGGTGTTGATCAGTCCATTCTGAAGGAGATCAACCCTGGGACTTCTTTGGAAGGAATGATGCTGAAGCTGAAACTCCAGTACTTTGGCCACCTCATGCGAAGAGTTGACTCATTGGAAAAGACACTGATGCTGGGAGGGATTGGGGGCAGGAGGAGAAGGGGATGACAGAGGATGAGATGGCTGGATGGCATCACGGACTCATGGACGTGAGTCTGAGTGAACCCCGGGAGTTGGTAATGGACAGGGAGGCCTGGCGTGCTGTGATTCATGGGGTCGCAAAGAGTCAGACATGACTGAGCGACTGAACTGAACAGAAGAACTAAATGTAATGTGTGTAAAATGTTTAGCACCTGACACACAGCAAATTTTAACTACTATTTAGTGCTATTTTATACATTATGCAGAAAATAGGCAGCATAGCTTGGATCATTCTGCAGTATTCTCCAAAAAAAAAGCTGGTAAGCTATGTATCTGGAACAAATCCTCCTTGTTGAGAATTTCCATCTGCCTGAGGGATTAGGCAAACTTTTCCAACTGGTTCTCTCTCTACTAAAGTAAAACATGATAAGAATTCAAATTTGCTCTCCTGATCTTATCACCCAACAATTTCAATGGAAAAACAGGTAAGCTTGTGGTTGAAATCCTGAATATGCAGAAGCCCCTAAAGAAAATTCATTAAAAAAAAAAAGAGGTAGGCTATTCAAGTCTTTCAAATACAACTTACTTGGTCCTAGATAGAAAACCCTGGAGTAGTTCTTACAACTTAATATATCCCTGAATGACTGCCCTCATTGTCCTCTCTTCAAAAAACCACCTGCTCCTGTTCCTGCTCCTTTGCTTGTATTTCTCCTAGACTTTGGCACTTCTATGCTTACAAACACACATACTAGAAAATTTGAGTGGTTCTCTAGTCAAAGTCGTCAAATTCTGTGGACAGTTCTTTGGAAGTATCTCAAACCCCCACTTCTGTCTTCATCTCCATCTCCACTCCTTATCACTGCCAAAGTGGTGCTTTTATTAAAGAAAAACAAGTCTGAGTCTGTCCCTGCCCAGCTTAAAATCAAGTAATGACTCCAGTCTGATTACAGTAAAGTCCAAACAGCTCCGTGCGTTTGTGTTCAGTCGTTTAGGGTTACCTGCTGCTGCTGCTAAGTCACTTCAGTCGTGTCCGACTCTGTGCGACCCCATAGACGGCATTTCCACCTCAGTAAATCTCTCATACAAAAATAAACATTTAAAATAAATCTAAGTCATTATTTATATACATTACTTAGCATATAAAAGGCAATATAAAAGTAGAAACTTGATACTTCTTAAATCATTATTTGCCAGAGTATCTATAAATAAAATCATTACCCCAAATCAGAAATGCTATGATTTAAAAATTTTGTTATTAATACATAGGTTTTCTCAATACCTCACCTAAACAACCACCAACCCTTTCCCCCCAAAAAATATACATATTCAGGTCTGTAAGTTAGAGGCTGAAAAACACTAACATCAAGGAGTTCATTTTAATTATAAATTGATGTTGCATTTCTACAAACACTGGTGATAGCTGAATGAAATACCAATATCCAAGAGCAGTATGTAAACTTACAGTGAACCTAGCAAAACGCACCTCTCAAGTAGAAATATTTCTTTTTACAAATGTTCTAAGGAACAATGCTTAAAATAATATAAGGTTTGAAATATAATTTTAACAAAGTTTACATGAAAAAAGGAAACACCAAAGTCGGTAATAATGAAAGTCTTTTAGCTTTCTTACAAATGAGGGCAATGCTAAGACCTAAATACCACCGCACTGTGAGACCACTGCCTTTCCAGTCTTATGGTCTGCTCCACTTCACTCTCCCCGGTTTTTTGGGTTTTTCTTTTTTTTTTTTTTGAGCCGCTCCCCACCCCCCACCCTTTTCATTACTTCTGTGAACCACTGACGCTCCAGAAGCCAAAATGTCAAGTACTAACCCAACACGGACCCAGTTACAGCAACAAAGCGTCAAGTTGGCCTTGGGGCTAGCGAAAGCAGCAATTAAGCTGAAGTCACAGCCCAGCGCAAAATGGGGAAACCCAGAGAACCAACTGCTCGAAGAAGGCCTTACACCCGTTTAAGCTTTCCCTCCAAGGAAGGGGGCTCGGCACGCGAGCTGTCAAAGGTGAGGCCACAACAGACTTGAAGCCGAAGCCTAGGGCTGGCTTTCGGCGCCCAGCCCTGTCTGGTACCCAAGCCAGGCGTCCTGAATCACAGACCAGGAGACGTCAGTTTCAAAACCCAACCTTGGAAACCCGAGGAGACGCAGGGTTCCGTTAATTCACGGTCCTTATGGGGGGGTGGGGGGTGGTGAGGGGAAACCTCTGGTTTCTCTTCAGCATTTACCTCTCTGAGTCCAAACGAATGAATCTGTGACTCTATTCTAACACCTTACTCACCAAGTCTTTCCCCCAACCAACCTAGCCCCTCCTTTCAACCAGCGTAGTACCCCCACAGATCGCCCCAGCTCCATCCGCTTTTCCTATTTCAGAAGCTGAAGGAAGCTACTCCATCTTTTCTCTTACCTGCCGCCTGCTCGGCCCTTCCTCGCGTCCGGGTCGCTCGGAACTCCCGTTCCAACTGGAGCTCCCACGCCAGTGCGCGACGTTCAACCCACGTTTTCCTCGGCCCGCTCCTCCCCTCGAGCCCCTCCGCTAGGAAAGCAGCTTCCGGTTTGAGTCCTCGGCAAACACTTCCCCTTCCGGCTCTGCGTCGGGGCCCTGAAAGGNTCCCGTTCCAACTGGAGCTCCCACGCCAGTGCGCGACGTTCAACCCACGTTTTCCTCGGCCCGCTCCTCCCCTCGAGCCCCTCCGCTAGGAAAGCAGCTTCCGGTTTGAGTCCTCGGCAAACACTTCCCCTTCCGGCTCTGCGTCGGGGCCCTGAAAGGGCGTAAGCCGGGCAGGGAAGGCGAAGACGGGAGCACTTCCGGTGGGCCTCCGCAGAGAGGCGTGGCTTTCCGCTCGGCCGCCGCAGCCGCAGTTGTAGCTGCGGCGACGACTAGGGGCGGGGCCGTTGGCTGCAAGAGCCCGCCATATGTGAGTGGCTGGGTTTGGGGAGGCGACGTTTCTGGAAGCTGCTGGAAAGCGCCCGGGTGGCGGAGGTGACGCCGGCGGCCAGGCGGGGGAAGGCGGGGGAGAGTGGGGCGTGATTAAAACTAGTGCGCGGCCGGCAGCGGAGGGATTACGCTAAGGAAAGAGCCCGGCGCGTCTCGTTGCGCCTTGGCCGGGCGAGCCTGGGTCGAAAGCGGATGCGCCCTGAGTGACTTGGGTGGGCCGGCGGGCGGGCGAGGAGCGAAGCCGCCCCAACAGCTGGCGGAGGGTGCGACGGAGGGGCTCTTGGCAGGCGCCCTCCCGCAGCGCCGAGGTTTCCGCGTCGGGGCGGGCGGCGCGGGGCCCCCGTTGTCCGCTCTCATGAAAGCCTCGGTGAGAGCCGAGCTGCCCCAGAGCCTGTTCACAAAGGGTCACCACACACGGAGCTGCCCCTCCCTGTCTCCCTAAACCCCCGTCTGCGAGGCCAGGCCCTTTTTCACCAGGATTCTGGGTGTCTCTCCTCCTTTCCTCCCTCCCAGATCTTCTCACGGTAAGGGGAGTAGCCGCAGCACGGGGACCCCATTCTTAGCTAGTCAGGGGCCGAGATGTCCCTAGCGCGCTCCTGTCAGCTGCCCTGCCTTGTTGTAACTTCAGAGAAAGGGGGAGTTCTCCATGAGCCGATGAGTTTTCAGTCTCTGCTTTCGTAGGAAGGTCCTGTGGCTTCACGGACATCGTGACCGCGCGTGCTATTTCTTGAGTCTTGCATCCTGAATCTTGGGGGCAGCATATTCCAGAAGTCCTTGGCTCGGTTGATCTGCGTCCTAGAATAACAACGTTTCTGACCCATTTCCTTACAGAATAGTCACCACTGGCATTTTGGACTGTGGGGCTTTTTTTTTTTAAGTTGTCTCAAGCTAAATAAATATTTAATGCTGATCGTTTTGATAAGATAGTATAGAGGAAGTCAGTCCCCTATACCAAGAAATCCAGTGAGAAGGATTTTAGTTTTCATTACTACTGAATGTAAACAGCTAAGAAATGAAACAGGGAATTTGTTTTTCTCCAGACTGAAAAATAGTCTGGTTAGTTTTTGTTCACCTTTTTTGTTGTTGTTCTAGGTAAGTAACGTGCTGGTATATTTGTTGTTAAGATCTAGCTTATTAGGTTTTCTTTTTCTTACTTTAACGAATTAGGAAAATATGAGAAGGTAGTATTTCGTTCTGAAATAGTAGTCAAAACTCAAGATTTATTTCATTTTCACACTTGGTATTTCCATTTTTAGAATGGAATACACTTTTCTGTGATAAACATTTGCTGAATGTTAATGTCATGTATTGAACAAAGTAATTGATTCAGTTAAAATGTCCATACAATTTTAAGATTGAAAATCAACATCCCCAGACTGAATCTTAGCAAACGTTGTTGTCTGCAGAGTCGATTTGTAGTCTTTCAGTGCAAATTGGGTATTTTGCTGAGGAAAAAAATCTAATAGTAACAGAAGCAAAGTGGAGGTGGGGCTTGAGTTATGGAAAGAAAAGAATGGATTTTAGTGTGCTCGGTTTTGATTGCAGAGCTTTTTCCATTTGTAAAAAGTAGAAAAAAACATGTAAGACTTTATATAAGATTGCTAATAATATAAAAGTCAATCAGAGATTGACTAGAAAATTTCCCTTGGTTTATATTACAGTAACTATAATTAGAGAAAAATGTGTACATTTCTGCTTATTTCTCACCATTATATTTGGAATCCCTCTTTCTATGAACATTGGTCCCCAAAGAGTGCAGTTATCTTCCGATAGAATTCAAAGCTGATTGCCTCCATACCCTTGTTAGCCGTATGGGACAGGAGTTTTATTTACCCATTTTCATTAAAAAAATAACTAACATGATCTAATCAAATGGAGCTTCCTTATTAAATTAATAATTAATGAGCAGCTCCGATAAGAATACAGTATTGTACAATTAGGATCCCCCCCCCCCCGGTCAGCTTTTGATCCTCTCTGCTAGGTTGGATTCCTTAGTGATAAAACATGTCTCTTCAAACATGGGATATAAAAGCCGCCTGGTATAACTGCTTGTTCTGGTCTCATCAAAAAGATGACAGTTGAAGTGATTAATCGCACCTTGTAGCAGCACTGTTGTGAATACAGTCCATAATATCTCTAATACCAACATTCAAAAGGTTTTGAAAAGCAAAAACATTTTAAGCTTGGAGATAGAATTCATTTGGGAGCAAATGCAACCTGAACTAATGAGAAGGTATATATAGTCTTCATTTATCCATTATGTTCTGCTGAAGAAATGTTAATATGCTTGATTATGAGGTGCTGCTCTTGGCCACTGGTATGTAAGGTGTTTTGAAATGGTTTATGTGCCTTGTGACATTTTTTAATTCACAGAAATTCTTGTTTCTAAAACGCACCCAGCCCCTGGGTTTTGGTTAAGCAATGTGAATGTATATTAATATTTTTGGCATTACACTTGGGCCGGTATTTGCATATTTAAAAATATAAGAAATTTTAGTTCTTGCACTCAGTGAACACAACCTATTTGTGAATATAGCCATATAGTGACCACACAAGAAAGTAGTATGAGAGTTTGATGTTATTTTGTACTTATAGCTTATAATTCAGACAGAAGGTGACGGCCCACTTGGCTCTGATTTTCACTCACAAAATGAAAAGACAGAAGATAAGGAAGAGCCCTAGAGCAGATGCTGAAATTTTGGATTTCTAATCTTAATTCTTCTGCTGTGTGACCTTATATTCCAGAGCGACGTATGGTTCCAAAAGCCAGCAGTGCATTTTTTCTGATGACAGAATAACATTCTATAAGTAATTGTTGAAGTAATCATACAACACGTTGATTAGCAATCAGGAGGGCTTCAAATCAAAAAATGAAAGCTGATATAGAGGAAACACTCTTTCCTAAATTGGGAAAGAGGTGTCACTTTGAGATGAATTTAATAGTCATAAGGACTAAAAGGAAATGAGTATTATATGGAAGGAATCTTGCATTCCCCAGAGTTAATGCTGTCATTTAATTTAGGCAAGAGAATCTGCCTAAATTTAATTTAGGCAGCAAAAGAATCGAAAAACAGAAGGTTGGGGAATGTGCTGTAATAACTTTTCAAAGCTGGCATTGCAGCCCATGACCCACACACACCTTTAGGCCCTTCAATTCAGTTCAGTTCAGTCGCTCAGTCATGTCTCACTCTGCAACCCCATGGACTGCAGCATGCCCAGCTTCCCTGTCCATCACCATTTCCAGGAGCTTACTCAAACTCATGTCCATTGAGTCAGTGATGCTATTCAACCATCTCATTCTCTATCGTCGCCTTCTCCTCCCACCTTCAGTCTTTCCTGGCATCAGGATCTTTCTCAAGGAGTCAATTCTTCACATCAGGTGGCTAAAGTATTGGAGTGTCAGCTTCAGCATCAAGTCTTTCCAGTGAATATTCAGGACTGGTTTTCTTCAGGATTGACTGGTTGGATCTCCTTGCAGTTCAGGGGACTCTCATGAGTCCTCCAACACCACAGTTCAAAAGGATCAATTCTTCGGCGCTCAGCTTTCTTTATAGTCCAACTCTCACAACCATACATGACCACTGGAAAAGCCATAGCTTTGACTAGATGGACCTTTGTTGGCAAAGTAATGTCTCTCCTTTTTAATATGCTGTCTAGGTTGGTCACAGCTTTTCTTCCAAGGAGCAGGCATCTTTTAATTTCATGGCTACAGTCCCCGTCTACAGTGATTTTGGAGCCCTCAAAAATAAAGTCTCTCACTGTTTTCATTGTTTTCTCATCTATTTGCCATGACGTCTTGGGACCGGATGCCATGATCTTAGTTTTCTGAATGTTGTATTTTAAGCCAACTTTTTCACTCTCTTACACTTTCATCAAGAGACTCTTTAGTTCTTCTCTCTCTGCCATAAGAGTGCTGTCATCTGTGTATCTGAGGTTATTGACATTTGTCCTGGCAATCTTGATTCCAGCTTGTGCCTTGTCCAGCCCAGCATGTCTCATGATGTACTCTGCATATAAGTTAAATAAATGGAGTGACAATATACAGCCTTGATGTACTCCTTTCCCGATTTGGAACCAATCTGTTATTCCGTGTCTGTTTCTAATTGTTGCTTCTTGACCTACATATGTATTTCCCAGGGGGCAGGTAAGGTGGTCTGATATTCCCACCTCTTTAAGAAGTTTCCACAGTTTGTTGTGATCCACACAGTCAAAAGCTTTGGCGTAGTCAAAAGCAGAAGTAGATGTTTTCCTGGAATTCTCTCACTTTTTCGATGATCCAACGGATGTTGGCAATCTGATCTCTGGTTCCTCTGCCTTTTCTAAATACAACTTGAACATCTGGAAGTTCACGGTTCACATACTGTTGGAGCCTGGCTTGGAGAATTCTGAGCATTACTTTGCTAGTGTGTGAAACTGCTGACTATTCCCTTTGCATAACTGACTCTCACCCTTCTTTCAGCTTAAATTACGCTTGTCAGGTTGTGCACCTATGTAAGCTGCCCTTACCCTCCACCCTTACTCTAATTCCTCATTTCACCTACTGTTTGTTTTCTTCATAACATATGTTTATATGCTGTTGCCTGTCTTCCTACTAGGTGTAAGGTTTGTGAGGGCAAAAACTACATCTTTTTTTTTTTCCCCCATTGTTGTATATACATTGCATGATACATACTACATATTTGTTGATAAATAAATTATTTTGGTGGTTCCCAGTTCTCAAATTACATGGCTGACCAAACCTGCTTAAAAATGGAAATGTTTTCAATAGTGTGTTTCAAGGTTGATATAGGAAATATGTTGATATATGTAATTTATGTGCTCATCTTCTTGAGCTTTTATTGAATGTGCAAGGCACTGTGCTAACTGCTAGGTGAATACAAAGGTGGATGATGCATAGTCCTCCCTAAAGAAGTACAAACGTTTTTAAACAAACAGCTTTACTGCAAGGCAAAATGAAATAAATGCTAAATTTGTGCAAGCAATGATGTATAGCAGCAGTGAAGGAAAAAATGATTAATTACAGGAAGGGCCTTACAGAGTTGAATTTTTATTTTGGTCTTGAGATAGAAAAGAGGAACTGAAGTCCCTATAGAGAGAAATATTTTAAGGACTTGCCTTCACTATCTTTCACTTTAAAAGTCCTTAAAATTGTAACATGGACCATAAAGCAGTCTTATAAAACATTGTCATAAAGCAATCTTTGAACTGCAAGGAGATAAAACCAGTCAGTCCTAAAGTAAATCAACCCTGAATATTCATTGAAAGGATGGATGCTAAAACCCTAATACTTTGGCCACCTGATGCAAAGAGCCGACTCATTGGAAAAGACTCTGATGCTGGGAAAGATTGAAGGCAAGAAGAGAAGGGGGTGACAGTGGATGAGATGGTTGGATGGCATCACTGACTCGGTGGACATGAGTTTGGGCAAGCTCCAGGAGATAGTGAAGGACAGGGAAGCCTGGCATGCTGCAGTCCATGGAGGTTGCAAAGAGTTGGACATAGTGACTGCACAACAACAACAAAGCAATTTTTAATAAAATTATTCTGGCCTTAATGTCGTACTTCTAAAATTAAGGTTAGCTATACAATTAGTTTGACTGTTTTGACTAGTTTGGTACTTTCCAGCTAGTTGGTAAGTCATCAGTCTTAACAGTTGGTTCTTCACTGATTGCTAATGGCAGTTAGTAATTATTTAGTAAACTAAACAATTGAGACAAAACCATAATGATTAAACAATTATTTTTTGAGCCATTGGTGGCCTTTAATGTATGATTCTCTGGCTGTATCACAAGTTAAAATATAGTCTCTTTTGCAATGGTCTAATTTTTTTTTAAGTCTGCTTTTGCTTTCCTTCTTTTGTTTGTTTTCCTAAGCAAGACAGACCTCCTTCCCCACTTACTAAAAAAAAAACAGCAGCAACAGCAGAGCCTTTAGATTCACAGACTTGATTTCAGCTTGGCCACTTCACTTCTTAATCACAGTTCTGCCCCTTTCCAATTTTGTTATATCTGACGTATTTTACCCCCTTGAGGCTCTATTTCTTCTTTAAAATGAAAATTTCTGCTAATCTCATTCTGTCATTTAACTAGTTTCATGAGTTCAGGCAAATTATTTAATCTCTCTGGGCCTCAGTTTTTCCATATATGAAATGAAATCGTCTTAAGCGAGGTAGTATATAGGAGAGTGTCTGCAGTTAAGAAGCCCTCAGCAGATGTTTTCCCCTCATCCTCTTCTACCTCTTCCACCCCTGTATATCTTTCAAAGTTTGCTTTAAGTTTTGTTTGCTGTCATCTTTCCTTTGCTAGCTCATAGCAGGCTCCTTTTTTCCAAAGTCATTGCACCTGCCATGTATATCTTGGATTGGGGCTTCCCTGGTGGTTCAGATGGTAAAGAATTTACCTGCAACACAGGAGACCCAGGTTCAATCCTTGGGTTGAGAAGATCCCCTGGAGAAGGGAATGGCAACCCACTCCAGTATTCTTGCCTGGAGAATCCCACGGACAAAGGAACCTGGAGGGTTACTAGTCCATGGGGTCGCAAAGAGTCGGACACGGCTGAGCAACTTTCACTTTGACTAGATTCGTATGGATCAGCATTGTTTTGAGAACTTATTAAAAGTGCAGTTATTTGGGTCCCATTTCTGAGTTTATAGGTTTGGCATGGGGTAGGTCTGTGTTTTCACCCTTCTCTTTCAGATGTTCTGATTCTCACAGATGATCATAATTTCTCACTTTTGGTAATAACGTGCTTCTTAAAGTTTATATTTGTTAGGTAATTCTTATATAATGTAACCTTTCAGGTTACATAATTCTAGTTTATATGCCAAATAGACTATAAACTGCATAAGGGCACAAAATACCCCCTAATAGTTTGTGTTTAGTTTAGAAGTTGATAAGTTGCTCCTTCCCCGTTTTTTCTCTTACTGAAGTTTGGATCCAGTTTAGAAATAGGACACAGAAGTCAGATAGATGAAGATTCAGATATAAGTTAATTACTGAAAAAGTTGTTTGGAAAATGTGACTGAGGTTTGCAGAAACAATGAACTCCCTAATGTGGCACTCCAGAATTACACAGATTTCAACCTCATGTTTCTCTGTCTACAAGAGTAGAGCTCGTCCCACTATATTTACTGTGTGACAGAGGGCAGACCAGAACAAACAGCTCTCTTCAGTCAGACAAGTCCCAAATGGAAAGGAGACAAGTAGGTGAGATTAGACAAGTAGGCGTCCCTAATAGCTCAGTTGGTAAAGAATCCGCCTGCAATGAAGGAGACCCTGGTTCGATTCCTGAGTCAGGAAGATCTGCTGGAGAAGGGATAGGTTACCCACTCCAGTATTCTTGGGCTTCCCTTGTGGCTCAGCTGGTAAAGACCTGGGTTCAATCCCTGGGTTGGAAAGATCCCCTCGACAAGGGAAAGGCTACCCCCTCCAGTATTCTGGCCTAGAGAATTCCATGGACTATACAGTTCACGGGGTCATAGAGAGTCGGACACGACTGAGTGACTTTCACTTTCACTTCACTTTTAGGTGAGCCTCAGAATTCCTTCTCTCAAACTTGTTATCAGACCAGTTACTCCCTCCTACCTAGGGAGGAATTAGCGAAAAGTTAGAGGTCAGCATGAATATTACCCTAATGAAGTTTCATGTGGAGTATGAGAGAGCTTTTTTGCCCTCAGTGGTACTCAGTAGGTATTTGTTAGTGAGTTTTGTTTTTTGTTTTTAACTACCTTACATTGCATCAGAATAATTTGATTTTTAATACCTAAATGAGAAGAGGCTTAAAACTTCAATCAGTTAAATTAATACATGTTATTATATTATCCCTGGCTCTGTAAGAAATTTTCCCAAAACTGCCTAAAAGACATCATTTATTATTTCATGCAGTTTTTGATGATCAGGAAATTGGGAGTGGTTTAGCTGGGTGGTTTTAATTCAGGGTCTCATGTGGTTGCTTGAGTGTCCTGCCAACATGGCAGCTGGCTTTTCTCCAGAGCAGGTGTCTGAGAAAAAGGCAGAAACCACAATATCTTTGATAATACAGCCTTAGGAGTGACATCCCATCACTCTGTTGCACAGACCCACCTTGATGTAATGGGAGGGATGAACACAGTGTAAACAGCAAGAGACCGGGCCCACTGGAGCCCACCTCATACTGGCTACCACAAATATGTAACGTGTTAGTTTGATTTTGTTGCCTCACATTGCTTCATATGAGAGCAAGTAATTCAGTAATGTTTAATATCCCATTAAAATTATTAAAATACTAAGGGAGTTGTGTGAAAGAATTGTATTTTTGTATATATTACTGTATAATATCCTAGCTGGAGAATTGAGAGGATGATTTTCTACTGGTTGGTCCTGCCCTCCTGTCTAGCTCTGTGTCTAAAGTTTACTTAGTATGATCATGGTCTTCCTGCTAGTCTGTGAAAGTTCCATTGAGCTATAGGCTGACTTACTATAAGGTAATAATAGCTACAGTTTTTATCTTTATATGAATCAATAGTTCTGGTCTTAGGGAAAGTGCTTCTTAAAATCTGATTCCCAACTTATGATTTATTCAAGTGAAGATTTCTTGCAGTGGTAATCTGGGTGAGGTGGCCTAGGTGAAGGTCATTTACCTCACTGAAATAGTCTGTAGACCCAAAGGAATTGAAAACCACTCTAAATAAGTGTCAATGGTTTGGTTAATATTCCAGTGTCAAAGCACTAAAGTCCAAGTAAATGAAATAAAACAGTTAAAAATCATTAACCGTTTTGTTTTACTCATTTCACCATAATTTAAATATCATATACCATGCTAAATAGTTTCAGTTTTGTAAGCTAACAGAATTGCAATGCAAGGTAGAGGGAATTTATGTTCATTGAATTAAAGAGTATAAAATTCATTTGTATAAAAATTGTACTTTTAATGCTTTCCAACACTATGAAAAAAATGATAATTTGAAGATTATGGCAGAAAATGTTTTAAGATGAATTGACAGAACACCAAAGAATTGATGCCTTCAAACTGTGGTGCTGGAGAAGACTCCTGAAAGTTCCTTGGACAGCAAGGAGATCAAACCAGCCAGTCTTAAGAGAGATCAACCCTAAATATTCACTACCAGGACTGATGCTGAAGCTGAAGCCTCCAGTATTTTGGTCATCTGATGTGAACAGACGACTCACTGGAAAAGTCCCTGATGCTGGGAAAGATAGAGGGTAGAAAAAGAGGGGGTCAGAGGATGAGCTGGCTGGATGGCATCACTGATGCAATGAACATGAACTTGGACAAACTCCAGAAGATGGTGAGGAACAGGGAGGCCTGGCACGCCGCAGTCCATGGGGTCACAGAGTCAGACAAAACTGGGTGACTGAACAACAACAAATGTTCCTTCAAATTCTAGCTGTAAACATGTCAATTTGCATTTTAAGTTGCTAAAAGAACATTAAGTTGTTTAAAGAATTTGTACATAAATGACCAGTTAAAGAAGCCAAATATTAACATAATCAAATCTGCATATGATGATTGCAGCCATGAAATTAAAAGATGCTTACTCCTTGGAAGGAAAGTTATGATCGACCTAGACAGCATATTAAAAAGCAGAGACTTTACTTTGTCAACAAAGGTCCATCTAGTCAAGGCTATGGTTTTTCCAGTGGTCATTCATGTATGGATGTGAGAGTTGGACTATAAAGAAAGCTGAGTGCCGAAGAATTAATGCTTTTGAACTGTGGTGTTGGAGAAGACTCTTGAGAGTCCCTTGGACTGCAAGGAGATCAGTCCTGGGTGTTCATTGGAAGGACTGATATTGAAGCTGAAACTCCAATACTTTGGCCACCTGATGCGAAGAGCTGACTCATTGGAAAAGCCCCTGATGCTGGGAAAGATTGAGGACAGGAGGAGAAGGGGACAACAGAGGATGAGATGGTTCGATGGCATCACCAACTCAATGGACATGGGTTTGGGTGGACCCCGGCAGTTGGTTATGGACAGGGAGGCCTGGAGTGCTCCGGTTCATAGGGTTGCAAAGAGTCAGACATGACTGAGCGACTGAACTGAACTTATGGTTATTACTTTTGCAGGAGAAAGGCCTTTTGTAAGGAGGTGACAGAGGATGAGATGGTTCGATGGCATCACCAACTCAATGGACATGGGTTTGGGTGGACCCCGGCAGTTGGTTATGGACAGGGAGGCCTGGAGTGCTCCGGTTCATAGGGTTGCAAAGAGTCAGACATGACTGAGCGACTGAACTGAACTTATGGTTATTACTTTTGCAGGAGAAAGGCCTTTTGTAAGGAGGTGTGTCTGAAGGATATTTAGAGGTGAAGTTATCTTCAATATTCTGACATATGTAATTGTGTGTATATGTGTGTGTGTGTGTATATGTATATATATATAGGTATATAGGAAAAACTAATGTGAAAGTGTTAAAATTTAAATCTCTGTGGTAGATATAAGGGAATTGTCACACTATAAACTTTTCTATGCATGTGCGTATGTAAAATAAGTTGGTAGAAAAGAAAATCCCCTCCAGATAATGTTTCTGACTCAGCTTTACAAAGGCTTCAAAAGAGCGGATAATTGTTTATAGCTAGTATTGAGTCCAGGCCACTCAGATTTTCATTCCTACAGCCCCACCAAATCTGTTCATTTCCACACCAGTGTTGGCTTCCTTGTGACTGGATTTGATCGTTTCTTAGCCCTCATTTCCTTTTGACATCTGAGTGGCATTTGACACTGTTGATCATTCTTTTCTCTCCTCCTCCTACCTCAAGTTGTCCTCTTTATATTACTAGTATCTTTTACTGGTTCCTTCTCTTGACATTGGAATGCCTCAGAGCTCAGATCTTGTCTCAGTTTACATTTGCTCTCTAAATAATATTAGCCTGTCCCATAGTTGTGAATACTGTACAGATACTAAGAGTTCCAGGTTTATTTCTCCAACCCTAGCCTTCCCCCTGAACTTCAGACTCATATCCATTTGCCTGCTTGATAAATTTATTCACTTGATGCCAAGTGGATACGTATTTCAATTTAGTATGTCCAAAACTTGATGCTTGAATTTCCATGTGTTACTTCTCACTCCCAAATGAAAACAAAACTCTTGTTCCCCTACTTGCTGCTCCCACCACCCTCTTCATCTTAGTACAAGGCACTTCATCCTTCTAATAGCTCAGGTGAGAAACTTTGGTGTCATCATTGATGCCTCTTTTTCCTTCATATTGTCCATTTAATCCCTCAGCAAATACGGTCAGCTCTACTTTAAAAATATTTAAAAATATATCCAAAATCTCAGCGCTTGTCCACATCTCTCCGCTACCATCTTAATCCTAGTCACCATTCCATTACAGGTAACTGAGTTTCTCAGCCTCAGTGCTGTTGACATTTGGGACCTGAATTCTTTGGGGAAGGAGTGGGCCTTCCTGTGCGTGGTAGGATGCTTAAGCGTCTGTAGCCTCTGCTGTACTCTATGGATTTCCAGAATGCTTTATCGTTTGCTGATTCTGTAGGTGACTGAAGTTCTCTTGGGTCCACTGGAAGTTCAAGTTTCACCTGGGTCCACTCGTGCAGGCGCTGTGAGTTGGCAGCTGGCCTGGGGTGAAGGATCTAAGGCCAAGGTGCTGTGTGTCAGCTGGGCCTTTGTCTCCAGGCTCCCTCTCATTCGTAGTCTCCTTGGACTTTTTAACAAGCAGAAGTGTTCCAGGGGGATGGAACAGAAGGCGACAAGGTCTAGTCTCAGAAGCTGCACATTAGTTCTGCTGCCTTCCACCACACTGTTTTATGTGCAGATCAACTCACCTAAACCTCGCAACAGTACTATGAAAAGGAGGGTTGTCTACTGGTATCACCTTTATTTTTAAAAGGAGGAAACTAGAGCTCAGCACTAGTAGTTTGACCACGTGTACCTACCAGACAAGCCACAGAACCAGACGTGGGTTTTAATCTCTCCTTACCTATCCACAAACTCTGATGTTACTTTATCTGAGCTCATTTCCTCATCTGTAAATACGGTTGATACTACTGTATAGAATTATTTTTAACAGTGAATAATTTGCTTTCTAAAATGTGTAACAGTACATGATACAGAGCAGGTACTCAAAACAGTTAATTTCATCACCTTCCTCTTACTCTTCTTAGGTTTCTTTATTAGGTGAGGGGATGTTTTTATACATATTTGTCTCACAGTCTTTTTTTTTTTTAAAGCATGAATGGCCTAGACTAGAATTACCATTAAAGAAGACTGTTGTTAACATTCCAGTAGCAGAGCAGTAATAAAATTCCACTTGATGGAATTCATAATATTTGAAGACTGCAGTCTTAGTTGTTCTACCCTAAGATGTTAGTGGCTAATGATCAGTTAATATGTTACTCTTCCAGAGATTATTTACATTTTCAGAGGAAACAAAATGCCAGTGAAGGAATAGAGGATTTTAGGATTTGTGACAAGCCAGTGAGGAAGCTTTGATTAGGAAAGAGATCTTTGGTGCTCCTTGTGGTCCACCCACCACCTTGGGCCGGCCAGCCCTGGCAAGTTATCAAGTAAATCACCACACTTTGTGTGCAGTTTATAGATTTGGGTTTCTGCAGAAAAGAGATGCTTTTTAATAAATTCAGATCATCATGCTGTATTACTTCATTTGCATATGTGACATGTAAATAAATAGAGAAGCAGTTATTGCACTCTGAATGCAAACGAGTGTTGACAATGTGGGGGCTGAATTGGGCTCCCCACCTCTGCCAAAATTCATATGTTGACACTTTTCGCCCCCAGTACTCCAGAATCTGCCTGTATGTGAAGATAAGTTCTTTAAAGGCATGATTAGGTTAAAATGAAATCTTTAGGGTGGATCCTAATCCATTATGACTGGTGTTCTTATAAGAGGAGGAGATAAGGACACAGATGTGCAATGTACAGAGGGAAGGCCATGGAGGACCCAGTGAGAACGCAACTCTGTAAACCAAGGAGAAAGGCCTCAGTAGAAACCAGCCTGCTGATACCTTCATTTGGGACTTATAGCTGTGAAGAAATAAATCACTGATGTGGTATTTTGTTACTGCAGCCCACGTAAACTGATACAGGACCCTTTCCCCACCTTTATAGATGCTGTTTTTATAATTTCAAAACCAAAAATTTTTGTTACGGAAGAAGTCAGGAATGGGTTATAGGAATCTTTTCTTAATAAGATTTTCCTTCCACTTCTCAATCCTTTTCACCCAACCCTACATTACTCTATGCCATTCCAGCACTCACGCATACCAGATAACTGGCTTCTTTGATGTTGTATTTGTAGGTATATTCTCTAAACAAGCTTTAGTTGTTTTTCCTAAGCAACAGAAAAATCTTCCATCTTGTTTTTCTGTCTTCATAAAACACAGAAGTCCAATTGAAAAAGAAGAGAGGGCCTTAGCGTTTATGGAGCACCTGTTTTATGGTAGGTACTACTGTGTTGTTCACTTTGCAGAAGCCAGCTCCTTTAGTTGGGAAACAGCAGTGGCCCAATTTAGAAAAAAAGAAGGAAACGCAATAGCCCATGATATCATTTTGGAACTTTGCATCTCTTGCTTTTGCCCTGCTTTGTATAGACTTAGCCCTGCTATCACATCCGCAATGCCTGTGATGCCTGGTGATTATGAAAAGTACCTTAACTATTTAACACTGGATGTTAATCAGTTTGTGAAAAGCAGCATATCCTTGAGGGTATTCATGGGGAATGTCCCAGGAAATAACATGGGAGGCACTAGTGCTTCTGAGAGTGCTTAATTGCCAGTCACAGAATTTGCATGTGCATGCCTCCTCCTAGAAAGTGAAAGTCACTCAGTTGTGTCTGACTCTTTGCAACCCCCTGGACTATACAATCCATGGAATTCTCCAGGCCAGAATACTGAAGTGGGTAGCCATTCCCTTCTCCAGGGGATCTTCTCAACCTAGGAATTGAATCCATGTCTGCCGCATTGCAGGCAGATTCTTTACCATCTGAGCCACCAAGGAAGCCCCCTCCTCCTAATTTTTCCTTAACTGAAGGAAAAATGGGGAAAGATGACTTTAACCCAAGTACTAGAGATGAACCTCATTACTCTATATTCAGTTGTGTATTATGATGTAATGAGGTTCATATCAAGTATAGTACTTGTTTATGCTAGTTGTGTTATTCCAGTCATCTTTTATGTGCCTTCTACTGATCACAGAACAATAAATTATAGGTGGGTCAGACTTAATCCAACATTTCCATTAGAAAAACAAGCACATGATGCATTATTTTGGGTTGAAGCCTTCTTCGTACATTTGGTGGAGAAAGAGTTTGCCAAAGGTCAGTGGTTACTGGAGAGAATGGAAGCGTATGTGTTCAGTATACCCTCGTGGTGGTTGGAACCTCATGGGGACGTGCCTTGGTCTGGATCTCTGTTGCCTATTTCAGTAGCATTTATGGGCAGGTGATACATCCTTCGGTTCTCATGACAACTCTTCTACAAGTCTCACTCCCTCTTACCATTGACAATCCACTTTTTAAAGTTTTCATCCCCATTTCTTTAAAAGAAGAGATGAAATTTTCTAAAATCCATTGTGGAACTTCCCCCAGTGATCCAGTAGTCCAAGACTCCATGCTCCAAATGCAGGAGACCCAGGTTTGATCCCTGGTCAGGGAACTAGATCCCACCCATGCTGCAACTAAGAGTTCACATGCTGCAACTAATGATTCCACACAAAGTGCTCCAACGAAGATCAGAGAGCCTATGTGCTGCACCTAAGACCTGGTGCAGGTGAATGAATAAATACACGATTTTTAAACAGTAAAATCCCCTGTAATTCAAGGATTTTGAGCTTCTAATTCTGTGAATGGGATAAAGACACTGTTGCATTTGAGGTATCCATTGGTTGGGAGCAGTGCTGCATTTAACTTCATACTAAGGATTATGTAGCAAACAATTATACAGGCTGAGACCAAGATGTGCCGGTCTGGAGTGGAGTAAGTGTGAGTGGTGGGTTCCCAGTATCTGAGTATAACAACCGTGAAGCTTTCTTTGTAAGCTCAGTTAAAAGAGGGAGGAATATTGCCAGACTGTCACATTCTCTGTCACGGTTATGGCATACTCTGAGTGAAGAACTAAACTTAAAAGACTATACCCCAGAGATAATCACCTAATAGTTTTTTGTCATTGGAAGCCAAGGGAAAGAAGTTACTTGCACCTTCTCTGTCCTCCCTTGGTATCTTCTATCTTTTGTAGCAGTTAGCTTTCAAGATAGCGCCCAGTGATCCCTGCCCCTTGTTGTTAATGCCTTGGTGAAGTCCCCTCCTGTACTACATAGGGTTGACCTGTGTAACCAGTAGGACAGTGTGGAAATGTCAGTGTGTGACTTCTTAGGCTAGGTCCTAAGAGACGTTGCGGCTCCCATTGTGCTCTCTTGAATTGCTCACTCCCAGGGAGGCCAGCTGCCATGTTCTGCATGCACTGGAGCAGCGCTGTGGAGAAGTCCATGAGATGCGGAACTCGGGCTTCCTCCCCACGAACTGGTCTGCGTGTGTGTGAGCCACCCAGGCAGTAGACCTTGCAGCCCTAGTCAAACCCTGGGAGGACTGGAGGCCCCGACTACATCTTGTCTGCCACTGAGTCCTCTTGGGTTCTTGGCCACAGAAGCTCTATGAAACAATAAATGTTTATTGTTTTAGGCTACCAAGTTTGGGGAAATATGTTGTGCAACGGTAGAAATACCATCTTCGTTGTTTCTCACTCTTTTTTCGATCATAGTTTATATCTTTATCTCCCATTAGACTTTAATCTACCAAATGACAGAGTTCAGGTCTTAATCTGCTTTTGTAGGCCTTACAGAGGTGATTACAGTTTTCTGAAAATATTTTTAATTATATATGATGAACTTAAAACCTAAAACACCTGGGTTGTACCTGTTGTTTCTGTTCAGAAAAGTGGTAAATTACCTCTGCTATTTTGTTTTGGAGTAAATGCAGTATTTTCTTTTTTTTTTTATTTTTATTTTTTAAAACTTATTTTCTATTAGAATATAGTTAATTTATAATCTACAATATATTTTTTAAAAATCCTTATACAACTTAACGGAAAAGCAAACAACCCAATTTAAAAATGAGAGGCTCTGAATAGACATTTTTCCAAAGAAGACAAATGGCCAACAAGTACAGGAAAAGGTGCTCGACATCACTAATCATCAGGGAAATACAAATCGCAATCACAATAAAATATCACCTCATACCTGTAAGAATGGCTATTAAAACAAGAAATAACAAATGTTGGCAAGAACGTAGAGAGAAAAGGGAGCCCTTTTGTACTGCTGGTGTATATGTGTGTTAGTTGCTCAGTAGTGTCTTGACTCTTTGCCCAATGCAGTATTTTCAGTAGGTTTTCCTAAAAAGGAAGTTAGATTGTTTAAACAATGAAAATAAAAACACAGTTATTTATAAGAGAATTGACATCTTAACAAGTGTCTAAACAAAGAGGAGAAGAGAGACTCATGGCAGAACCAGGAAGGACCTTTGGAGTTGGCTACCTTGAAAGAATATACTGAGAAAAAGAGAATGCCCTTTTCTGATTACCTGTTCTTACTCATTTGAAAGTAATTTCAAACATATAAATTGATACATTGAAAAAGCATAACACCTGTATACTTTTTAATCTCAACTTGGCTATTAAGATTTTTGTCTCATTAGGTTTATCTTTGATGCTCCTGTGTGTTCACTCTCAGTGCACGTGTATGCGTCTTTACGCACAATGTTGTCTGTAAATCATTCAAGGGTAGTTCATACATCATAGCGTTCTATCCCTAAATTCTTAAGTGTGTAATTCCTGAGAATTACAGTTAACTTGAGTCAATTTAACCTTGATATTTCACTGTTTTTATTCCAGTTTTATCAGTTGATCCAGTAACATCTTTTATGCCATTTTGCCTCTTCCCAGTATGAGATTGATTGAGTATAGGCTTATGCAGTTAGTTGTGTACCTTTAGTCTCTTTTGTAACATTTCTATAGACTTTGTCTTTTATGACATAGAAATTTTGGAGGAACACAGGCCTTCCCTTTTTTAGAAGAATGATCCTTGGTTGGGATTTGTCTGGTGTTTCCTTGTGATTAGATTCAGTATCCTTTTACATTCTCTAAAGTGAGAAAACAGTATTCCATTCAAGGGATCAGCTCAAAGCAAAATTTAGATTAAACTTAGTTCAAAGGAATTATTAGAAGCCAAAATGGGAAAGCAAAACATGTAGAATCTTAGAAAATGTTCACAATAAGAGTTTTCTATCTTTCATGTTACTGTAAATAGTATTGATTGACTCAACAACTGGATTTTAAAAGTAAAGAAATGTCTTGGCCTTGGGATGACCTTAGGTGGTTTTACTTAGCTTCATCATGAACTTGTCTCCCCAGAAAAGCCAGTGGCATCTTTCCCTAGAAACAAAGGATTTTCTTCCACCTATTGCTAAATTTATTTAACAAACACTATTAAATTCTTATTATCTGCCAGACACTGGAGTGAGTCCTGGGAATACAAAGAAGAATATAACAGACTTCATATGCCCTGTTGTATATTAAAAGACAATCACAGAGGCTGGCATGCCATAGAGATCAGGAGGAGCCTCTGCCTGGGGATAGCTGTAACCACACCAGAGTGGGAAAGCCTAAATGCCCTTTTCAGTTCAAAAGGAAATTGCTGTTGCTCCTGTAAGAGTCATATCCACCTGCTAGAAAAACTTATCTTGCTGTTGTGTGACATTTTTACCTATTCTGGTGTATTAAAAATGACTAGATCATGTTGAATAATTTAGTGCAAGTAATCCCTTTAAGAGACTTGGGGATAACCTAGATTATTTCTTCTAATGCTTGAAATATTGAATTGTTGCACTTCGTTTTGTACTATATAAAATGCCTGGGAATTCACTTTAAAAAAAAACAATAGCACTAAATTTTTTATTGTATATCTATTTTTGCATGTGTTATTCCCAACAGTATCACAAGTGTAAAGGCTTAAAACATTACCCTGAGATGATAAATGTTTTTAAAATCTGAAGATAAAACAACGTTTAACCTTCTGATGCTGTGATCGTAGTTATGGTTTTGTTCCTGACTCTTTCCACGTGGCAGTATCCTAGGCAATTCATTTCATCTGAAGACTAACGCATTCTCAGCCACTCAACTTTGTGATTCTGGTGTAGGGAAATGTCATTATACATGTCTGCCTAAAATACTGTAATTTAAACTTGGAAATAAAGTGCTAATATGCTGAAACTGTAATAACTTCTAATAAGTGTACCACTAAAGATAATTCCTTACCTCAAATATAACATAGGATAATGGATATGGCTGTACTATTGTAAAGATGTATGTTATCTTTATCTTATGTTACCTAAAAGATTGATATTTTCATGTAATTCTTTAATATAAAAATAAAGATATTCTAAATTCTGTATTATATTTTGCTAGGACGGTAACTAAATACCAGGTTAAAACAAAGGAGCTATGGTTTTATTTTGTCAGAAATGAGGTTTTTAAAAGGCATCTATGGATCAGAAAGGAATTCACAAAGATCAGAAAATCTAACAAAAGATGGAGAAAGATTTTTTATTTTAAAGTCATTGTATATATATGTCCTGGCATCTGTATGGGTGAATATTGACCAAAGAGAAATATTTTATTGATAAATATCAGAATAATTCTCTGATATGACATTCAAATAAGCTAACCAATTTTGACAATTTTTCTTCTCTTAAAATTGAGAGGAGGGAATTCTCTGGCCATCCAGTGGTAAGGACTCTGTACCTTCACTGCCAAGGGTCCAGGTTCAATCCCTGGTCAGGGAAATAATAAAGAGCTCACAGATGTGGCAAAAATAATAAAATTTTTTAAATGGAGAGGGAAAGAACAGATGCTTTTCACTAATGCAGTTTAAATACAGTTAACATTCAGTTCAGTCGCTCATTCGTGTCCGACTCTTTGTGATCCCATGAATCACAGCACGTCAGGTCTACTGTCTATCACCAACTCCCAGAGTTCACTCAAACTCATGTCCATCGAGTCGGTGATGCCATCTCAGCCTCTGTCGTCCCCTTCTCCTGCCCCTAATGCCTCCCAGCATCAGAGTCTTTTCCAATGAGTCAACTCTTCGCGTGAAGAGGCCAAAGTATTGGAGTTTCAGCTTCAGCATCAGTCCTTCTGATGAACACCCAGGACTGATCTCCTTTAGGATGGACTGATTGGATCTCCTTGCAGTCCAAGGGACTCTCAAGAGTCTTCTCCAACACTACAGTTCAAAAGCATCAATTCTTTGGCACTCAGCTTTCTTCACAGTCCAACTCTCACATCCATACATGACCACAGGAAAAACCATAGCCTTGACTACACGGACCTTTGTTGGCAAAGTAACATCTCTGCTTTTCAATATGCTCTTTAGGTTGGTCATAACTTTCCTTCCAAGGAGTAAGCGTCTTTTAACTTCATGGCTGCAGTCACCATCTGCAGTGATTTTGGAGCCCCCCAAAATAAAGTCTGACATTGTTTCCACTGTTTCCCCATCTATTTGCCATGAAGGGATGGGACCAGATGCCATGATCTTCGTTTTCTGAATGTTGAGCTTTAAGCCAACTTTTTCACTCTCCTCTTTGACTTTCATCAAGAGGCTTTTTAGTTCCTCTTCACTTACTGCCATAAGGGTGGTGTCATCTGCATATCTGTTAACATTAATATATAAATATAATTGATCTTTCAAACTACGTTAGTTATTAGGCTGCCCACAGTAGAACCATATTGTGAGGCATAAAGTAAGCTCTGAGTTTGATTATAAATGGAATGTAGATTACCTCAAGGTTACTTCTTGTTTATATTTTTAGTATCAATTAGGAATTGACTAGGTTGTCTTAAATTTGAAAATTGCTGTTGTTTTTTATAGAATTTAGAAAGCGTTTTAGATTCTGTAACATAGTATATAAAATTGAAAATTAAAACTGGTCAAATATTGGAAATTTTATATGATTCTGCCTTAAAATGGATTTCATTGTTAATAAGGCTTCTGCCTCCCTCTCTAACCTGTTCTGCCTCAGTTCACCTTGAACTTCATCTTCTTTCTAACAGCTTTTAGCAGTCTATCATTTGCTTGCTCACATCTAACTTTCACAGAGTTGCACTGTCCTGCCTAATAGCCAGTACTTGCATGTAGCCATTTAAATTTAACTTCAAATTCACTGAAATGAAGTTAAAAATCCAACTCTTGCTTCACTGGTCACATATCGAGTCCTCAGTAATCTACCTTACTGGACACTGCATGTATCAGGTGTTCCCATCGTTGCAAACTGTGTGTTAATGTCTGCATTTTTAGACGCTATCTAGTTGCTAAAAATAAAACACTTTCTAATGCAATGCCTCTGATTGACCAAAATAGTAACTATTTTATTTGAATAATTGGAAAATACTTAACCAAATAGCAGTGTTTGATTAATTACATTTCAAAGCATATGTGCTTTGCTGAGAAAGTGAAATGATCTGTCAAATGTTTTGTAGCTAGTCAATAAAATTGCATTAAGCACTTGTATGTTCCAGACACTGTTCCCTGTACTTATACAGAACTGAAATGATGTCTGCCCTCAAGAAATGCTTACATTTTAGAAGGTGAGGGGAAGACAGCAAGCACATAGTACTTATTAGAGTAGTATGCGCTGATATAGTACTACTTAGTACTTCCCATGGTATAAGCAAATACTGTGAGGAAAATATAGCAGAGGGTGACTGAGATAACTGCTTTTGCTGAGTAGTCAAGGAAGACCTCTTTGAGGTAACTGGAATTAAGACTGAATAAGAGGGAAAGAGATTAGAGTCAGAGAAAAGAGCAAGTTATAAATGTCTTAAGAGAAGATTCTGTTTGGCCGGCAGCAGGAAGGTAAGGTTCCTATGAAGGGAATGTGAACTCATTTCGGAATAGAATGGTAGGAGATGTTCAGAGAGTTAGTAGTTCAAATTATTTAAGTCTTGTTAACTAGGAGGTAAGGAACTTGGATTTGGGGTTTTTCCATAATAGGAATCCATCGAGGGACTTCCCTGGTGGTCCAGTGGGCTAAGACCGCTCCCAATGCAGGGGCCTGGGTTCTAGTTCTCTGGTCAGGGAACTAGATTAGATTCCCACATGCCACAACTAGGGTTTGCATGCCACAATGAAGATTAAAGATGCCACATGCCACAACAAAGACTTGGTGCAGCCAAATAATTTTTTTTTTTTTTTTTTAAGGAACCCATTGAAAAGTTTTAACCCCAGAAAGAACATGATCAGATTTGTGCTTAGGAAGGTCAGTCTGAATGCTGTGTGGAACAGAGGCAGGGACGCTCAGGTTGAGGCATCTGCCATCCAAGGGAGACACTGGTAGTTCAGACTCTTATTTCAGCCAGAGATGGTAGGAAATGGCTAGAGTCAGAGTGTACTGGTGGATTGGATATGGGGTGTAAGGGAAAGAATATTCAACAGTGCCATGTTAGACAATGAACAGTGATTTAGATAGTATTTCTTCATCGCTTCTTCCCGTTTTGGTTTATGTTTTTTTCACTAAATGATATCATAAAATTAATTTCCTTCCTACTTGAAAAATAGTGTATTTTTCAAACATTTTTCAAGAGTTTTGATTACAAAATGAAAGAAAGTTAAGTTACATTAATTCTAACAGAGGCCATTGTGTTACTCACATTCATGTATGTCTTCTTACATGTCCAGCTCCTCATGTATTGAAACATACATCAAAGTTCCATTGTTCTAAATAAACACCTCACTTCTCTTGCTCATGTCTTGTTTTACTCTACCTTCTTGCTGTGTTGGCTCCAGCTTGCCCATTTGTTCTGGCCTCATATGGCGGTTCTGTTGCAAATCATAAAATGCTCCCTTTCGGAAGTCCTGAGACATGATTTCTCCCAGAAGGTCTTGGGGCTTACTGAAAAAAGCAGTCTTTGCCAGAGAGAACCATCTGTAGAAGCGTGGTTAACAGATTAAATACATAACTGAGCACTTGTTCACATGTTGAACTCAACTTTTTCCTGCAGAAAATTCTGACTTTGCCTGCAGGTGTCTCCCTCCTCGTTGAGTTAAGATAGTCTTCTATCAAAGCAGGAGTCCTGATTAGGAACTCAGTTCCCATTATAGTTTAGTAACCGTATCACTTGCTTGTTTGCTTCTAATACATGTAGCTGTGCTCTTAGCAGCATACAGTACTAGTACTCTCTACTAGTACTAGTAGGCAAAGGATCTGTAAAGGATCTGTTGTGGACTGGATATTTGTGTCCTCCAAACCCATATGTTGAAACCCCTACCCTGCACATGATGGAATTAGGAGGTAGGGTCTTTGGAAAGTAATTAGGATTAGTTGAGGTTATGAAAATCTAGCTCTTGTGAATGGGATTAGTGCCCTTGTAAGGGTCAAAGTAGCCTTCCTTGGTGGCTCAGTGGTAGAGAATTTGCCTGCCAATGCAGTAGACATGGGTTCAGTCCCTGGGTTGGGAAGATCCCCTAGAGAATGACTTGGGAACCTACTCCAGTATTCTTACCTGGAGAATCCCTGTGGACAGAGGAGCCTGGCGGGCTACAGTCCATGGAGTTGCAAAGACTGGGACATGACTGAGCAACTAAACAACAACAAAGGGTCAAAGAGCCTTCTCCCTCTCTCTGCTCTCTACCATGTGAGGTTACAACCAGAAGTCAGCTGTCTGCCCCCAGGGGCAAGGGCTCCCCAGAGCTGGCACCCGGAGCTCAGACTTCGAGCCCCCAGAACCATGAAAAATAAGTTCCAGTTGTTCATAAGCCATCCAGTCTATGGTAGTATTTTGTTATAGCAGTCTGAGCTGACTAATAACAGGGCTAGTTGATAAATATCTTAGTCTTTGTAGGCCATGCAGTCTCTGCCATTAACTATCCAACTCTGCTGTTGTAGTGTCCAAGCAGTCACTGACAATAGAAAAATGAGTGGGAATGGCTGTGTGCTAATAAAACTTTATGAGAACCACCAGCAGGCAAGATTTCGCCCATGGGCCTTTGCTGAACCTTTCTCTAGGCCTTTGTAAGACCAACTTGTTACACTAGAGAGCTGGGCTATGCTATTTATGGAATATGATCAGAAGGAGCCACCATATATCCACTCCTCTAAGTAAATTATAAGACTGATTTCTCTCATGTTTGTTTAAAAATTTTTTTTTGTTGTTAGGCAGGTAGACATCCTGCTTTAAGTGCATCATCTGCCACAGAAAAGCTGAGGAGGAAGAGTGTCTTTAGGTAGTCTGTAGTTTTGGGGGAAAGGATGTCTCAATTATGATGACCAGTGGTGATCAGCCACATGGAAAAAATGGGAAATAGATAAAAACCTATCATTGTCTCTCCAACTTAACCCTTGGCTTTCTTGCCTCTGAGTGTAATTCTAGTCTCTAATGTTATTCGGCTAAGAGATGTTAAGTGTCGCTGTTAGGTGCCAGGCGTAGTGCTAAGCAATGTCTTCTGGGAATGTCCTTCTACTAGGAAAGGATACCTAATATAAACCACTGGCATCCATTTTCCTGCATATATACCTCACTCCCTGTCGTGAATGAGATACTTCATAAATCTTTATGGTGGAATTAGTATCTCCTATAAATCAATAAATTGGTATTATTTGTAAATTTACTCTCATGGATTCAATTAACTTGAATCAGTGGATAAACTGATAAATAAGCCAAAGTTAATGTTTAAACATGAACCCAAGGTGATTCTAAATATCCTGTGATATCTAAAAAGATCAAACCAGTCAATCCTATAGAAAATCAACTGTGAATGTGCATTGAAAGGACTGATGCTGAAGCTCCAGTACTTTGGCCACCTGATGGGAAGAGCCAACTCATTGGAAAAGACCCTGATGCTGGGAAAGATTGAAGGCAAAAGAAGAGAGCAGCAGAGAATGAGACGGCTAGATAGCAATACCAACTCAGTGGATATGATCTGAGCAAACTCCAGGAGATAGTGGAGGACAGGGGAGCCTGGCATGCTATAGTCCATAGGGTTGCAGAGTTGGACATGAGTTAGCAACTGAACAACAGTGGCAGTCTAAGGATTTTAACAAGGTTACTGAACTATCTTTTCTTACACTGCCACATAAAATACTGAAATACATAAAAAGAAGTAATTGAATTAAATACAATATATTTTTTTAGGAAAAGTTTTATAAGGTATCACCATGAGCTTTGCTATGAACCCACTCTGCCTAACATTTTCATATCTTATTGAATGTTCCCCAAACTCCATCATGGGCATTATATTAGAGTTGGGGTCATCACAAAAAATAAATCATACTAAACTAAGGCATGGTCATATGCAGTTTTCCAAGCTGATTTTTAAAACCACACTCCACAGTGGCAAAAGCATTTTACATTTCAACCCAGTATACATACACACATGTAACTAAAACAAAGTGTGAATGAGTAACCAGCCCTGTTGCATGTAATGCCTTCTGTTTTAAGTTATTTGAAGTCGTCTCATAATAGATCATGACCTACAGTTTGAAAAATAGTAATTTTACTCAGTATGTATTCTTAGTGTGACAGTATGATACTCTATAAGCCATCTCATTTTTTCTAGCCATTTTGTTCATTTATTTTTAAATGTTTGTACAAACTGTGCTCGTGAGTGAGTGAGTGAAAGTTAGTCATGTCTGACTCTTCACGACCCCATGGACTAAACAGCCTATGGAATTCTCCAGGCCAGGATACTGGAGTGGGTAGCTTTTCCCTTCACCAGGGGATCTTCCCAACCCAGGTCTCCCACATTGCAGGCGGATTCTTTACCAGCTGAGCTACAAGGGAAGCCCAAGAATATTGGAGTGGGTTGCCTATTGCTTCTACAGGGGATCTTCCCAACCCAGGAATCAAACGGGTCTCCTGCGTTGCAGGCGGGTTCTTTACCAACTGAGCTATCAGGGAAGCCCATGGCGTTCTTCCTGTAGGTCAGAGGCAGTTCTAGGTCCTAGGATATTCAGGCATGAGTATGACTCAGTCCTTGCCCTTGAGCTCAAAGGGTAAGACAAAGTTACAACTTTTAGTAAGTATTCTATCAGAAGAAAAAATATACTGCGGGAACAGAGAAGCAAACAACTAATCTCGCAGCAGAAATCCAAAACAGACTTGGTACAAGAGGTGACATAAGAAATTAGGTTATGTTAAATGAATTTGAGTTTTCCAGGTGTAAGAGAAGGGCCCTCCTGGCAAGCGGACCTGTGTATGCACACGCAGGATGTTTGAAAAGGTGGAACTTCTAGCAACAGTAAGAGGTTCGGTGTAGCAAGAATTCAGAAGCATAAGGAGATGAGACAGAGAAGTATCGATAGATTGAAGGATCTGTGGGCCTTGTTAAGGAAAAGACTTTGTTCTTTTGTTGTGAGAAGCCCAGAGGTTTTGAATCTAGAATCTATAGGATAAGATACTTGTGTTTTGGTAAGTTCTGTCAGCTGCTTAAAGGATGGTAAAGAGAAAAGAGATTAAAGGCAGGAAATTCTTTGCATTGCTTCAAATGGGAAATAAAACTTAAACTAGATAGCAATGGTAAGTATGAGAAAATGGTCTAAATTCCAGAGTTCAGTTCCATTCATTAATTGTATGTTAACTGTGTGTCTATTAGTTAACTGTATGTTAACTATTTTTTTTTTGATACAAAAAAAAATAAAATCTCTCTGATTTTGAGTTTTCTGTCTAGTGGAAAACAAAAACAAGTTGGTCAGCTTGGTATTATAATGGTGAAGTGTTGTGACAAAGTCTTGTATAAAGTATGAAAAAAACAGAGTTTCAAAACTCAGACTGAGGAGCTCGTGAAGGCTTCCTGTGGTGAGAGGGGAACATCCAGGTGGAATCCAGGAAAATGAGTAGGAGTTGCCCAGGTGAAGTGAAGGCCAAGGGACATTACGGGCAGAGGAAATTAGTCCTGAGAATTAAGGAACTAAGGGGAACTGTGTGGAATTCAGTACTGCTGGAGTATGAGTGGGTGAGGAACAATATGAGTGAGCCCAGAGTAGGAGTGGAAAGTTCACCCGGGTTGCTGTGGTGGAGCTTGCAAGTTTGTATGGAGCCCTTAAGTTGTGCTATGGTGTCTAGACTTCATCCTGTTACTGGTGGGGAGCCCGTGAACTGACATGGGCTGGTTGGTTGAGGTGGCTTATTCTGGTAATGTAGAGGATGGTAACAGCTAACTTTCACTGAGTGCATTTAATGTGCCAAGCACTGTTGTAAGCATTTTACATGTATCACAACATGTTGAAACCATCCTACTTTTAATAGTCTCATGTTAATGACACATAAATTAAGTAGCTTGCCCAAGTTTACACTGAATTCCACACAGTTCCCCTTAGTTCCTTAATTCTCAGGACTAATTTCCTCTGCCCGTAATGTCCCTTGGCCTTCACTTCACCTGTGGGCAAGCCTTAACAATTGAGTCAAGTGGCAGAGCCAGGACTCAATCCCAGTAATCTGACTAACTCACAGTGAGATGCTGCTGAGTGGGTGAGAGCATGGCCCGACTGTAGGGAAGAGATGAGCTGCCCTGGGTACAGGTAGCTGATGGAGGGAAGTCTGCTTGGGCTGCCATAACCCAGTACCACAGACTGAGTTGCCTCACAACAGAAATTTATCTTCTCACAGCCCTGGAGACGAGAAGTTGAAGACCTTCATGCTGTCAGATTTGGGTTCTGGGTTCTTGCTTGTAATTGACAGAGGGCTACCTTTTTGCTTTGCTTTCACTTAGCCTTTCCTCTGTGTGTTCGTGTGGAGAAAGCCAGCTCTTTGGGATCTCTTAGGAGGACACTAACCCTATCAAACAGGGTCCCACCCTTGTGACCTCATTTAACCTTAACTACTTCCCTAAAGGCACCCTGTCTTCAAAGATAGTCACCCTGAGAGTTAGGGCTTCACCATGGTGGGCTGAGGGGAGTGCTGGGGTCGGGGCACAAAACACTCCAGCCTTAACAATTTCAGAAAATATTTAGGAGATAATATCAGCACAAAAAGTTGGTGATGGAGTTGATGCGGAAAGCAAAGGAGAAGGGGGGATTTAGAATGACTCAGGTTTCAAACAGAGGACACAGAAAAAGCACATTTGGGAGAATGGCGGTTCGGTTGGGATTCTAGTAAACTAGAAGCACCTAGGAAGCATCCAACAGGTGTCGGCAGTACTGATGTGAGGAGGGGCATCAGCATCTGAGGGGAGTTGAAGCCACGGTTTGGGTCAAACCACCTATAGAAATGTGGAGTGAAAAGAGGTAGTTAAAAAAAAGGGGGGGAGAATATTTAAGAGGTAAGCAGACAGAGTGAAGGGAGAGGCAAAAAATAGATATCCAACCCTGAAGCCAAAGGACGAGAGAATTTCAAGCAACAAAGAATCCTTAACACAAATTCTTTAGCCTCCTGTGCATCAGATTTTATTCTTCAGTAAGAAAAGGAGATAATGGTAGAATCATTATGTTTTATTGCCTACTAGGACCGGAGAGAATATTTTCCAATCGCCTCATTCTGAAACAAGGAAGCCTAGAGTTTGTCTCTTTCATGGTGCAGGTGGAGCTATAATTTAGGTCTACCAAGCCTCTTGACTTCAGTGCTTTTCACGATGTATCAAGTTGAATCAACTTGTGGAGTTTGAAAAGTGGCTTTAAGTTGTTAAAAAAAAAAAGTTACACTAAATAAAATGGAGAAGGAAGCATCAGGATTTTATTATTGCATGCATTTGGGCAAAGGAAGACATTTAAAATGGAAGGAAGGAAGACATTTTAAAATGTCTAAAACTTTTATTTTTTTGGCCATGCTGAGTGACACATGGGAATCGTAGTTCACCAACCAGGGATTGAACCTGCACTCCCTGCATTGGACACACAGAGTTTTAACCACTGGACCACCAAGGGAATTCCCCAAAATGCCAGCTTCTTTACCAACTGAGCCACAAGAGAAGCCCAGGAATACTAGAGTGGGTAGCCTATCCCTTCTCCAAGGGATCTTCCTGACCCAGGAATCGAACCAGGGTCTACCTGCATTGCAGGTGGAGTCTTTACCAACTGAGCTATCGGGAAGCCCCTTAAAACTTGAAAAAGAGAGACCAATCATGTTGGCCTTGAATCCTGATAAGGAAATTGACTGGGGCCTGGGGGCAGGGATTCTGTTTCTACTCTATTTAGAGTGGAAATGGCACATTACCAGGGTTATGTGTTAGACCCTGGGCACACATTTATGAATGTGACTCCTTTTTATGTTTTTCCTATCATTGACCCCATGTTAGGAATTTAGCAATGTGGTATTGTTAGAAAATTAGTATTAAGTCAATATCTTATTACAGGTTTCAAATTGTCAGACTTTATTACTTTTGGAGAGAAATAGCTCACTCCTTTACAGTATTTCAAGGTTGCCTTCAGCCTAATGGACTCCCCTAAGTGAAAATTTCTGTTGCTAACAGACAGACCATGCATCTTATAATTCAGTTAATGAAATTTATGTTGAGTATTAATTATAAATAAAGCACTATGCTAAGTACTTCAGTTTTGTAGGTTGATCTGTAAGATATGTTGAATCTGTTGTAGGTACAAATGATGTCATGTAAACCTTTAGATTCACAAATATTTCAGTGGGGTCAGTGGGGTCAATAGTGCCGGTGTGTCCTCAGCAGCACTTGTTATTGAAAATACGATTTGCCTTTGGTTTGTACTTATCACTTTCAAAATTTTAAAAACAAAACTAAACCAGGTTTAGTCACTGTCTTGGTTTTTTTTTTTTTTTTTTTAATCATCAACTAAGCAAGCATGAATTTGACTAGTAACACAATGTATACTCAGTTGTGTCTGACTCTTTGCAACTCCATGGACTGTAGACCTCCAGGCTCCTCTGTCCATGGGATTCTCCAGGCCAAAATAATGAAGTGGGTTGCCCATTTCCTACTCTAGGGGAGCCTTCTGACCCAGATATCAAGTCTGCGTCTCCTGCATTGGCCAGAGGATTCTTAAGCACTGAGCCACCTGTCATATGAAGAGTTAGATGCAAATTCTAAATTCTAATTGAGTAACACAATAGAAAGACTATTTTTCCCACTTTATAACTCTATAGTTTGAAATCATGTAAGCCAACATTCAAAATAATAAATATATACATACCATAAAGATACTGTTGTTCTATGTTTATATTTTTGGTAGGTTTTACCATATCAATTAAGGTAGAATTGTACAGAAAATAAGAGATTGACCAGCAGAGACAACTTTGGTACTTGGCCATTAACAGAACTTTTATATGGTATATGCATATTACAGAGAGAACACTTTGTGGAAAATAAACCAATCTGGGTATATGTAAGCATTACGTAAAAGGACTGGGTAACCTGCAGTTTGCATCATAAAAATAATGTGTTTGCTGTAGTAGGGTAAGGTCCTCCATGCGACAGCCCTCAGGCAAATTGTGAACTAGGCAGAATATAGCTTCAGAGGGATCAGAGTCCTGGCACAACCAACCCATGGTATGTTATTCCAAATATGAAATCTCACTACTGAAGGCATCTAATGAAAAGTTTATAATCTATAACGCTGCATTATTCAAGACTTTCAGTAGAATGAGGAGCTTATCGTATTCATCTTAATAGTCTGCTCCTAGCATGGTTCTTGGGAATTAATATTCAGTAAATGTTTATTAAATAATTGCATTCTGTTCGTTAAGCGACACATTAAGAAATTTTGACTAGGGGTTATATTAACATTGTGCTATCATCAGAAGAGGATGCATTTAACAGTTGTTTATTGTGCATCATCTGTAATGCCAACACAGTGTTGACTCTCACTGTGTTGGCATTAGGAATACAACAACAAATAAAAATGGGCCTTCAAGCAGTGAGATTGGGGAAGAACTTGTAAAGAGCTCTGATAAAAGGTGCCCCAGGAGAAACATGAAGACAAATAACTATAAAATAGTACAATCCTAAAAATATCTATAAACAGAATATAATTATAATATTATCAAAATACAAAGTGCTGTGTGATCCCAGAAGAGAAATTAATTCCATTTGGAGGTGGGAGTATTCAGCAAGGTTTCATAGGGAAAGTGACCTGTGAGTGGAACTTTGAAGAATATCCCACTGGCCTCTTGGATGTCTCAAATCCATTGTGTCTGTTGCTATATTTGTTATTTTCCCACTCCACACATCTCATCTGTCCCATACCCACATATCTGACAGTCTTGAACATAATAACTGATTTTACCATTTATCCTTGAGTCCTTCCCTATGGAAAATGCTAGAATCACTTGACTCCCTTTCTTTCCTCTTCAATATTAAATTTAGTCACTGCGGTTGCTTGAAGTTTTGAATAGTTGAGTTTTTAAATATAAGTATCATACTTTGTTCATAATCAAAATTTGTATCTTAGCATATCAGTCTGATAATCGCATATTTTAATTTTGTAAGTATATCCAAAGATGTCATATTTTGAAACAATGCACTTTTTTCCACATTGAAAAATACAATTTTACTATCTAAGTAATATACTGAAAATCCTAAAGAACTTAAATGTTCTAAAGAGGTTACCCTGGTAAGCAGTCATAACAGCATTTTTATTTTAAATAATATTATTTTAAGAGTATCTTTCTTTAATTTGTCCTTATCTCTACAGAACCATAAAACGTTAGTACCATTCTAGAATTTCTAGACAGTAATACATTTCTGCTGCCATTTGGAGGAGCCTGCACCACAGAGTCAGGAGGAGGAGTTGAGTTTGACATGCCTTCATTTGAAATTCACACCTCCCCCCAGAAGAATTCTTAGTCAGATTTCATAGTTAGTGAATTGTGTCTTCCAGATTTCTCTAGTACTAAATTTAACGGAAGGCATAGTTATAACTAATTATTTTGTAGAGGTTCTAGTGATGTTCTTACACCACTAAAAGATATTCTGAAAACTGAAAGTGAAACTATTCTTGGCATTTGTAGTGAACAAGTACTTAGAGATCTGTTGATGGATGTCTAGGTAATTGTGAGATTAGACCACGAGTGTGGGAGGCCTCTGTGCTTTTCTAATGAAACACTTTTAAGTTTTGATAAAATCCATGACGCAAGTCCCGGTCTCTTTCAATCCAAAAAAAAAAAAAAAAAATCCATAAATACTTGATCTCTAGAGTGGTCTTAGGAGTTAGGGAAAGCAGAAGTTTATGAAAATGTCATTGTCTTTCTCTTAAACCTTATGCCAGAGTTACTAAGAATTAGCAGAGTTCTTTGATACAAGATATATCCTTCTGATAACTTGCTCTGGTGAAATACTAGAAAAATATTTTGAGAAATAAAAGACAGATGTGAGAGTTAAAGGAAATTTTAGTTAATTAACAGAGTTGTATTAAAATAATCTTACCATGATTGTGAAGTCTTAAATTCTAAATTTGCCTGTGCTAGTATAAAAGCTAATTATATATTTTACTTAATTTAAAAATTTTTATAGTAAATAGCCAATTTCTATCAATATATAAGATGGAAAATTTGCATTTAGAATTGCCTTCAGAATTCTTAATGCCTTTACAAAATGTAGCCGAAAGGTCTCTAAAGGCCAAGATGAACACTTTATTTCTGATATGTCCTTGCAGTCTGTTGCTGATGTGTATGAGGAAAGAAAGGTATTCAGTACTTCCTAATTGGAGTATTTATCAACACCACCTACTCCTGATACTCATGAACAATCCTGGTATTGTTTTATACCTGGTGACATCACATTCATCCTTTAAGTTTTAACTCAGGGTCAGTTCTTGAAGTCATGCTTACTCTCACATCATAAGACTGCAGAACCAGACCTGAAGCTATTTTCTTTCCTCCAAAGTGACATCTGCTAACCAGGAACATGTGAATACAGAAATAGCCTCAGGTGTAGTCTCTTGGTCCATACTGCTAGACTTCTGTTACGCCAAATTTAATGAGAGTCAATAGAAGCCATTTTCCATTAATTTTTAAATATTATATATTTATAAGCTCACTAAAATGGGTGAATGTAAATATTAACTGCTATTACTATAATATAAAAAATACATAAAGGAATACTTGTAAAATACTCAAATTTATTAATTTTTCTTAACTAATCTTAAGCCATTTTTATTCTCTGGTTTGACAATCCTATTTTTCTCCAAACTTGATTAGGTTTATGTTTTCCATTAATCTGCTATGGCTTCATAACCACAAGACTGTACCATCTATTAAAAGTTGAATTTCATTCTTGTGCTTGTTATCTTTAAAAAGAACTCAGTCATTTTTGCTAATCCTGTAAGAGTGCTTCCCTACCATAATCAAAAGTAAAACAATGCAGAATAAAATGTCTGTCTATATGCCAAAAATTTCCTTATTACTGTGCATTTCTAGTCAGAATAGAATTTTCCCACCACTTTCCAGCTATTCTTGCTCTTTTACATTTGACTTTATGAAAATATAATTTATATTGAATCCATACATTCATGAGGCTGACTTTTGAACAAGACTTGAGCTACAGGATCCATGATACTGTTTATTGAGAATTAATTTATTTGAAAGATGTTATGAGGATATGAAAATGAAAATTTGCCTTTTAGAAGAGAGAATTACATGAGATCAGAACTCAAGAAAACATGAACTATCTATTTGGAGAATGGGCCTTTCCTCTTTGATATGTCTTGGTAGAATACCTAACACAGTTGCACAGAAAGATGGGCATTTAATGAAAAGATTTTAATAATCAGGGAATGAATTTCCTTAGATAAGAAGTAACCAAAACTGCTTTTATTCGCATTGTCCCTAAACGTGTAGGAAGCAGAACGTTTTAATAGCGAGCTTGGACAAGAAAGCTGCACACAAAATCAGAAGTATACCATGTAGAAGGATCAAGATTTACGGAGGCCCAGTTATCTGAAGTAGAGCCCAGTTATCTGAAGTCTGTTAGTAGAGCCACATGTGTCATTGTGTGGCTGTAAACTGATTAAGTTAAGCACTTACTGAAATTGCTTTCTGAAAACTTAAGTGATCATAAAATAAGATGCAGAAGTTCAAAGTGGGAAAGTTGCCTTAGACTAAGAGTAAAGTGAGAACCCAATTCTGTACCAAAGCAGTTTTGCAGTACCTAAAAGTTTTCACTAACAGAAATTCACAGGTGATTTTTTTTTTAAAGAATGAGAATTGAATCATCTGTTGCTTGTATTATTAGTGTACTTGTTTAAGCAGAAGTCTTGTTTCTATGCAGTGCTTGAGACTTCTTTTTCACTCCTACTCTCTCTGCTTGTGAGTCATCAAGACCAGAGTGCTTTTTTCCTCCACACACAAAGAAAATGCCGTTGACCCATTGTCTTGGTCTGCTCAGGCTGCTATAATAAATTACCACTGGCTTAAACAACAAACACTGAATTTTCATGGTTCCAGCGGCTGCTGGTGGCTGGAAGTCTGAGATCAGAGTATCAGCGTGGTCAGGTTCTGGCGAGGACCTTCTTCCTGGTTTACAGACCACCGTCTTGCCATTTCCTCATATGGCAGTGAGAGACCATCTCTTGTGTCTTTCTGGTAAGAGCACTAATTTCATCCATGAAGGCTCCACCCTCATGACCCAGTTACCTCCCAAAGGTATGTCCATGCGTTCTCAGTCAGGTCTGACTATTTGCAACCCCATGGACTGTAGCCCACCAGGCTTCTCCGTCCATGGGGTTCTCCAGGCAAGAATACTGGAGTGGGTTGCCATTTCCTACTTCAGGGGATCTCCAGATCTCATGTTGGACATTAGGGCTTCAACATATGAAGGAACACTAACATATGGGGAACACTAACACAACATATGGGGAACACTAACACCCATCATCAGGGAGTGCGGTGCATCTGTAATCATCCATGTTCTGCCCTATTCATATTCCCCCTATTGAAGTCCATCCATTTGTGAACCCGTGGCAGCTTGTTAGAGAGCCATGGATGGCTACAGACTCTGCTTAGGCAATCTAAGCTTTCTCTGGACTTGAGCAAGGATAAAACATGCAGAGGTGAAAGGCATGACCTTTGGCCTTATTAGCACAAGAACTGATTCAAGTTCTAAAGTATCAGTACAGAGATTTGGTTTTGGTGCCTTAGAACCTTTCTTCTATTTCTCATCTTCTTTCCCTCTCCACTCCACATTCCTTCCCTGTCTTGTGGCCTGTACTTTTTCTGCTCTTTATCCATCAAACCACATTCTGAAGGCAATATAGGAAAGGCATTATAGTAATTAATGACAGAGGCTTGGGGAACCAGTCTCAAGCTCATAGCCCGGCTCTGCCACTTAATAAATATACCATTTCAGATAAGTGAGACCCTGAACAACATTGTTTTCTCAGTTTCCTCATCTGTAAAATAGGAATAGCACCTTCTTCACAGAATACTGTTGAGGTTTAACAAGGTAATGCATTTAAGGTGCTTAGTACACTGCCAAGCACATAGAAATGCGTACTAAATAGCTAAAAATGAAAAAGGAACTAGACTTGTTTACAGTGAGCTTGATGGATTTAATATAAGATAATGTGTGACTTCTCTCAGAAAAATTAGCTTTTTCAACAGGAAGTAAGGAAATCTCTAAATACGAAATCAGGAATACACAGCTGGTGGGAAAGGCTTTATTTTAAAAGAGCTAATCCCAGTGCTCCTATAGCCATAGGTACATGCTTGTTGTGCTGAATACAGGAATACAGACCTTTATCCACCTGTTTTTGCTACTATAAGCTTGGGTGTGTCCCAGGATGAACCATTCTTGCTTTTTTTATGCATGAATTAGTTTCCTAATGTTGCCATAACAAATAACCCACAAAATCGGTGTCTTAAAACAACATAAGTTTATTCTCCACAGCCTGGAGGCCACAAATCCAAAACCAAGGTGTCAGCAGGTTGGTCCCTCTGGTCGCTTGAGGGAAGAACATCCCATGCCTCTCTCCTAATTTCCAGGGTTGCCAGGATTTCTTGACTTGGAGCTGCATCACTCCCGTCTCTGCCTGTCTTTCACATGCCCTTCCCCATGTCTATCTCAAATCTCCCTCTGCCTCTCTTAGAAGGACACCTACCATTGGATTTAGGGCCCACTCTAAATTGAGGATTATCTCATTCAAGATTTTTAATTATATTGTCAAAGACCATTTTGCCAAATAAGGTCACATTCACAAATTCCAGGGTTAGGACATGGACCACCTTTTTGGAGAAGGAAATGGCAACCCACTCCAGTTGCCTGGGAAATCCCATGGACAGAGGAGCCTAGCAGGCTACAGTCCATGGGGTCGCAAGAGTTGGACACAACTTGGCGACTGAACCACCACCACCATACATTTTCGGAGAACCACCATGCAACCACTGTGTGCTATATAAGAGAACCAGACTCAGGAGAATGGGAGAATGAACTGGGAAGGGAAACCATACTTCCTGAGGATTCCACAGAGTGGAAATGCTGGAGCCTCCCTGCCAGTGTGGGCATGGGACTGCAGATTAGTTTCCTAGGTAAAGAAAACCTCTGCCCACCTGGCAGGTCTTCATCTTCAGCTGCTGTGAACTGCTAAATAGGTGTGTCCAGTTTCCTTTTCAAGTATGTCAATGCTATCTAATTTCCGAAGCCTATTAACTCTGTTTGGGTAAAGAACAAGCAGGGGTGCTAGAAGTGCATGCCTGTGATGTGGGCTTGAGAGCCATGGTGGAATATTCTAAGATCACCAGCTGAAGAAGACATCCACAGGTCTCAGTATAAGCCCCTTCAGTCACTTCCCTACCATCAACCCATTTGTAGCAGGAATATACCAGACCCCGTGTATGCTAAGTCACTTCAGTCGTGTCAGACTTGGCACCCCTATAGAATTTCCCAGGAAAGATTACTGGAGTGGGTTGCCATTTCCTTCTCCAGGGGATCTTCCCAACCCAGGAATCAAACCTGTGTCTCTTACGTCTCCTGCATTGGCAGGCAGGTTCTTTGCTACTACTGCCACTTACCATGTATCAGGTGTATGGCGCTGGAAATTTGGTTAACAAGTAAGTAAGTGGAAAAGATTAGTATTCTTGACAGTTTTGGTTTTGGTCTGAATGCAGCACTGGAAATTGGCTGCAAGGGCTGAGTAGGGAAAGATAAGGAAGTCACCTAATTTTATGCACCACAGGAGTGTGACTTGTGACTTTTAGAAGGACATTGTTAAAACTCTTTACCTGAGACTTAGAATTTGATCCTAGTAGTTCCACCTAAAATTATGGTTAGTTCAAGAAAACCCCAGGCTGGTAGAGGGTCACAACTGTATGTGGTAAAATTTCCCACCAATATGCATAGCAAGCTGCCCAGAAAAGGGGCATTACATGTCTGTGGTTCCTATTCCAGGGCCCCTTTAGGAGATGTTTAATCAGCCAACTACTCAGTCTATCACTGCTCACCTTTTAAGTTGCTATTACTGATTTCCATAAAGATCAAAATATTGAGAAAGTAAGCAATATCACCGAAATGCTGGATTGTGTAGATACAAACTTCCTGTTTTATTGGTAAAAATAAATAAATGCACTGTTTCAAGGAGAAAAAATTTGTTGGTGTAAATTGGATAAAGTTACTGCTGCTTCAAAACATTGGAAATCAAACTGCGGCCTGTGGGCCAAACCTGTTTTTGTGTGGCCTGCAGGCTAAAAATGGTGGTTACCTTTTTAAATGATTGGACAAAAATCAAGAGAAAAATAATATTTCACAACACATGAATAGTATATGAAATTCCCACAAATAAAGTTTTATTGGCACATAGCTCACTGGTTTATCTATTGTCCATGGCTATTTATGCCCTCCAGTGGCAGAGCTGAGTAGTTGCAGTAGGGTCCATTTATGGCCGAGAAAGCCTGAAACGTTTACTCTCAGGCTCTTTCCAGAAAAAGTATGTTGACTCCTGCTATACTGCAGTGTTTATCAAAATGCTGAGTTTTGGAATTCAGAATATCGATAACTTGAGTTTGTCCCCCTAGTCTGTATTGTGACCCAAGGAAAGCAGGAATGTCTTATGTAGCTGCCCAGCTTCCCTCCTATGAGCTGAAGGCAGTGTCCAAGCACGTGTAACTGGCAGACACTCCACAGTGTTCAGGAAATGACCAGAGAGTGAGGCAAGCAAGCCAAGAAGCAGTCTGCACAGGACACTGCCCTTGACACCATGAACACTGAACTCTCAGTGTCACTCTTGCTGGGAATTGTCTCAACTGTCTAAACTGCAGCTTTGCAGTGTGGCCTCAATGAGGATCATGAACCTGGAAAGAAATTTCTTGTCTGGACCCAAGCCACATGCCCACATCTAATAGGGTACAGGAGAGCGAAGTCCTCCTTCTAATTTGCTGATTTCCAACTCATCCCTCCCACCATTATGTACAAAGCGAAGGTTTAGGCCAAATGAGACACCATGGCAGGCGTCCAGAGAATGTAAATCAAACATCTACATCAGGGGTTCCCTGACCTCCAGGATCTAATGCCTGATGATCTGAGGTGAAGCTGATGCAATAATAATAGAAATAAAGTGCATGAATAAATGTAATGCCCTTGAATCATCTCAAAACCATGCTCCTCTCGCAGTCTGTTGGAAAACTGTCTTCCACAAAACCAGTCTCTGGTGCCAAAAGGGTTGGGAACCTCTGTTCTACATGTTTGCTGTTCTAAGTGTGGTCCTAAGCCCAGCAACACAAACATAAACCTGGGAGCTTGTTTGAAACAAGCTCACCTTGGGCTCATCTCCTGACCTACTGAATCAGATTCTGAATTTTATCAAGATCCCCAGGCGTTTTGGGCTTCCCATGTGGCACTAGTGGTAAAGAATCCATCTGCCAATGCAGGAGATGCAAGAGACACGGGTTCGATCCCTGGGCTGGGAGATCCCCTGGCAAAGGGCATGGCAACCCACTCCAGTATTCTTGCCTGGAGAATCTCATGAACAGAGGAGCCTGGAGGGCTACAGCCAATGGGGTCTCAAAGAGTCGGACTTGACTGAGCAACTAAGCACAGACGCACACCAGGTGATTTGCATGTACATTAGAAATTGAGATGATTTCCAAATAAAATCCTAATTTGGCAGAATTTCCTGCAGTATTATAAAGTGAAAGGAAATATTCTGGCAGTTTAAGGGACATTTATTTTGGGCCCTAGGAGGTTACCTGGGAACCTGCTCCCCTAGGCTCTGCCTGCTTTTCAGTTTCTTGCTTTCTCAAGCCCTCAGATTTAAAACCTCTAAGTGTATAGCATTTCCCATGGCCACATTCTAGAAGCCTCAACAGTAACAGTGGGCAGTGGGAGAGCAGGCGTTTAAACGTGGTAGTTTTGTGAATCTTGCCTGTGTAGGTCACAGGGCCAAGTAATATTTTAAAGGGCCAAAGGTGAGTTTATTGACCTAATGTAAGCTTCCAGAAATGGAAGCTTAGTATGCACCCATTCATATTTGGATTCAGGTTCCAGACTCTTTATCACATATTTTTTGTGATTTTTGTATAATTTAGGTAACCATCCTGAGCCACAATTTTCTCATCTCTAAGGTGAGGTTAATAATGTGACTATGAGATAATCTTTGTAAAGGGATGCCACAGTGCCCAGCAAGAACTGTGTACTGCATTTATTACAGCTATCATTATTCATTTTAAATTTGCTTCATTCAGAGACTTTAAACTTCAGTTAAGCAGGGTGTTAGAGCTTACTGACTCATTTTGCAGTAGAGTTGCTACAACTACTGACACTGAGTCACCTATGCTGAATTTTAGGATTATAAATTTAGGCATTCAGCTTCTATTTCTGCCTCCAGTTTCTGTCACCAAGAGGCATCGTAGAGTAGAGTTGTTTATACCATCAGGACAATTTGATAAATTACTATCGTGAATATTAGAGGAATGAAAGTACATATTTGAAAAACTGCTGAGTGTACTAAGGATATTTTTTAAGTATGACTTCTGGAATATTGCCTCTACTGACCACAGTTGAAAAATCTCAGCAGAACCTTTCTGTAGGGCAAAAATGATTACTCTTAGTTATCATAAACCTACTGAAATTTACTACCAGCCGTCTTTGGAATGGAAGAAAAACATCTTCATAAGCACAGGGAAGTGGTTAGCATCTTAAGCACGTGCTGTCCCTGATCACTTGTCTACATTTCCTTTGAGAAGCTATCACTTCAGTAAAATTGATTCTTTTTTTTTTTTTTTTAAGTGAATTGAATTTATTTCCACAGCTAAAACGTTTTGGGCACAATGCCCCTGAAGTTATTAAAATAAACTCTTTATTGAAAAGCAAGATAGGTTTTCCAGTTACTATTTTAACTTTTACTGGCTTGTAAATTAAGGAAGAGTGCAGTTACAGAGTCAAAAACCAGCTAATAAAGCGTGAACAAGTTGTTAATAAATGAACTGGATACATAAAATTCTTAAACCATATCTCAGGCTTTATCCTCAATTGATTAATATATTTCTCCCATGTACACTTGTTAAAGACACCTGTAACATAGAAGGTCCCAGGTTACTTTTGACTAGAATCTAAATGTAAGTTTGCAGAAAAATAGCCCCTGGGCTTTGAAGCACATGAAAGAAAATGTTGTATTATTTAATATCCAGGCAATATAATTAATATTGGCCAGGCAGTGTAGGGAGAAGACAATGGCAACCCACTGCAGTATTCTTGCCTGGACAATCCCATGGATGGAAGAGCCTGGTAGGCTGCTGTCCATGGGGTGGCTACGAGTCAGACATGACTGAGCAACTTCACTTTGACTTTTCACTTTCATGCATTGGCGAAGGAAATGGCAACCCACTCCAGTGTTCTTGCCTGGAGAATCCTAGGGACAGGGGAGCCTGGTGGGCTGCCGTCTATGGGCTCGCACAGAGTCGGAAACAACTGAAGCGACTTAGCAGCAGCAGCAGCAGGCAGTGTAGGGTCCACTCCATCAGAATGAAATGTGTGGGAGTTTCCCCCTATTTAAACAAGAGAACTTCTAGATGGTTCTGTAAATGCGGGAGTCAGTTTGACCTTGCATCAAATCTTCCTTGTTCTAGTGAAATGTGCTTGAGTAGTTGCCCTCAGAATGCAAAGCCAGGAGACTTCCTGCTCCCACTGCTACGTGGAGCCGAAAGCATTGGGCGCTGAGCTGACTCCAGACTGGAACGTCCACCCCAGTTCTGGCTCGGACTCAGGACATCATCAACGCCTAATTGACTTCTTTTTCTCTTCTGGAGCTCACCTCGTGATCTTAAGCCTTCTATAAATCTTCTTAACCATCAGTTCAGTTCAGTTCAGTCGCTCAGTCGTGTCCGACTCTTTGCGACCCCATGAATCGCAGCACGCCAGGCCTCCCTGTTCATCACCATCTCTCGGAGATCACTCAGACTCACGTCCATCGAGTCAGTGATGCCATCCAGCCATCTCATCCTCGGTCGTCCCCTTCTCCTCCTGCCCCCAATCACTCCCAGCATCAGAGTCTTTTCCAATGAGTCAACTCTTCGCATGAGGTGGCCAAAGTACTGGAGTTTCAGCTTTAGCANAACCATAACCCTATTGAAATCCCGTAGTTTAGGTGCTAACAGAAGAAAACAAATTCTCCTTGATTCGCTCTCTGTCATCAGGGCTAAGCCCCGCCTTTTGCAATAGCAGCACCTCCTCCGACCAACCCCACGAGCAGTTCTATCTTCTTTAAAGTATTGGTCGTATCCTGGCCCCACTGTCACCAAGAATGAGGTTTCCCTTCAGATCTATAAATCCGTCCCACCAACACTTCAACGTGCTTAAGTATCTTCTGCCTGATAAAGTCTTCCTCAGCCACGTGTTCCTTTCCAACCACTCCCCTTTCTTCTTTCTAACTGCAGTTCTTAAAGGTCTTGGAATCTCTTCCGCTCTGTAGACACACACACACACACACACACACTTCTCACTCTTCTCCATCTTCATCCAATGTAATCTGTCTTTCCTACAACTTCACTGACTTCACTTTCAGCGGGGTCCTCGGAGATTTCCTTGTCACCAGTGTTTGGCAGCAATCTCACTGTCATTGATTCATTCTTCCTTCTGGAAACCTCTTCTGTTAGCTTCCCTGAGTCCGGTGCCACCTCTCTGGTGACCGTTGCCTAGTCTCCTTTGAAGCTTTTCTTGTATTCCTACCACTGCCTCATATGATGTCCAGAGCATTAAGGGGCCCCTCCTGGTCCCTTTCCTCATTCAACACACACAGGCTGGATAATTTCAGCTACCTCAAGGATTTAATACCACCAGATTAGTGTGGCCTCCTCATTCTGAGCTCCAGACAAGGAAGTCATTGGCCATTTCCACCTTCATGAAATGTTCTCTTCTCTTGGCTCCCCATGTTCCAGAATGCCTTGGTTTTCTTTCTTTCTTTTCTTTTTTTTTTTTTGGCAAATATTTCTCAGTCTTCTTAAATCTGTCACTTCCATACTTAAAGCACTTGAGTTCTTTGAATTCAGTGTGAACTAATAAACCCAGTCATTCCTCCTCCCTCCTTGTCTAGATGCATCCCTCCTCACACCAGCTCTAGCTATCCTCAACTTACAAATCTTTCATTTCTTTGAACGCCTTGCTGTCCTGTCTCTTGTTCCACGTGTGTAACTGTGATCTGAAGTCAGTTCCAATTTATGAATTCCAACCTCTGCTGGTCTAAGTAGTTACTCCAAATTTTTAGCACTTTTTCTAATCCTTTTATATTTATAGTCCTCTCTCCTAGCTATTGACTTGCAACCTGTTTTACATTAATAAAGAGGGGTGGGGGGATTCCCTGGTAGTCCAGTATTACGATTCTGAGCTCTCGCTGCTGAGGGACAGGGTTCAATCCCTGGTCGAGGAACTAGCATCCTGCAAGTGCAAGGCTTGACCAAAATTGAGAAAAAAAAAATTTTTTTTTTTGAAGGAGGATAGAGATTGGGGAATGAGGGCATCATGCTAGAACTTTCTGAGCCCCTCCACAACACTTAAAAATTTACTTATATGAGAACCAACCCAATCTTGCTTATTTTCTGTTTTAGGGGAAGAAATGTGCCTCCATCTCTTTAAGCCCAATCCAGTTCCTTCCGAGCTTTTCAGGAATGTGTTGTAACTAACTACTTTGTTGATACTGGCTTTCACGTCAACTAGTTTCACCCAGTGTTACACTCTTACACAGAAAAGACAGTGCCTGACTCTACCTCTTGTTATAGCCATGGACTCAGCTCTACTTCCCTTCAGGTTCAAGTTTCTTGAAAGAGTGGCCAATAATTGACTATCCCAACTTCCTGTCCTCAGTCCATTACCATTAACTTCTCTTCCCAAAACTGATAAAATAGTTCTTGCTGACTTGCCAACAAGCCTCATGTTTGCCAAAACCAGTCAACAGTTTGTTGTCTTTAGCTTTCAGTAAGCCTTTGTGACATTAAACACTGCTGATCACCCTCCTTAGATTTTTCTCTCCTTTGATCTACCTGATTCAAATTTGCCCCAAGTACTTCTCCCACCTTTCTAGCTTTTTCCTTTGCAGCTTCTTTGCTCCCCTCTTCTTCATTTATTCATTCAGTAAACATTTCTTGAGCTATATACACCGTGGAGCTGCAGTGATGAGTAGAATATAATCCCTGCCCTCCTGGGGTTTCCAGGGTTCAAGGAAAAGAGAGACAATCAAATAATCACTCAAATAACTAAGTGCTTCGGAATTCTGGTGAATGCTGTGAGAGCCTGTGTTAGGGGCCTGCTATTAGGGCACCTGAGATCTTAACGCGTAAGCTGGAGTCATCCATCACACTGCACTGCCCGCCTTTGTGAATGTGAGACTTTGGTGAACAAATGCACACACATCTTAGTCATGCCCTTAATATTTAATATCTGTCGGTCATATACTCTTTCACAATCTGCTATTTCCAAATGGAGATATTTAGCCTTTTTATGTACAGCCTCCTTCTCAACCTCCTGTTGGTAGTGATATAGAGTCTTGGGCTTAAATACATTTTTGTAAAATTTCTTCAGTTTTGCTTTACTCAAGCAGCAGCAGAACTTCACAGCATTCCAGGTGCCCATCTTTTTGAAACGGAATTCCATTTCACTGTCTTAAAGATCATATTTTTCACATGTAGCTATCTAAATTTAGATCTCATGTGTTAAGAGTAGGCATTCTACCCAAGTATGTTGATGAATACCCCTCTTTGGTGTGTTGTGTTGTGGAAGAGTACACAGTTGGTTTTAGTCTGACCATCATTTCATATTTTTTAAAAATACATATGTTTATTTGGCTGCACTGGGTCTTTGTTTTGACACTCGGGATCTTCAACCTTCATCGTGGCGTGCAGGATCCTTAGCTGTGGCACTCAAACTCTTAGCTGCAGCGTGTGGGATCTAGTTCCCTGACCCCTGCATTGAGAGCTCAGAATCTTAGCCACTGGACCACCAGGGGAGGCTCCATCATTTCATAATTTTGACAGATTATTTGCATTTGTTCTTTGAGAAAGCACTGAAAATCAGCATTGAAACTCTGGCCCTGTGGGACTAGGGCCTTAACCTGTAAAACTGTCCATTGTTTTGTAAATGACCGTTGTCAAAGTGAGAAACCACCACCACCACCAACCGCCCCGCCCCGCCCCCAGCCACCCCTGTGTGCTTCCCTAGCCATTCTAAGAGCACAGAAAGCAACCATCCCTGGTATGAGGTGAGTACCTCATCTCCATTGGTACGGAATGATCTAAGGCAGTGGTTCTCCACAGGGAATAGCGTTGTCCCCAAACCCTGGGGGCATGTGGCAATGTGTGGGGACTTTTTTGATTCTCACAATTGAGTAGGTGCTACTGGCATCTAGTGAGCAGAGGCCAAGGATGTTGCCAAACATCACAGAAACCCCTATAACAGAGAATGATCTGGTCCAAATGCTAATAGTATCAAAGTTGAGAAATCCTAATTAAGAGATAATGGAAACATAACAATTTAGTCACCTCTACGGCATAATCATAAGGGATTTGATTTAGGTCATACCTGAATGGTCTACTGGTTTTCCCTACTTTCTTCAATTTAAGTCTGAGTTTTGCAATAAGGAGCTGACAATCAATCAATTCTAAAGGAAATCAACCCTGAATATTCATTGGAAAGACTGATGCTGAAGCTGAAGTTACAATAATTGGGCCACCTATTGTGAAGAGCCAACTCACTGGAAAAGACCCTGATGCTGGGCAAGACTGAGGGCAGGAGGAGAAGAGGGCAACAGAGGATGAAATGGTTGGATGGCATCACCGACTCAATGGACATGAGCTTGAGCAAGCTCCGGAAGATAGTGAAGGACAGGGAAGCCTGGCATACTGTGGTTCATGGGATCACAAAGAGTCAGACATGACTTAAGTGACTGAAGAACAGCAACAACAATTTAGTGACTGCTCCTAGGAAAGATGCCAGAAACAGATTCACCTATTTCTAGTGAAGTACTCAAAAGATATTTTTAATTTTAAAACATAATGATAGATTCGAGTTTTCTGGGGAAATGCATAGGCTATTCGTGTATTCAACAATGAGCTGAGTGTCACAATTTCAACTCTTAACAAGTCTTGGTCCCTACCCTCAAGGACATAATCCAGTCTGCAGTGGTGATCTTTAAACTTGAATGATGCAGCAGAATCTTCTGGAGGCTTATTAAAATCCACCGTGGGGCTCCACTGCCAGCTTCTGATTCAGTAAGTAGGTCTGAGGTGGGGCCTGAGAATATGCATTTCTACAAATTTCCCAGTGCTGCCGATGAAGCCAGTCCAGGGTAACACTTTGGGAACCATTGCTCTAGAGGACACAGAGAAGAGAACATCCATGCAGTGGATACCCACAATGCATAGGTTGAAACCTTACTTAATGTGATAGTAATAGGTGGTAATTAGATCAGGAGGTGGAGCCCTCATTAATGGTGTTAGCGCCCTTATAAGACGAAGAGAGCTTGCTTCGTCTCTCTCTCTCTGCTCTTCTCGTGAGCACGGGTACACAATGACCAGCTGTTACAGGAAGAGGGCTTCTGCCAGAAATTTATTATGCCAACACCCTGATCTTGGGCTTCCAGCCTCCAGAACTGTGAAAAATAAGTGTTTGTTGTCTAAACCACCCAGTTCAGTTCAGTTCAGTCGCTCAGTCGTGTCTGACTCTTTGCGACCCCATGAATCACAGCACACCAGGCCTCCCTGTTCATCACCATCTCTCGGAGATCACTCAGTCTCACGTCCATCAAGTCCGTGATGCCATCCAGTCATCTCATCCTCGGTCGTCCCCTTCTCCTCCTGCCCCCAATCCCTCCCAGCATCAGAGTCTTTTCCAATGAGTCAACTCTTC
>SJYT01050772.1:0-41565 GCA_006410635.1 Cephalophus harveyi | reverse complement strand
TTCCTTCCAAAGAAATCCCAGGGTTGATCTCCTTCAGAATGGACTGGTTGGATCTCCTTGCAGTCCAAGGGACTCTCAAGAGTCTTCTCCAACACCACAGTTCAAAAGCATCAATTCTTCGGCGCTCAGCCTTCTTCACAGTCCAACTCTCACATCCATACATGACCACAGGAAAAACCATAGCCTTGACTAGACGGACCTTAGTTGGCAAAGTAATGTCTCTACTTTTAAATATGCTATCTAGGTTGGTCATAACTTTTCTTCCAAGGAGTAAGCGTCTTCTAATTTCATAGCTGCAGTCACCATCAGCAGTGATTTTGGAGCCCAAAAAAATAGTCTGACACTGTTTCCACTGTTTCCCCATCTATTTCCCATGAAGTGATTGGGACCAGATGCCATGATCTTCGTTTTCTGAATGTTGAGCTTTAAGCCAACTTTTTCGCTCTCCTCTTTCACTTTCTCCAAGAGGCTTTTTAGTTCCTCTTCACTTTCTGCCAAACCACCCAGGCTATGGTAATTTGGTATAGCAGCTAGGATAAAACAAGTTTTGAGGATTAACATTGGGAGTATGTGTGGGACACTAAGATTTGACTTTATCTGTCAGATTATCTTTGGAGGAAGGATTCATAGCCCTTGGCTGCTGGAAATAGATTTGATGTTTCACTGAGAACTAGTATTATTGCTCAAAGCCCAGTTGTTTTAATTTATGTTTCTCTGGAGCTAGCAAGAGCTTCCCTGGTGGCTCAGTAGTAGAGAATCTGCCTGCCAGTGCAGGAGATGTGGGTTCCATCCCCGGGTCGGAAAGATCCCCTGGAGGAGGGCATGGCAACCCACTCCAGTATTCTTGCCTGGAGAATCCCATGGACAGAGGAGCCTGGCAGGCTTCAGTGCAAGGGGTTGCAAAGAGTCAGACATGACTTACCGACTAAACAACAACAAGAAATAATTACAGGAACTTCCCTGGTGGTCCAGTGCCTAAGACTTTGAGCTCTCAGTGCAGGGATCCTGGGTTCAATTCTTAGCCAGAGAACTAGATCCTATGTGCCCCAACTAAAGATCCCGAATGCTGCAAGGAAGGTCAAAGATCCTCTGTGCCAAAACTAAAACCCAGCACAGCCAAATAAATACATATTTTTTAAAAGAAATAATTATGTACCAGTTAGCTTTGTCATGGTAAATGAAGTTGTTTATCCTGGCATCGAGACATTCTTTCCCCTAGAAGTGTTTTTGCAAAGGCTGGCTGTTTATCGATAAAGTAGGATGGTAGCGGATTGGGCTAGATGACCTCCAAAGCCCATGTAATTTCAAGGTGTGATTCTGTAAACCCAGGATTCTTCGATCAACTTGGCATTGGACACATACAAGAGATATAAAGCATGATCTCTGCCTTTCAGACTCAATGCACACATAAAAAATAAATAATAGCATAAAATAATACCGACTAGGCTTTAGTTTTTATAGCCCTGGAACTTGTGTTGAGAATCACTATGATTTTATTTAGAATTAAATTCTTAGAGATTACTTTATTGAGACTGATATTCAGCAACCAAAGGATTTTTTTTTTTAAGGTTGGGGGACTTACTTCCATTAGAACACTGCCTGTATAAAAATAAAGATGAAAATGTGGGAAAAAGGTAAACTGGCCAAGTGTGAAATTCAATGGAAATTTTATTAGCCTATAAAATCATGTTATATAATTATTACTCTCCCCTACTATGCATGTTTAAAATATTTACATGAAATCATTAAAAGATATGATGTTAAAAACATTAGAATATGAATTTGTTTTTAATCTGTAGTGTAAGTAAATTAATTTGACTGTCTTAAGAATTCAAGAAACTGTTTTAATGAATTCTCTCTTTGAAGACTTGCTAGTGCCTCCTGATTTTTGACAAGTGTGGTAGCTCTTTCTAAAAGTTGCTGTTTTTCTGAGATCTTTGCAACTTTCCGACACTTCTCCTGTTGAGAAAGTAGAATTTTTCTTCTGAATAATTCTCATTTCCCACTAGGTGTGTAAGCAGCCTGGAGTATTTTGTGTGATACAGATAAATATTTCAAGCATAGTAATCCCTATACTTTCTGGTTTGACTATGGTTTTATGGTAATGAATACAGGCTTTTTTTTTTTTTTTTTTTTAATATTTATTTATTTGGCTGTGTCGGGTCTAGTCACTCTGTGGCATGTGGGATCTTAGTTCCCTGACCAGGGGCTGAAGCTGCATCTGCTGCATTGCAAGGTGGATTCTTAACCATTAGGCCACCAGGGAAGTCCCTGAATAGAGGTTTCGATTAGGACTACTTCTGAGGTCCCAAGGCTTTGAAAATCTTAAGACAACATATTCCTATAAGATATTGATGCTATACTTCTTAAGTTTCTCACCTCCAGATTGAGAATTTCTTCCTGAAATTTAGATTTACTAAATTACGGGCTTCTCAGGTGGCGGCAGTGTTAAAGAATCCACCTACCAATGCAGGCAAGAGACCCATGAGACTCGAGTTTGATCCCTGAGTTGGGAAGATCCCCTGGAGTAGGAAATGGCAACCTGCTTGAGTATTCTTGCCTGAAAAATTGCATGGACAGAGGAGCCTGGAGGGCTACAGTCCATGGGGTTGCAAAGAGTCAGTGCAACTGAGCATACACACAGGTTACATTATATTGTGAAACGTGGTTTGCCTTTTCCTGAATTTTGGATGGTTATTTTCAAAAATGATGTAGCACATTGTTTATTGGTGCATTCGTTAAAACTTTGGTTGCTAATAAACCTAACTAAAATTAGCCAATGCAAAAAAGAGATGTAAACAGAAGAATATAGCTGGGCCTCAAGAAGGGCATGGATGCTGGAACTGGGAGCCATCAAGACTCCAGGAAGCTCTGAGTCCTGTCTGTTGCTTGTTTCTGCTGCTTCATGACATAACCATAATGAAGCACTATGCTTCACATTTGCTCCTTTAAAAACAAAAACCTGTTCTCTGTTTTTAAAGAGTATTTATTTATTTACTTGGCTGTGCTGGGTCTTAGTCACACAGGGGTCGTTTTTAAACGGTATGCGAACTCTCAGTGGCAGCTTTGAAACCTAGTTTCTTGACCAGGAATTAAACCCTGAGTCTTAGCCACTGGACCACTAGGGAAGTCCTGCTTCTTTCTATAGACTGGATTTTTGTGGTTCTTCATCCACATGGCTGAGTATGACCAATTCACACAGCCTGGGTTTATATTTTATAGCTAAAGCCGCATGAGAAGTTAACTACCTTTTTTTTTTAATCTGAATTTCAGTTTCCTGAAATAGAGAATCTACTCACAGTCCAATCAGCTGTAGTTAGAGGGGAGGATCACGAAGTTTCCCAGTAAAAACGTGAGCACATGAGCCCACACCCAAGAAACTGAGGCGGGGGAGGAGTGTTAAGTTTTAAGAGAAATGGAAAGGAAGAAGATGGTTCCTAGGCGGAACAGATATCCAACATTGTTTTTTATGTTTGTTATTAGTCTAGAGATTTATGTATATATACACACACACTATATAGGAGGAAGGGAAGGAATTTTTTTTTTTAGCCATGCCACACGGTATGTGGGATCTTAGTTGTGGGATCACAAACCCAGGCTGTGTGCTCAATCACTTCAGTCGAGTCTGACTCTTTGCCACCATATGGACTGAGCCAGGCTCCTCTCTCCATAGGATTGTCCTGGAATACTGGAGTGAGTTGCCATGCCCTTCTTCAAGGAATCTTCCTGACCCAGGGATCAAACCTGCATCTCTTGGATCTCCTGCACTGGCAGGTGGGTTCTTTACCACTAGTGCCACCAGACCAGGATCAAACCCTTCCGTTCTGCAGTGGAAGCACAGAGTCCTAATCACTGGACTGTCAAGGAAGTCCCAGGAAGAAATTTTTAATTTCTAATTGTCACAATCCTACAAAGTATTATTATCCTCATTATAAGCTGAGGAAAGTGAGACTGAGAGAAGTTTAATTACCAGCTCAAGATCAAAGCTGGTGAATGACCAAATTTGGGTTCAAATCTGTTTGATTCCCAAACCTGTGTTCTTGTCCCTTTACCAAAACGGTGCTGGTCTGGACTCTGCTGGAAGCAGACTGTCCCAAAGACTCGAGTGCAGGTAGCTTGTTTGAGAATTGACCCCAGGGAACAGACTGTGAGAGACAAGCGGAATGACCCCAGCAAGGAGGGAAAGCCCATCCATGGATCTTCAAATGGCAACCATTATACCTACTGGGCTTCCCAGGTGGTAAAGAATTGGCCTGCCAATGCAGGAAACATAGCAGATGTGCGTTCAGTCCCTGGGTTGGCAAGATCCCCGGGAGGAGGAAATGGCAACCCACTCCAGTATTCTTGCTGGGAGAATCCCATGGACAAAAGAGCCTGGTGGGCTGCAGTCCATGGGGTCGCAAAAAGTTGGACACGACTGAAGTTACTGAGCATGCACATACTCTTGAGTATCTGCTGCTGGATCCTGTGGAAGTTTTTGAATCACCTTACAGAATACACCTCAGAACGAGCCACCCTGGGGTCAGAAGTGGGGGAAGCATTTTTCCATGAGCTCCTGTCTCTCAATGGACAAGGGTGGCCCTAGAGAGCCTGGTTTCCAGATTGTACGTGCCACATTGAAGGCCAGATGGTTCTCACTGGAATCCTTTGCTCCCACTCCAGCGTAACCCTGGGGCCAGAACCGGGAGTTGGCAGCACAGGCTCAAAGCGAGGTGCTGTCAGGTTATATCTGCACAAGGCTAGTAAAAGCTATGCAGGACGGGCACCGGTGGCAGCTTCTGAAATAAATGGTGAAATTGAGGAGACATGAGTGGCGCCCAGAGGCTGTGAGACACATTGACCAGTTAAAATGAGACAGTGGAATGCGCATCTCGAATGTTCATTCATTCATTCATTCATGCTAATGCCAGGTACTCATGGCGTGCAAGAGAAGTTGAAGTGAGTCTAGGTGAGCGTCAAATACTGCAGAAAGGAAAGAGACAGTGTGATAGTGTTTTATGGAATTGCTTACATAAAAATATGCAAAGGGCAGTAAAAACAAGGAATAGAGACACCTGATGCATTGTGTGTGTGTGAGAAGGGCATGTCCTTCTTCTAGAGCTTAGTAATTTTTGAAAACATTTTTATTGAGAGTGTATTTTTTAAAAAATAATTATCTGGCTGTGCCACAGGATCCTGTCATGGCACACAGGATCTTTAGTTGCAGCCTATGAACTCTTGTGGTCTGTAGGAGCTAGTTCCCCAACCAGGGATCAAACCCTGGACATTCTGCATTGGGAGCATGGAGTCTTAGCCACTGAACCAAGGAAGTCCCCCTTATTGGCATGTAGTTGATTTGACCTCAGTCTTGAATGATGAATGATAACCATCTTGAATGATGAATGATAGCCAGTTGGGGAATTGGGAGAAATCTGAATATTGACTGCATATTCCAATTAAATTTTAGTATTTTGGTGTTAATTTTCCTGAGTATGCTCATTGTGTTCTGATTATGTAAGAGAATGCTTTCTTTTTAGGACTTAACTTGCTGAGCAGTTTAAGAATGTCATTTCAGTTCACTCGCTTAGTCCTGTCTGACTCTTTGCGACCTTATAAACTACGGCACGCCATTCTCCCATCACCAACTCCCAGGGCTTGCTCAAACTCATGTCCATCGAGTCAGTGATGCTATCCAACCATCTCATCTTCTGTCATCCCCTTCTCCTGCCTTCAGTATTTCCTAGCATCAGGGTCTTTTCCAGTGAGTCAGTTCTTTGCATCAGGTGGCCAAAGTATTGGAACTTCAGCATCAGTGCTTCCAATGAATATTCAGTCGATTTCCTTTAGGATTGACTGGTTTGATCTCCTTGCAGTCCAAGGGACTCTCAAGTCTTCTCTAACACCACAGTTCAAAAGCATCAGTTCTTCAGCATCAGCTTTCTTTATGGTCCATCTTTCACATCCATTCATGACTACTGGAAAAACCATAACTTTGACTAGACAGACCTTTGTTGGCAAAATGTCTCTGCTTTTTAAAACACTGTCTAGGTTGCTCATAGCTTTTCTTCCAATGAGCAAGCGTCTTTTAATTTCGTGGGTGCAGTCACCATCTGCAGTGATTTGGGAGCCCAGGAAAATAAAGTCTGCCACTGTTTAAGAGTATAAAGTGTCCTAATGTCTGCAACTTCCTCTCAAATGATTCGGCAAAAGTAAACCCCTGTGGGTTGGGGCACTGGGGGGAAAGGAACACAGACGTGGCAGAATGTTAACAATTCATGAATGTAAGTGAAGGATGTATAGGTGTTTATTGTACTAAACGTTTTGAAATTTTCCAAATAAAAAAATTGGAGGGAAAAGTTAATCAACTGGGGCCCATGGGAAGAGGTTGGGAGAATGTGAGGAGGAGCAATCTGAGATTGTGACAGAGACACAAAGGCAGGGGGAAACTTGGGGCTTTTCAAAAATTGTGATGCCATAGTGTGGCCAAAATATATAGATATATATATATATATATCTAGGGAGAGAGAGAGAGAAAGGAGGTAAAAGGAGGTAAATGTATTTTCCTAGCATTCCCGTGGTTAAGAGTCCACCTTCCAGTGCAGGGGGTGAAGGTTCTATCCCAGCTTTTGGGAACTAAGATTTTATATGCCACTTGGCATGGCAAAAATAAGCATATACACACATACACACACTAAACTTTTTTTTAACTGCGAGCAGTTAGGTGTGACTGGAACACAGAATGTTCACTGGAGAGGAATGGCAAGCAAGGCCAGAGATGCTGGGAGCCACGTGGGCCTGTCTGGGCTGTGTCCTGAAGGCATCAGGCTGACACTGAAAGTGGCCACCCACCATCTGTGTTTTATGTGATCACATTAGCGGCTGGTTAGCAAGAATGAATTAGAATGGGGCAAAATTTTGGCGGAAAAATGAGTTCATAAGAAATCATGAACTAGTTCCGATGACAAAATTCTGTAGGCCTAAAGGAAAACGGTGCCAAAGATAAAGGGGAGAAGACCACTCTGAGACTCCACAGGATAGAAGAATCACTGGGCTTGGTAAATCAATTTCAGTAAGTTTGTGAGAAAACCAACTTAGTTCACTTCTATGAATCTTTTAAACCCAAAGGAAAAAGCAAGATTTGTGAAGGATAAAATTAGTTCTAAAACTTCTTTAGCCATGACGGATAAATTTAAGAGATTGATTTATACATCAGGGTTTATTTATCTTTCAACAGCATATCTGATAGTCCTCGGCATAGAGTAAGGACTCAACAAACTTTTGAAGTTGTTTTCAGAAATCAGGACAGTGGATAGTAAAATGCTTCCTTCAGTTGCTGAGCCTCAGGGGCATGTGCTCTGTGTTTTGTTCATGTTTTCTCTCTGAGGGCTAAGCATTTGGTGAACATCTGTCTCCTAACACCTGTTGGGCTGGTTGGCATGCAGTCTGCACTGAGCACGTGCCAGGGTTGTGCCGCTTAAAGTACCTGCACTTTTTAAAATCTAACAGCTGTGTCTAGACTTGTGACTTGTCTTCTACCAGCTAGTTCACTGTCTCAGTTTAAAAAGTACAGGTATTTCTACTTCTTAGTAAGCTTAATACATGAAATGTGTATTTACATATAACTACAAAGTAGGAAACCTTTATATTTCACATAACATGAACTCTCCATGTAAAATTTCCTCTCAGAAGCGATGTTTATGCTTGAGAAGCAGTGACAGAATAAATATGGTACTGACGCCAAGCTCACCTAGACATTGCTCATACTCTGACAAAGGGAGAGGCGGCCTGGGTGTAACATCAGAAGGTCCCTAGAGGAGGGAGCAGTCCTTTGGTGGGTACTGAGCTGAACAAATGCCTGCTAAGTCACTTCAGTCATGTCTGACTCTGTGCGACCCCCTGGGCTGCAGCCTACCAGACTCCTCAATGCATGGGATTCTCCAGGCAAGAATACTGGAGTGGGTTGCCGTGCCCTCCTCCAGGGGATCTTCCCGACCCAGGGATAGAGCCTGTGTCTCTTATGTCTCCTGCATTGGCAGGTGGGCTCTTTACCACTAGCGCCACCTGGGAAGCCCCAAGCTGAACAGAGGACACAGGTAAATGAGAGGCAGTTACTGAAAGATTCCCTAAGCCAGGGAAACACGGAAGAAGCCAGGACTCAATCTAGATTTTCTGGCCCTGACGTCCCTCCCCCATCCTGTTAGGAAAGCATGTACTCTCCTCCCACTCGGCCACAGACCCATTACACCTGTCTCTCTGCTCTCCTCCTCTGACTTTCATAAGCCCTGTGAGAGCTACCCCCTTGTGTTCCTAGCATTCAGCACAATCTAGTGCGAGGCCAGCACCCCACTCCAGTACTCTTGCCTGGAAAATCCTATGGACAGAGGAGCCTGGTAGGCTGCTGTCCATGGGGTCGCTACGAGTCTGACACAACTGAGCGACTTCCCATTCCCTTTTCACGTTCATGCACTGGAGAAGGAAATGGCAACCCACTCCAGTGTTCTTGCCTAGAGAATCCCAGGGACGGGGGAGCCTGGTGGGCTGCCATCTATGGGGTCGCACAGAGTCGGACATGACTGAAGCGGCTTAACAGCAGCAGTGCGAGGCCAGAACGCTGTAGCTTTTACATACATGAATGAAATATGGACCAGTGAACATGTACGACTTCCCACAAGGGTCGCAGGTCCCTGCAGTGGTAATAGGACTGGCGTCAACCCTTTTCTTTGTAACCAGTTTCCCTTTTGTGTTTTAAAGAAAACATGAAATTTTAAAATAGTATTCACACATGTTCTATTTGGAGTCTTTCCGGTAAATATGAATATTAACTTGTTGAATCATCTAAGCTCACATGCTCTACAAGTTAGTGTTTATTACTCAGGTGTTTTGAGCTTCCTGGTGGCTCGTTGGTAAAGAATCTGCCTGCAGTACAGGAGCCGCAGGACACTTGAGTTCCATCCCTGAGTCAGGAAGACACCCTGGAGAAAGGCATGGCAACTCACTCCAGTATTCTGGTCTGGAGAATCCTGTGGACAGAGGAGCCTGGCAGGCTACAATCCACAGGGTCACAGAGAGTCGGACACGACTGAAATGACTGAGCATGCGTGCATTCAAGTGTTTTAGGATCAGCCAGATACAAGGATACAGCCTGTCTGGCCAGATCTTTCTCCAGTTCTTTTGATTTCAGTAAAACTAAAATTCTGGGATACCGAGAGAGAAAGCATTGAAAGGGGCTCACACTGTCTCTTTTATTTACTATTAGAGACTCTTAATAGTGACCGCTTCCAGCTCTCTGCACAATGGCCATGGCTGTCCAAGGTCAGCACTTCCAAAACAGTGGTTCATTCAGTCTCAGGGATCCTGAGGATTTAGTCCATGATCACAGCACGGCTCTGCCGGCAGCTGCTTCCCTGGAAGAAGTGTTCTGACTCTTATATGTCCCTTGGGGCAACAACTCCAGGTCCTGAGTGACACCTTCTCACAAGTTGGTGGAAACACTGAGAAGCAACCAAGCGTAATTCTGGGCAAAGAACGACTACTCTCATAAGAATTTTGCAAACAATACATAGTCTCTTTTTGTTACAATGAGTATAATTTATCTTTGGGGAAAGAGGTACACAGATCTTCATGTAGTTTGCATACTAGTCACTGCTTATTAATAAAATAGTCTTCCTGGTGGAAAGAAAAGAATATTTGTGATGTCCTTGTTTTCCATGACCGGTGCGTATGTCACGATTTAGAAACCTGAAACCTAGTGGCACTCCTCTGGCAAATTCTGTTAGAAAAACGCCTTGACATAAAATACAACAAATGATGAGAAAAGGGCTTTCCATTGTTGAGCGAGAATTTTTACTTTTTCCTAGACACAAATACTTTATTTTTTTTTTTTTCTAGATGCTTAAATCCTGTTTGTAAAGACTCTTTTCTCATGATATTAGGCAGCTGTTGCAATAATAATGCCTTGTAATAAATCACCCCAAACACAGTGATTTACATCAATATCTGTTTATTCTCATACAACTCAAGGTTGACCAGGGTCTAACTTGTATAGATGGGCTCAACTGGTTTGCTCTGCTTCAGGCTGTGGGTAAAGTATCTTAACATTTAGTCAACTGAAAATAACCTTGCCTTATGTTGCTGTTATTTAGTTTTGTCCAACTTTGTGACCCCATGAACTGTAGCCCACCTAGCTTCTCTCTCCATGGGATTTCCCAGGCAAGAATGCTAGAGTTGTTGCCATTTCCTTCTCCAGGGGAATCTTCCCGACCCAGAAATCAAACCTGCGTGTTCTGCTGGGGAGGTGGATTCTTTACCGCTGAGCCACCTGGGAAGCCCTAACCCTGCCCTATGCATAATTATTAAACTTGCACTAAGAAAGTTCAGCAGCAATATTTTTCAGGAAATGAAAAGGTAAAGTAAGAAAATAACTAGAATGAGTGTCTTACCTGCAGAAAGGTCTCAAACAATATTCAGAAAAAGAATAAGGCAATAGACTTTTAAAAATCAGAGATGATAAAATTTTATGAAAACTGTAACATTTAGGAACAAATCTTGGGGAAATTCTGCTTGACAAAGCTTAACAACAGACTGCTTTTTACCCACTCACTGTGTTGTTAGTCACATTAAGAACGTTCTCAGGAGGACTTCCAGTTTAACATAGCAGTTAGAACATGTTTATTTCTGCTCCCTGCCTAAAACCCATTGTAAAGGAACAGACCAGTATAGTAAACAGATAGTAAAGAAGTAGAATAGGTATAAATACATTTTAGAAGATGGAAGACAGATGGATAAGTGGTAATTAACAGTAGAAAGCTGAAACCTACTGCCTACAAGTGTGTTTGCTGCAGTGGGGACTGTTGTTGCTGTTCAGTCACTAAGTCTGGTCCAACTCTTTACGACTCCATGAACTGCAGCATGCCAGGCTTCCTTGTCCTTCACCATCTCCTGGAGTTTGCTAAACTCATGTCCATTGAGTTGATGATGCCATCCAACCATCTCATCCTCTGTCACCTCCTTCCCCCGGCATCAGAGTCTTTTCCAAGGAGTTGGCTCTTCACATCAGGTGGCCAAAGTATTAGCCAAGTGAAAGCGAAAGTCGCTTATTCGTGTCCAGTCTATACAGTCCATGGAATTCTCCAGGCCAGAATACTGGAGTGGGTAGCCTATCCCTTCTCCAGGGGATTCTCCTCACCCAGGAATCAAACTGGGGTCTCCTGCATTGCAGGCAGATTCTTAGTATTGGTTAAGTCAAATTTCAAGAAATGGGGATCTTGGAGTACCTCTGAAACTGGGTTTTGGGTGAGATTGGAAATTAAAGAATTACTGTGAATTTTAAAATTATATAAAAGTAATCAAAATTTTAGACCCTTTATCCAGCAGTATAGTTAAGAAACTACTTCTCCCCAGACATGAAACATTGGGCTCACTCTCCAGCACTGCCTAATTGATTTTCTGGGGTGATGGAAATGTTTTATATCAGAGTCATCCATCATCAAATGGCTAAACAGTCAATGTGAGGAACTGTATTTCTCATTTAATTTCAGTTCATTTGAATTTAACTAGCTGCATGTGGCTAGTGGCTACCATATTGGACAGTGCTTTAGACTCATGCATACCAAACACTACTGAGAACAAGGATGATGTATCTTGCTGAGAAACACGGAAAATAAGAAAACTTCATCCCGAAGGGTGAGATCTCTCAATCCTTTCTATTGGTTGGAGCCCAGAGTGAAGGCTTTCTTTCTGAGGAAATACCTGCCAAAGAGGAAAAGTCTATAAATTGACATTTTGTTGTCCACCTACAGCATATCTGGCAATCTCATGACCCTACAACAAGTGCTCCCTCACACACGGATCTCTCTGGTTTTAAGTGCCTCACTCTTAAATATGATGAGGCAGCCAAGGAAAAGCTGCCCGGCCAAAAAGGATGAATACAAACAGGAAGACATGAGCTGAAACCAAATAGTACAGAGAACATAAGAAAAAAATTTCTCTAAACTGAAAACGCAAAGATTCAAATTGAAAAGGTTCACAGAGTCACCAGGCAAAAAGTGAAAAAGATCATGCCAGCCAACAGAAGTACCTACATCTGTTCATCAAAGGCCAGGTTTAGCTTTGTAACAACATCATGTGTAATGGCCAAAAAATGAAAACAAGCAAGAGTCCATCAACATTAAAGTTGGATAAACCAAGTTTAGTATGTTCTATAGTGGAACAAGAATGAATTAATTACCGTTGCATAGATGAATATTGCAAACTTAATGGTGAATAAAAAAGACCACTAGCAAAAGAGTACATGTTGTCTGATTTCATTTATACAAAAATTCAAATAGGCAAACTGATGTATGATGTTAGAAATTAGGAGAGTGGTGGGACTTCCCTGGTGGTCCATTGGCTAAGACTCTGTACTCCCAAGCAACACAGGGGGCCCAAGTTTGATTCCTGGTCAGGGAACTAGATCCCACATGCCACAACTAAAAATCCCACCTGCTGCAACTAAGACCCAGCACAGTCAAATAAATAAAATAAAAATAAATGTGAAAAAGGAAAAGAAAAAATCCTTAACATCCTACCAACCTTTAAAAATAGAAAAAAAAGAAATGAGAGTGGTTACCCCAAGGGCAAGAAGTAGTGGCTGGAAGCATGCTCTTGGTAGCAGTCTGTTTCTTAATCTTAAGTACTGGTTATACAGTGTGCATGCCTGTTCAGTTGTGACTGACTCTTTGCAACCCATGGACTTCAGCCCACCAGGCTCTTCTGGAATTTTCCAGGCAAGAATACTGGAGTGGGTTACTATTTCCTCCTCCAGGGGAATCACAGAGATCGAACCTGTATCTTCTGTGTCTCTTGCATTAGCAGGTGGATTCTTTACCACTGAGCCACCTGGGAAGCCCCAGTTACACAGTGTATTTGTTCATTTTGTAAAAATTCATCAAGTTGATCTTTATGATCTATGCTATCTTCTCTTTAGTAAAAAGCTTACATTTCTAAAAATTCTATGACCAAGTACATCATAATGAAATTTAGACCAGAAAGAGAGGAGATGCTAAAAGCTTTGAGTATAACTGGGTAGAAGTGAAGAGATAAAAAGGATCAAGACAGAAAACAATCCCACTTCTTTAATGTTGGAAACCACAAGACGACAGATACATAACGGACATAACATTCTGAGGGAAGATTATTTCCAGCATGTCAATCAAATTCCACCAAAGCACAGTGTCAAAAAATTTACCACCCATGCACTCTTCCACAGGAGGTTTCTAGAAAATATGCTTCACAAACAGAGAACAGGGAAGACAGAGGATCCAGAAGGCAGAAAAGAAGGAGATGATGGTTTTAAAAAAAAAAAAGCCCCAAACCATAGTCAGTGGCAGGCTTGGCGGTGAATCTGGACCATGGACAGAGGTCCAAAACGAACAAGAGTAGCCTGAGATGTGGGAGCAGGTTTACTCTCTTGGAGAACAGAGTGAAAAATTGTGACAGACACATAGAAATCGAAGCAAACGAAAGCAGAAGATGTACAAGGAAGGAGATGTCCTGATGGTACACCACAGTGAACATATTAACACCACAGCCCCCTGTGTTGCTTGGGAGTACAGAGTCTTAGCCAATGGACCACCAGGGAAGTTCTACCACTCTCCTAATTTCTGACATCATACATCAGTTTGCCTATTTGAATTTTTGTATAAATGAAATCAGACAACTTGTACTCTTTTGCTAGTGGTCTTTTTTATTCACCATTAAGTTTGCAGTATTCATCTATGTAGTGGTAATAATAATATGTCATAAACATATTTATTTACATAGATAGTTAAGAATATAAATATATAAAATAAAACATGTATAGTAACTGATTAAAAATAAAATAGTAACTCGGGCATGCTGAGTGAAAATAAAAGTTCCACATTTAAGAAAAGAATCTAAATAATGAATATTTACTTAATTTTTTAAAAACCTTCTTACTAGGAGATTAGAAAGATGTGCCTTGTACTAAGAGGAAGAAGTTGGGGAAAAAAGTTTGAATCCTAATAGCCTGTGATAGGAAGTCAATACTATATATGCACTACACACATGTATTACTTAGATAATTGATTTTTTAAAATACTGATTATGAAAAGGAAAATAATTGGTCCATCTGCAGTATTGCCGTAACTTTTATTTAGCTGGAGAAAATAGTTTTCCTTCAGAAAGGAAACTTTTGAATGTGCTTTTTTTGATTCAGTTCTGGAAAGCACAATGTGAGAAAATGAAATTTAAATCGTGCTTCTGTTTTCTAAATTGTTATTTGTAATAATTCCAAGAGTGGATTTAGACTGAGTGTTTGCATAGCTTCTGCCCATAGTATATTCCTGGTCATAATTGTGGGGGTGGGGAATAGAAAAAGAGTATATTAATTCTAACAAGTGAGAGGATAAGATTGAGTAAGCTTGGTACCCAGATGAGAACATCTTTTGTGGTTTTCCTGCTGAAGCAGTTAATCATGTTTTTCCAAAGTCCCAAATGATTGAAATAATCATGAAGGGAAACAGCGTTCATGTTCCTCTTCTGTGACTAGCGTTTCTCTTCTTTCCAGCTTAGAGAAAGTAGGAACGCACTGATACACACCTTCTTTCAATGAAGTCTTTGATTCCTCAGGGTATTGAATTTCAGAAGAAATTCCCTATCCTTTTCAGGATATACACTCTATTTTCCAAATCTTGACAATTCTGAACCTTCAGAATGAACTACGTAAACATGGAGGATGCCCCTGATCTTGCCTGCATGCTGACAAAGCACCAGTTTGTCCCACCACTCTGTCAAGGCCAAGGGTCTAAAGTTTGTGATCGTTCTATGAAAGGACAGAAAGAGAAAGCCCAAACGGGAAGGGTTGTACAGACCAGTCTCTTTATCCAAGCTGTCATTACCGGAGTCCCTGTGGGAAAAACTAGCAAACAATGGAATGCTGATTTGGGAAGTCAGTCCTCATTTAGACACCTCTCTGCTCTTAACACATGGAAGCCACTGAACAGCCTCTACAGTGCTGTAAGCATTAGACTGTGTACATGAAGTCAGCAGCAGAGCAAAAATGCAAATCTTTGAAAAGATAGAGAAGTATCATGGAGTTTATGAAAGTGATGTTAGGAAACAGCTTGAATCACTGGTAAGAGTAGACCAACAGTTATAAAATAAAAGAATTGATAAAGATGATAATATGCTTTAAAAATGAATGATGGAAATATTTTTAAATTTGGGAGGCTTTGGGAAAATTGATCAGCTTCTCTTTGTGAAAAACTGATCATTTCAATGATCAAGCTGTGCAATTCAAAAACTATGAAGTAGAGAGTGCTATATTGTGCTAGCAAACATTTCATTAGAAAAATACACTCTTGAAAGTTAATAATTTATTCACCTTGTTTATTCTGAGAACTGGTGATTTTTGAAATTAAATATAAAATTTGATCAACTTGAAATAAACATTTTCATTATATTTAGGTTATTAAACTTTTTTTTCCTGAAAGATTGATTACAAAATTTAGCCCTGATTCAAGTGAATTCATTTTAAGTGGCATTTTCTGGTATCAGTTTTTTCCTTAGGTATAAGCATCTCCTCTAGTACTTTAAATGTATTTTATAAGTGTTTCTGTTATTTTTCACATCGATTAGTGTTTATGCTTAATAAGTATGCGGCATGACTCAATCAGTTCAGTTCAGTCGCTCAGTCGTGTCCGACTCTTTGTGACCCCATGAACCACAGCACACCAGGCCTCCCTGTCCATTACCAACTGCTGGAGTCTACCCAAACCAATGTCCATTGAGTCAGTGATGCCATCCAACCATCTCATCCTCTGTCGTCCCCTTTTCCTCCTGCCCTCAATCTTTAGGGTCTTTCCCAATGAGTCAGCTTTTCGCATCAGGTGGCCAAGGGATTGGAGTTTCAGCTTCAGCATCTGTCCTTCCAATGAACACCCATGACTGATCTCCTTTAGTATGGACTGGTTGGATCTCCTAGCAGTCCAAGGGACTCTCGAAAGTCTTCTCCAACACCACAATTCAAAAGCATCAATTCTTTGGCACTCAGCTTTCTTTATAGTCCAACTCTCACATCCATACGTGACTCAATAGTGCAGCCTATAGTAAAATTAACACTTTTTATATAAAGAGAGCAGCCAACACTAAACATACCCTTTTATTTACTTAATATTAGAGATATAGAAGTGAATAAGATATATTTCCTGCCTTCATAGAGCTCACAGTCTAGCAGGGAAAACAAAATGATACAAACAGCAGCAATGCAAGAACTCAATAAAATGTACAGAAATGTAATAGAAGGAGAGGTTATCTCAGGGCTTAAAGGAAGTGTTTTCCTTAGAGAAGAGGGACTTTAAAACAGATCTTTGCATATTATTTTGACCCACCAAAGAATTATCCTCACTGCTGATTTGCATTTTGATATTCTGCCCTTGGCTTTAATTAAAGGGAATTGCCTAGTGGCTCAGACAGTAAAGAATCTGCCTGCAACGTGGGAAACCTGGGTTCGATCCCTGGGTCAGGAAGATCCCCTGCAGAAGGAAATGGCTACCCACTCCAGTATTCTTGCCTCGAGAATCCATCCCATGGACAGAGGAGGCCAGTGGGCTACAGTCCATGGGGTCACAAAAGAGTCAGACATGACCTAGCAACCAACACTAACCCTATGAGAAATAAATTAGTATGTTTATTTTATGTATAATTATATAGAATAAATTATATATTCATTAATTAATAGATGTATATTTATTAATAAACACTATAGTTGTGAAAATTTTATTAAATTTATTACATAATTTTATATAAATGTAAATGTCTACTAATCTGTAAATTATATATATTTATTTTATATATAACGACAGACAATGAGATGGTTGAATGGCATCACCAACTCAGTGGACATGAGTTTAAGCAAGCTACAGGAGATAGTGAAGGACATGGAAGCCTGGCATGCTGTAGTCCGTGGGGTCACAAAGACTTGGACATGACTGAGCAACTGAACAACAGCTATATATATATATACACATATATATGTAGACCATGTTCCTACAGCAATTTTATATACATATATATCAGATAGAGTCAGACACTTTCTGTATATATATATACACACATATATATGTATATATTGCTGAATATATATATATACATATATATATGTATATATGGAATATATATGTATAAAACAACTATATATAGAGAGAGACCATGTTCCTTCAGCAATTATATATATTTTATATATATATATATATATATAAAAATAAAATCGCTGAAGGAACATGATCTAGAACATTGTCTTCTCTGTCACTTTTAGGAAATCTGCCTCATGCAAGTAGGATCCCAGGCTTGGGCACCTTGCCCAGAGGTATGTGGACAGGAAAGCCAGGCTGAATGCAGGAGTGAATGTCACTGGTCCTAAGGCTAAGGAAAGGATGAATACACTATCAAGCCAAGGAGGGACCAATAAGGAAACCCAGAGAAGAGTTAAACAGTTTTCACAAAGGGTTGTAGACCAATGAGAGCAAGTTTCTCAGCTAAGGAGGTAACTGCGGCTATTTCTCCTATGGGTGATTGTAGCTGTAGACCAGATGGGAAGGGACAATAGCTCACTCCTTATGATTCTTTAGAACTTAGGGCTCAGTTCATTTCAGTTCAATCGCTCAGTCGTTTCCGACTCTTTAACCGCAGCACGCTAGGCCTCCCTGTCCGTCACCAACTCCCGGAGTCCACCCAAACCCATGTTCATTGAGTCGATGATGCCATCCAACCATTTAGCATTAGGAAAGACCTTATACCCTTAGGAAAGTGTCTGATTCTATCTGATAAGAAAATTATGTATCTGATCAAGTTTCACCTCTTAACTTTCTTTTTTCAATTGTAAAATACAGATAACAGAATTTACCATCTTAATCATTTTCAAGTGTACAGTTTAAGTAGTGTTGAGTGTATTCACGTCGCACTGCAGTGACTTCTTCAGAACTTTTTCATCTTGCAGAACTGAAACTTTGTGATCTCTGTGTCAACAACAATTGCCCATTTCCCCCACCCCAGCCCCTGGCAGCCACCATTCTGCTTTCTGTTTCAGTGATTTCAACTATATTAGATACCTTATTATATTTTAGATGAATGGTTCAGTTCAGTTCAGTCACTCAGTCATATCCGACTCTTTGCAACCCCAAGAACCGCAGCACGCCAGACCTCCCTGTCCATCACCAACTCCTGGAGTCCACTCAAACCCATTTCCATTGAGTTGGTGATGCTATCCAACCATCTCATCCTCTGTTGTCCCCTTCTCCTCCTGCCCTCAATCTTTCCAGCATCAGGGCCTTTTCCAGTGAGTCAGCTCTTCGCATCAGGTGGCCAAAGTATTGGAGTTTCAGCTTTAGCATCAGTCCTTCCAGTGAACACCCAGGACTGATCTCCTTTAGGATGGACTGGTTGGATCTCCTGAGAGTCTTCTCCAACACCACAGTACAAAAGCATCAATTCTTTGGCGCTCAGCTTTCTTTATAGTCCAACTCTCAATCCGTACATGACCACTGGAAAAACCATAGCCTTGACTAGACAGACCTTCGTTGGCAAAGTAATGTCTCTGCTGTTTAATATGCTGCCTAGGTTGGTCATAACTTTCCTTCCAAGGAGTAAGCGTCTTTTAATTTCATGGCTGCAGTCACCATCTGCAGTGATTTTGGAGCCCAGAAAAATAAAGTCTGACACTGTTTCCCCATCTATTTCCCATGAGGTGATGGGACCAGATGCTATGATCTTAGTTTTCTGAATGTTGAGCTTTAAGCCAACTGTTTCGCTCTCCTCTTTCACTTTCATCAAGAGGCTTTTTAGTTCCTCTTCACTTTCTGCCATAAGGGTAGTGTCCTGAGGTTACTGATATTTTCCAGTCCTGAGATTATTGATATTTCTCCCAGCAATCTTGATTCCAGCTTGTGCTTCCTCCAGCCCAGCGTTTCTCATGATGTATTCTGCATATAAGTTAAATAAGCAGGGTAACAATATACAACCTTGACGTACTCCTTTTCCTATTTGGAACCAGTCTGTTGTTCTATGTCCAGTTCTCACTGTTGCTTCCTGACCTGCATACAGGTTTCTCAAGAGACAAGTCAGGTGGTCTGATATTCCCATCTCTTTAAGAATTTTCCACAGTTTATTGTGATCCACACAGTCAAAGTCTTTGGCATAGTCAATAAAGCAGAAATAGATGTTTTTCTGGAACTCTCTTCCTTTTTCCATGATCCAGCAGATGTTGGCAATTTNGAGGCAGGTCAGGTGGTCTGGTATTCCCATCTCTTGAAGAATTTTCCACAGTTTATTGTGATCCACACAGTCAAAGTCTTTGGCATAGTCAATAAAGCAGAAATAGATGTTTTTCTGGAACTCTCTTCCTTTTTCCATGATCCAGCAGATGTTGGCAATTTGATCTCTGGTTCCTCTGCCTTTTCTAAAACCAGCTTGAACATCTGGAAGTTCACGGTTCACGTATTGCTGAAGCCTGGCTTGGAGTATTTTAAACATTACTTTACTAGCGTGTGAGATGAGTGCAATTGTGCAGTAGTTGGAGCATTCTTTGGCATTGCCTTCCTTTGGGATTAGAATGAAAACTGACCTTTTCCAGTCCTGTGGCCACTGCTGAGTTTTTCAAATTTGCTGGCATATAGAGTGCAGCACTTTCACAGCATCATCTTTCAGGATTTGAAATAGCTCAACTGGAATTCCATCACCTTCACTAGCTTTGTTCGTAGTGATGCTTTCTAAGGCCCACTTGACTTCACATTTCAGGATGTCTGGCTCTAGGTGAGTGATCACACCATCGTGATTATCTTGGTCGTGAAGATCTTTTTTGTACAGTTCTTCTGTGTATTTTTGCCACCTCTTCTTAATATCTTCTGCTTCTGTTAGGTCCATACCATTTCTGTCCTTTATTGAGCCCATCTTTGCATGAAATGTTCCCTTGGTATCTCTAATTTTCTTGAAGAGATCTCTAGTCTTTCCCATTCTGTTGTTTTCCTCTATATCTTTTCATTGATCACTGACGAAGGCTTTCTTATCTCTTCTTGCTATTCTTTGGAACTCTGCGTTCAAATGGGTATATCTTTCCTTCTCTTCTTTGCTTTTGGCTTTCCTTCTTTTCACAGCTATTTGTAAGGCCTCCTCAGACAGCCATTTCTGCATTTCATTTAGGGTAATGTCCTCAAGGTTCGTCCATTGTAGCAGGTGTCAGTAAGCCTCCCTGTAAGGTTGAATAATGTTCCATTGTATAAACACTTTGTGGACATTTGGGTTGCTTCCACCTTTTGGGGGCTGTGAATAATTCTGTTATGAACATGGGAATGAAAGTGTTTCTTTGAGGTAGTGCTTTCAGTTCTTTTGGATGTATACGCAGAAGTGGGATTGCTGAGTCCTGTGTTTTCCATGGAGAATGCACCATTTTATAGTTTCACCAGCAGTGCACAAACATTCCAGTTTCTCCACATCAACACTTGATATTTTCTGTTTTGGGTTTTTTGGTGGGGGTTGTTTGTTTGCATAGTAGTCATTCTCCTGGTGGGAGGTGATATCTCATTGTGGTTTGGATTAGCATTTCTCTGATGATTAATAATGGTGAGAATCTGAGTGTCTTTTCATATGCTTGTTGGCCATTTGTAGATTATCTTTGGAGAAATGTCTATTTAAATCTTTTGCCTGTTTTTAAATCAGGTTATTTGATTTTTAGTGTGGTTGTGTTGTAGGGGCTCATTATATATTCTGAATATTGACCTCTTACAAAATATATGGTTTGCAAATTCTGTTGATTGTGACCTTTGATGTACAGAACTTTATAAGTTTGATGATATATTTTTGCTTTTTTTGCCTGTGCTTTTTTAAAAAAAATTTTGGTGGCATATCCAAGAAATCCAATGTTATGAAGCTTTTCCCTTGTGTTTTTCTCTAGGAGTTTTATAGTCTTAAGTCTTACATTTAGGTCTTTAATCCCTTTTGAGATAATTTTTGTATACAGGGTCCAATTTTATTATTTTGCATGTGAATATTGTTTTCCTGACACCATTTGTTGAAGGTACTGTTTTTTCCCCATTAAGTAGTCTTGAGTCCCTTGTTCAAGATCATTTAACCATTTAGGCAAGGGTTTATTTCGGACTTTCTATCCTTTTCCTTTGGTCCATATGTCTGTCCTTAATCCCCTTTTGGCTTTGGTGGTCAGGAAGCTTTCAGGCTAAATTTAGGGGTTAGCTGCAACATTTCTGTGGACCTTCATGATTTGAAAGTTTATGTTCTTTGTTTCTTGCCTCCACCTTGAACTTCTCTTATTTAAGTTTTCTCTGGTCCAGAATCTTCCTTTATTTTTCTGTTTATTAAGACACTGTGATAAGTTCTTGTTTTAAATATTTATTTTGGCTGCACTGGGTCTTAGTTGAGGCTCTTGGTCAGGATCTTTGTTGTGCCATGCAGACTTCTTAGTTACGACATATAGGATCTAGTTCCCTGACCAGGGATCAAACCCAGGCCCTCTGCATTGGGAGTCTTAGCCACTGGACCCCCCGGAAAGTCCCCTGTGAGAAGTTCTTACCATGAAGTTGGTATCCTTTCCAGATAGAATAAAGCATCATATCAGCCACGTTAATCAATCTGTCGGTCAGACACGGCCACCAGAATGCTCACAAAGTCCTTGAAGAGGCCTGGCCTCTCACATGGGACAGCACAGGACAGGATTTATGTCACGACACAACATTAAAGGCTAAGGGACAGAAAAGGAAGAGGTCTGTGTAGGGCAGAATGTCCAAGGCAGGTTGCACTTCAGCTGGGCCTGTAAGGAATGCTATTCTGTGCACTGATAACCTCGAGGTTACAATGAACAGAGCTTTCACTTAAAGACGTGAGCCCTGTGAAGGTACAATGAGAGGCGGGACTGAACCTGGCCTAGGCCGTAGCACAGGATTTGACTGAAGACTTGTGAAGTGGCTGAGACCGAGTGGGTGAAAGGGGAGCAGCTCATGAAGGAACTTGAATACAGAGTAAGGAATTTGAATGGTCTTTCATCGTTTTTTCTGGCCACCCACCTGAGGGTATGAATATGATCTTATCCAGGATATAGAGCAGAGTTTTCATACTGGGGTTTTGGTGGCATTATTTTTTTATGAAAGAAAATTTCACAATGTTTTGCATGCAGCAAACGTTTAAGTATTGTGTCACTGCACTACTGTTTCAGTAGCGTATGTGTGCATGCAGCCGGGTCACAAGGTGAAATGTTTTTCTGACCGAGAATTAGGTAATCAAAGACACTGGTATAGAAGAAACGCATTGTTCTGTTATGGAGTTTTTTTTTTTTTTTTTTTTGCCATGCCACGTGGCGAGTAGGATCTTAGTTCCCCAACCAGGGATCGAACCCACACTCCCTGCAATGGAAAAAAGTGAAAGTGTTTGTCCCTCAGTCATGTATGACTCTGTATGCCTCCATGGACTGTGGCCTGCCAGGTTCCTCTGTCCATAGAATTCTCCAGTCAAGAATTCTGGAGTGGGTTGCCATTCCCTTCTTCAGGGGATCCTCCCAACCCAGGGATCCAACTGGGGTCTCCTGCATTACAGGCAGATTCTTTACCATTGAGCCACCAGGGAAGGCCAAGTCTTAAGCACTGGACTGCAGGGAAGTCCCCTGTTTCTTTTCTTTTTTAAGTCACACTGAAATACGTATATGACTACACATGGGGCTTCTGGTCAACCTTTGGCAACTAGTGTTACTTCATCAGTTTTTGTAAACTCACCAGCAAGGGAAGGTAAAAGGTAATGTGTTAGTACTTTTGTGGGTAAACATGATCTGACTCTCCCCCCCACCACGACCACAGTAGTTAATTTCTTCATATTTCTAAAAAGGAGAGGGCTCTGGTCTGGGAACCTCTTAATTTATCCCTTCTAAATGGTGTAGATTTCTTTACCCCAGCCCTCTGGCTTTCCTGGTTAGTCAATGGCTGGTCTGGAAAGAGCATAAGGGGTTCAAGACCACCCATCTTGTTCCCCCACCTGAAAAAGGACATTTCACGTTCACATTTGGCAAGTGATGGGAGCCCTGAGTCCAAAGTTTTATGCAGAATACAGCCTCGGAAGTGAGTTGCCTGGATGCTGGTGTTGTAGCACATGGAGTTCCCTGCTTGGGATCAGGTTGTTAAGATCACAGGGGCATAAGATGCTGTAAAAGTGTCTGCCTTCTCCATTTAGTTTTACTAGAGTCCATAAATCCTCTGACAGTTTCTGTAAACTGTTCTTCTCAACCTTAAATAAAGTTGTTTTGTTTTTTTTTTTTCATTAACACCTGGTTTGCTTTTTAAAAATTTTTGCTGTGTGAGGTAGGGCAGGGGGAGAGTGTAGATCTGGGGGCTTCAGAAGGTGTTCCAGTGTGAGGGGAAGAACATGAGGTTTTCATCAGTAGATGTGTCTGACTTTGAATGCTGACTTCACCAAATATTTGGTTGTTGTGTAATTTTTTAAAAAGTTACTTTTAAGTTTTGATTCACACACAGGTAAATGGAATACTGCTACGTTGCGGGCTCGTCTGAGCATTAAATCCTAACAGCACGGCACCCGGCACAGGTCCTGACTCAGTAAAGGGTACCTGCTTATCTCCTGTCCCGTGTCTTTTTATATCACAATGAATGGGAGCCTCTTTTCCAGCAGTATTTAAGGGAGCTCTGGATGCTACATGGCGATGGTGGCCCTCAGGAAGGGACTGTCCATGGGAAGAAGGAGCTAGGAGACAGTTGTGCTTCACCCATAGAGCCAAGTCACCTCTGAGCCATCTCAGACTCATGGACCCCTGGGGAGGGTGAGTAGAGGCCCAGTGGTGAGAGCTCTCACCCAGTATTCAGGCTTCACTCCCCCAACTGCACTCCTCTGGAGCTCCATCACCTCCTAGATGGAAGGGGAGCAGCTCCACCCTGCATTAGCTGAAGGGCAAGGTGGGAGGAGGGTTTCCCCGGTGGCTCAGGAGTAAAGAACCTTCCTGCCAATGCAAGAGATGTGAAAGATCCCCTGGAGGAGGGCAACCCACTCCAGTATTCTTATCTGGAGAATCCCACAGACAGAAGAGCCTGATGGGCTACAGTCCATAGGGTCCCAAAGAGTCAGACCCGACTGAGGCAACTGAGCACACAAGGCGAGACGAGGCCGAAGGCTTTGTCCATCCTCCATCTCTGCCAGCGCTCCCTGTCCTCAAAGTCTCTCGGAACGGAAGCTTCAGTTCTAGCAGACAGGAGCCCGTGGGGCTAAGGCCCCAGCACAAGGATCACCGCCCCCCCAAGTCAGGGTCCTGCTGTTTCCTGACTGGAGTAGCTGTTCCTTCCTGCCCTCTTCCCCCTCCTTGGAGAGGGGAAGGCAGCCCACCTGATCCACAGCCGCAGTGGATCCTGCCCTGCACGATCCTCTGAGCTCTCAGGCCGCGTGCAGGAAACACAGGCCCTGTGGCCCTCGGCGATCTCTCCAGCTGAGAAGCCTGCGTGGCTGTGGGAGGCAAAGCAGAGGACCAGCAGCAAGAGGCGCTGGAAATGCTGAGATCAGAAACGAGTGGCTCATGGGAGCGAAGACTTCAAGACTGATAGTGATCTGAGAAGCTGGGGCAGAACGGGGCCAGGTGTTCCTGAACTGTTGGAACACTTGTGGAAACGGCCAGAGAATAAAGGCCTTCTCTGACCCAGCCCTCCCGCGGGGAGGCGTGTGATGTATAGGAGCCGGTCGGGGGTGGGGGAAGCATGAGCTCTGGTGTCAGCCTGACCAGCCCCCTTTCTGGGTATTTGCCTTGTGACTTGAGTCGCAACAGCCGCAGGAAGGCTGGGACAGTAGTTGTTGCTGCTCAGGTGTGTTGAGATCTCACTGTGTGTCAAGCTCTTTAGGTGCTTTGTAGCCACTGTCTTCCAACATCCCTGTGAGGTCATTACTATTGTTATCTCTGTTTTGGTTGGTTGGTTTTGGGCTTTTTGTCACTGTTGTTTGTTTTTTGGTCGAGCCATGTGGCATGTGGGATCTTAGTTCCCCAATCAGGGATTGAACCCATGTTGCCTGCATTGGAAGCACAGTCTTAACCACTGGACCACCAGGAAAGATTAGTTATCTCTATTTTATAGATAAGAAATCTGATACATGCAAATTAGATGCCCATAGGTGGAACGAGTATCACCGTTCTCTCATCCTCCCTCTCTCAACCTTCACTTCTTGCCGAAAGTCCCTCCAAGCCATCACAGACTTTAGCAGGACCTGCTAAATGGGAATTTAATAGAGCTGGAGAAATAATGAATAATTCACATCAAATCTGTGGTATACAGTGGGTGTTCAGTAACTGTAAATTTTCCTCCATGACAATGACTCGTAATGAAATAATTTTTTTTTTAAAAAGGGAACAAAAGGCATTAGGTACAAGGATATAACCTGGAAGCCAACTTCATGTCCAACAATAGGAAAAGGTTTAGCACTTTATGACTGAATATTATACAGCAGCTAAAATATTTATGAAAACAATATAAAGTAGAAAGTTTTATAATGTTAGATCCATAAATAGATACAAAATAGTATATGCATGTTGATTAAAACAATATAAAACAGACTAACGTAAAGTAAAGGGTTTGGAAGAAAAATATAATAATTAAAAGTTGTTAGACATAGGTTATTTGGAGTTGTTATGTTGTTGTTCAGTCGCTAAATCAAGTCTGATTCTTTGTGACCCCATGAACTGCAGAACACCAGGCTTCCCTGTCCTTCACTATTTCTCGGAGCTTGCTCAGACTCAAATCCATTGAATTGATGATGCCATCCAACCATCTCGTCCTATCATCCCCTTCTCCTCCTACCTTCGGTCTTTCCCAGCATCAAGGTCTTTCCCAGCGCATCAGCTCTTCACATCAGGTGGCCAGAGGCTTGGAGCTTGGGTACTGCCTTCCTGTTGAAAAAACAACAGAAACAAAGCAGTGCCAGGAGCTACCAGTGCCAGCCGCTGGCAGCGTGATCAGGATAGCCTCAGTGGTGTGCAAAGGACACCAGTCCTCTTTTTAAAAATTAAGTGAGTTTTGGCTTCATTGCCTCTCAGGCTTTCTCTGGTTGCCGCGAGCGGGGCCCACTCTTCACTGCAGTGTGTGGGCTTCTCTTGTTGCGACGTGCAGACTTCAGCAGTTGCGGTCCATGGGCTCAGTAGTTGTGGCACATGGGCTTAGCTATTCCAAAGCATGTGGAATCTTCCAAGACCAGGGATCGAACCTGTGTCTCCTGCGTTGGCAGGCAGACTCTTAACCATGGACCACCAGGGAAGTTCTACACCAATCCTTTTCAACACTCGGCATCTGCAGAGTGGGCCCTGCCAGTAACATCATTTTGTTGTTGTTATACTACAAATGTAACACATCTTTGGGAAGAATTGTGAAAAAAAACCTTGGCTTCAGTAGACATACCACATGCTAATCAACCTGCTGCACTCTGTAACTCCAGTAATGTTTCATGGTCCAGTGACTGGAAGTAGACTTTCCTAGTGAGAAAAGAAAGCTTCGTTTAAAGGCCTTTTCTCTTCAGTAACGTGCAGATTTTCTCTAACTGGAAAAGAACGCTGCTGTAGCACTTAACCTCCAAGGAGATTATTTCATAAAATATTGATTTTTTTACACATAAAGGAGATAATTCATGAATAGAAAATGTAAGCATAGGCAAAAATTCTTCCAGTCTCTTAGTTTTATGAACACTAAAAATTATGAATCCACCTTACCAAACAAAGCTGCCATCTACTATACCTATTGGGAGGCAGACAGACCTAGAATATTATTCTTCCTTAGTGTTACAATTCCAAAAACAGATGTGCTGAAAAGCAACTAACCAGGACTGCGCAGCCTTTTACTATAAGCAGTGAAGGCAAATCTAGGACTTCATTGCAAATTATAGACTTTTTTTTTGCCTCTGTACTTCACAAGCTGCAACTGGGCCTTTTCCCAAAATCAGACTCAGCTGTCTGAGTCTGAACTGTCTCAGGTCAATAAGTTTCACTAGCTATTACTGTTTTTTGAAAACCAGTAAGGTTACATCACCAAAAAGGATATGGCAGTACTATGTCCTGTACCAGACTCCTCCCTCCCTCTGTATTTTACCAATAATCCACCGTCATTCTTGACCTTACTCTGTAGCAGATAGCTATGTTGAAGTTAGACCAGCCTGGTGTGTAGAAGTGCCATGGTCCCAGAAGCTAAAATAGAAGCATATTAGTTCACCTGCCTGTCCTCTGCATTGACAGTGGATTCTCAACCACTGGACCACCAGGGAGACTCTAGAATTCTGTACTAAATGGGTAGATACAGTATGTAATTTTATCTCAAGCTATTATGTGGAGAAAAACTGGTGCAATGCAAAGGCTATTAGTAATAATACTACTGTGTTTTCTACAAATGAAACCAGAGCTGAACTCTAGCAAGGATCAGTTCAGACCTTAGTTGACTTATTACAAACATCTATGAAATCAAGATGCTTCTTATAAAATGAAGATTCTCACAGTCTGTTGGCCAGGCTACAGTTGTCATTGCATACTTATCCACGAACATCAAAAACACCAGTGTCCAGACTTGAAAAATGGGTGTCAGTTGCTGGCAATAAAATCCACGAAGGAAGAGTGAAGCACTGTTTGAATCCCTCGGAACCAAATGTTTATGGGAAAGGGAGTGGGGGAAATGATAAATCACCACGTGCTTGGCAGTATTCTTGAAGTAGAAATCAAAAATAGGCAAGCCAGAGTCCAGCCCCAAGAGCTTTCAGTACTTTCAGATTCTGTTAGGAAATGCCACATTGCCAGTGTCCTTGATGGTACAAAGGATGACATTGAGTGAACAGGCAGTGACAGGATTCTGAGTCAAGCAAGCATTCAGAAGCCTGGGACGCTGAATGTGGCGATGAGTTAGGAATGTTAGAAATCAGTTTGTTTGGCCTGTATTCTTCCTTTCTGTGTCTGCAAGAGAATGATAGATATTTTAAAAATCTAAGTCTAAGGACAGCTTCATAAAGTAGAAAATAAAAATTGTAAATGATAAAGCGTCATATCATCGTTTAGTTGGTGGCCTTTTTTCTTTCTGAGTGCTGTATAATACAACGTTGCATCTTAGAATCAGACGTCTTATCCTTGGTACTATTTGGTACTTACTAAAGGCAGTTCTTGGGAATTCCCTGGCAGGCCAACAGTCAGTGATTTGTACTCTGCACTCTCACTGCTATGGGCCCAGGTTCAATCCCTGGTTGAGGAACTAAGATCCCACAAGCTATATGGCTCAGCCACAAAAAAAAGTAGTTCCTGAGAGTGGCAGGAAGTTCTACGTACAAAGTGACACATCTGTTTCAGTGATTCCAGCCGTGTGGGGCCAGGCCCAGCCCTGCCCACCTAGTCATCCATCAGAAAAAGGAAAGGAGGGGAAGGAGGAAGGAAGGAAACTATTTAATATAATTCTTGTTTCTCAAGATTGAAGCTGATACATGTTCTAGGACTCTCATAGAACCTTTGCTAGTGATATGAGTTCTGTGCTGCCGCCCGCTTACTCTGTGCCAGGCCCTGGCTAAGTGCTTATCATACCTTTTCCCATTGGCTTCTAATAACAACGATGTGAAAGATTTCCTGTTTTATAGAAAAAAAAACTGAGGTTAGGAAATATTAAATAACTCTCCCAGAGTCCTTCAGCAACTAACCGACAGAGCCAGGACTGGAATCCAGCTGACTCTTGACCGTTCTACTGGAATACCTTTATCTAAATTGTCTTAAAATCACAGACATTTAAACAAATGCAAAGTGAAAGAGGAAAAGGAAGATGGATGTAGAGGTTACATGGTAGTTGCAGACTTCTAGGCATTCTCTGATTACAGTAATGGTCAGCTCGGTCAGCCCTGCATTTTCCAGATTACAGGTAGGAGGTTGGAGCAAAGAGAAGTAAGAATCCACAGTTATGTGTTCCGACTTTCTCCTCCCGTAAATTCTGCCGATCAGCTGTAAAACTAATGATGTCTCTGTCTTCCACCTTTACTCTCCAAGCATTCTGCCTTTACTTCCGAGTGCTGAAATACCCGTAGAGAGACTACAAAGAATTTGAGGTGCAGAACCAGAACACAGATATCCTAAACTGAAATCCCCAGACATCGGGACTTCAGAGCTAAAAAGGATCTCTCAAATGAGCATACACCAAAACCATGCAGGAAGCTTTTTCCAGATCTTTTGAGTGAGAATCTCAAGGGAGTGGGTACAAGAACTAGATTCTCAGTGGTTCTCAAAATAGGCCTCCTGGACCAGCATCACCTGCATCGCTTGTTAGACATGAGATTCCTGGGCTCCACCCCCACACCTCTGGACCAGGGACTCTGAGGATGGGCCCAGCGGTCTGTGCTGGACAGAGCCTGCTGAAGTTCCTGAAGCCTGATAAAGTCTGAGAACCCCTGAATTAGAGCAAAAATATGGATAGAATCCTAAGCTTATTCCTCTTTTTTGGGAAGTCCATCACAACTCTATTTCAAATTCAATTTAAAAAATTTTCCTATTTTGTACTTGAAATCTCTTTTAGCATTTATAGTATTTCAAAGCACAAGAATCCTAGCCTCAAAATCTGAATGTATGCTGGTGGGGAAGGATGAGGGGAAGGGATAGTTAGGGAGTTTGGGATGGACTCCATATACACAGCTATCTTTAAAATGGATAACTAACAAGGTCCTACTGTAGAGCGTAGGGAACTCTGCTCAGTGTTATATGGCAGCCTGGATGGAGGGGAGCTTGAGGAAGAATGGATACATGTATATGTATGGCTGAGTCCCTTGACTGTCCACCTGAAACTGTCACAGCTTTGTTAATTGGCTACGCTCCAATATAAAATTAAAAAGTCTTAAAAAAAAACCTGAACCTATTCTACTCCCCTCCTTAGCAATGAGCATTGACTAAACATTGACTAAAAACACCTTTTGTTAAGGTATTTGCCAGCAGCGTTGTCTGCATTAAATTGTAGGGTATTTGATGACAGAAACCACCTTGTTTCAACTACTTCTGGAATATATCCACTTCGGTAATGCACAAATAGATAAAGGATTTCACTTAAACTGTTCTAGAAAATTCATTGGCACATTTCCTTTGCTGAATAGGTATTTTGTTAATAGAGTTGTTAAGCATCACTTTCCCAGTGTATTAGCTCTAGAGGAAAAAGTGACAAGTTGCTATAGCCAATAGGGAAAGAGGGAAGACACCTTTCTGCCTCCTGAATATCTTTTATAAATTCAATCTCTGAAACATTTCTTCCCCTATTAATATTTTGATATGATCTTTTGTCTGGGGAAGTGAAAATTTTGTTTAGGTCAGCATTTCCCAAATGGGGTTCCTGAAAGATGTCAGCTTGTTTCTCAAAGCAAAGGTTCTGTGGTAAATACATCTGGAGGATGGTGTATATATATATATATATATATATATATATTTTTTTTTTTTTTTTTTTAATTAGGAGAGCTTCCCTGGCCGTCCAGTGGTTAAGACTCCATGTTTGCAATGGAGGGGGTACAGGTTTGACTGATCCCCAGTTGGAGAACTAAGATCCCACAAGTCACAAGGCCAAAAAAATTAAATAGGTGGATTCCCTTCATGACTTCTTTAAGTTGTTAGTATGGTAATATATACTGCAAATCTCCAGGGGGTATGTATTTGCCAGATTTTTTAATAAAAATTGGGGAGGAACAAATCCATAAAGCATTGTTTCCAAGGACCTTCCGCATTGACACAGAAATATTTGTTATATAGAATTCTTCTTTATAATGGTAATTTATGCAGAGAAATTTTGCCTGTGCCTTCTTTTGATGATTACCTTAGTTTGCAAAATAATCCTACCAACTGATTTTTGTGTCCTCAAGCCACAGTGTATCTATGGGTATATGCACTGTGTCTCTGGGTGCATCTCTGCTTTAAGTAATTCTTTTTAGGTTTTATAAAAACACTGCTTCTGGAATATAATGTGTTTTAAGCAATTTAATAAATATAAAATGAGCTTGACAAATATTCAAATTAAGATCTTTGTTAAAAAATTTTTTATTTTGATTAAAGAGAAATCCTGTTGACATTTTGACCTTGTGATAGTTATTTCAATTATTAATGTTTTCTCAATGAATATTTATTGAATATAATGTTAAATAATGTTTTGCTCAATAATTAAGGCATTTAAAAGAAGTATTCGCTTTCTATTGCTGCATAATAAACATTTTCTCAGAGGCTTCAAACAACACCTAGCTCATAGTTCTATAGATCCAAAGTCTAGCTAGGCACGGCTGAGTTCTCGCTCAGTTCAGTTGAGTTCGGTCGCTTAGTCGTGTCCGACTCTTTGCGACCCCATGAATCACAGCACGCCAGGCCTCCCTGTCCGTCACCAACTCCCGGAGTTCACTCAGACTCACGTCCATCGAGTCAGTGATGCCATCCAGCCATCTCTTCCTCTGTCGTCTCCTCTCCTCCTGCCCCCAATCCCTCCCAGCATCAGTGTCTTTTCCAATGAGTCAGCTCTTCTCATGAGGTGGCCAAAGCTACTGGAGTTTCAGCTTTAGTATCATTCCTTCCAAAGCAATCCCAGGGCTGATCTCCTTCAGAACAGACTGGTTGGATCTCCTTGCAGTCCAAGGGACTCTCAAGAGTCTTTTCCAACACCACAGTTCAAAAGCATCAGTTCTTCAGCTCAGGATTTCACAAAGCAGAAATCCAGGTATCAGCCAATGTGAGCTCTTGTCTGGAGGCTCTGAGATTTCACTTTCAGACTCATTCAGGTCACTGGCAGAATCCAGTTTCTTGCGGCTGGATGACCAAGGTCCTTTTTTCTTGCTGATTGTCAGTAGGGTGTTGCTCTGTGGACCCCAAGGCTGGTTCCAGGTCTTTGTGGCCCCCTCTGCCTTCAAGCCAGTAAGGACATGTCCAGTCCTTCCTTGTGCTTTAAATCTCTGCGTCTTCTGCCTCTAGCCAGAGAAAACTCTCTGCTTTTTATGATTCGATAGGATTAAATCAGGCCCCACCAGGTAAGCTTCCTTTGTTAAAGACAGTAGCTGTCATCTGACATAACTCATCATGGTGGTAACCCCACACTCATGGATTCCACCCACATTTGTAGGGGAGAGGATCCCACTGGGATGAGAGTCACATGGAATCATCTTAGAATTCTACCTACACAAAGTATAAAGACACATTCCAGTTTTCCCCAAAGCTTAACAATTAGCCAGGAGCTAGATATGCAAGTATGAGCAGAATATAAACATTAAAATGACTGCTCCAATTAATGTCACAGCAGTTTATAGAAGTGTGACATCAGGACTGCGACCCCATGGACTGTAGCCTACCAGGCTCCTCTGTCCATGGGATTTTCCAAGCAATAGTACTGGAGTGGATTGCCATTTCCTTCTCCAGGGCATCTTCCTGACCCAGGAATTGAACCCGGGTCTCCTGCGTTGTAGACAGACGCTTTACCATCTGAGCCACAAGGGAAGTTAAACATTAAAATGAGCGCTCCAATTAATGTCACAGCAGTTTATAGAAGTGTGACATCAGGACTGCCCTCGCAGTCCGGTGGTTAAGACGTCACTCTCCCAATACAACAAGCTGAGTTTCGATCCCTGGTCTAGGTAGATCCTACATGCAGTGTGGTGAGATTTAAAAAAAAATGACATCAGTGGAATCAACTGGTTAGAAAAGTCACTTTGAGGGCTTCCCCCATGGCTCCATGGTGCAGAATCCTCCTTCCAGTACAAGAGACATGAGTTCAATCCCTTATCTGGGAAGATCCCACATGCCTTGGAACAGCTAAGCCCACGTACCATAACTACTGAGCCTGTGCTCTAGAGCCTGGGAGCCGCAACTGCTGAGCCCACGTGCCACTACTACTGAAGCCCCAGCACCCTAGAACCCATGCTCCACAGTAAAGGAAGCCACCAGGATGAGAAACCTGTGCACCACTAGAGAATAGCTGCCGTTTGCCACAACTCGAGAAAGCCTGTAGGCAGCAATGAAGACCCAGCACAACCAAAAATGAAACTAAATAATAATTTAAAAAATAATGAATAAATGAATAAAAAGTCGCTTAGGGGTTGGTTGGTTCGTTGGTTTTTTAAATTGTACTAGGCCCTGAGGGGTATTAAGAGCAATGGTTAACACTTATTAAGTTATGAGCTCAGGTTCTCTGCTGTTTGCATGAGGTTGCTCAGTCGTGTCTGACTCTTTGCAACCCCATGGACTGTAGCCTACCAGGCTCCTCGGTCCATGGGATTTTCCAGGCATGAATACTGGAGTGGGTTGCTGTGCTGTTTACCTGTACTATATTATTCAGTCTTTACAAAAATCCTGTAATTATTCCCATTTTACAGTTCAGGAAACAGAATTTAGAGAGGTGAACTCACTGGCCAGAGACACCAGGACCAGTGTCAAGCCAGTGGACCCCTCAGTATTCAGTGTAACAGATCTCTGTTAGCTGTGCCAGGCGCTTTGCTAGGTCCTTCTGAAACAAAGTGAAAGTCGCTCATTCATGTCTGACTCTTTGTGACCCCATGGACCCCATGGACGATAGTCCATGGAATTCTCCAGGCCAGAATACTGGAGAGGGTAGCCTTTCCCTTCTCCATGGGATCTTCCCAACCCAGGATCGAACCCAGGTCTCCCGCATTGCAGGCAGATTCTTTACCAGCTGAGCCACAAGGGAAGCTCAGCAATACTGGAGTGGGTAACCTATCCCTTCTCCAGCAGATCTTTCCAACCCAGGAAGCAAACCAGGGTCCCCTACATTGCAGGCAAATTCTTTACCAACTGAGCTTCAGGGAAACCAAAAGTAAGATACAATCCCTGCCCTCAGGACTTCACAATAAGAGGAAGCATAGAAGAAATAAATCATTGCCGTAGGGTAGGGAAGGGCTTCCCAAGCGGTTCAGTTGGTAAAGAATCCACCTGCAATACAGGAGACCCTGGTTCGATTCCTGGGTTGAAGAAATCCCCTGGAGAAGGGAATAGCTCCCACTCCAGTATTCTGGCCTGGAGAATTTCATGGGCTGAATAGTCCATGGGGTGGCAAAGAGTCGGACATAACTGAGCGACTTTAACTTTCACTTTCACTTCGGATTTATCCCATATTTAGGGAATCCATTGACTCTTCTTTGTTTTAAAATGTCTTTATTTATTATTATTTTTAAAATATTTATTTATTTGGCCATGCCAGGTCTTAGTTGCATCATGTGGAATCTGGTTCCCTGACCAGGGATCAAAACCAGGCCCCTGCATTGGGAGTGCTGAGTCTTAGCCATGGGACCACCAAGGAAGTCCCCATTGACTATTTTAAGCTGGACAATAATATGGACAGAATTGTACTCCCCCCAAAAGATAACTTTAACATTCAAGTGGAGGATGAGAAGACCAAGAAGAGAGCAAGGGTACCAGTTATTCATAGAAGACCACATCACAGCCTAGATGAGTGATGTCAAGGGCCTGGGATGCGAGGCAGAGCAGACAGTGTGAAGGCACAATGGAGACCTACTGACCGATAAGACCTAGAGCATGAACAAGAGGAGATTTTGAATGACTTCTGGGTCTGATTCAGTTTGTTGGGATGATGTTACCACTGATTGCCATTGAGAGGGAGGGAAAATTCAGTATTGTCCAAATCAAGGTTGAATCGTCTGTATTACGTCCACATATGGAGAGACATCCAAACATATACGCAGACCTAGCGATGTTGTGATGGACAAATGCGTGATGTACCCCTGGGGTGACTCCCTCAGCAGATGACTCTAGGGAGAGGGGAGTAAAACCAGAAGGGAATAGTGAAAGAGATCATCTGTAGAGCAAATGACAAATGCGTAGAGAGCCAACAGTTGGGGTAGCTAGAGAGAAAAAATGGAATCCAGATGAAGACAGTATCGTTGGTTTTCCAGTGGTGCACTCAGCGTGGAGCAATGCGGGGACCGTGGCCGCGAGGGGAGCAGAGTGACCCCCGCGAGGCCTTCCCAGAGCAAATTTACCTTGGTCACTTACCTGTGGTCCTGACACGCTTCCTTAGCCTCAGAAATCTGATTTATTTTGCTTACTGTTGTTGTTGAGTCACTAAGTCGTGTCTGACTCTTTGTGACCCCATGGACTGTAGCCCACCAGGCTTCTCTGTCCATGGGATTCTCCAGGCAAGAATACTGGAGTGGGTTGCCATTCTCTTCTCCAGGGGTTCTTCCCCACCCAGGGACTGAACCTGCATATCTTGCATCTCCTGCATTGGCAGGCGGATTCTTTACCACTGAGCCACCATGGAAGCTCAAATAAATATTATTATTATTTTTAAAAAGTAGCTGCTGCTCAACAAGCAGGAGGAAACAGTGAACCTGGTTTAGAGACAGAGCGTGATCAGAGGTGTGAGCAAAGGGGGCCTGAGGAGCAAGATGCAGACAACATCCACCCACTCAGCCCACCAGAATGCTCTCCTGCATCCACATCCAGAACCCAACAAGTTTGAGGTCTGACAAAAAACAACAAAATTCTGTAAAGCAATTATCTTTCGATTAAAAAAATATTAACTTAAAAAAAAAAAAAACAATGATTCCAGCACAGTGAACAGCCTGTCAGAGTCTGGCACTGCCACTTTGGTTCACTGCATACATTTAACAAAGTGAAGAGTGAGCAACTTCCTTAAAATTCCAACCTGTAGGCTCATCTAGACTCTTTTCCTTTCTCGGCTCTCTTAGGAAGACATGTTCCTGATAGAGGCAGGGAGTTTTGAAGATTAAAAAATAGAATTCTGAGGGAAACTCAGCATAGTGGGAAGGAGGGAAGAGTGTGGAGAAGAGCAGCTCTCTGCATTAACAAGCATTTATTAAGCACTTACTGTATGCCTGCACACCACTTAGGGCTTCCCAGGTGGTGCTAGTGCTAAAGAACCCTGGGTTGGGAAGACCCCCTGGAAGAGGAAATGGCAACCAACCCACTCCAGTATTCTTGCCTGGAGAATCCCATGGACAGAGGGAGCTTGGTGGGCTATAGTCCACGGGATTGCCAAGAGTCGGACACAACTGAACTGACATCGCATGTAGCACATACGCCTGAGGTTGTATGAGAAGCAGTAGAGGCTACAAAAGCTATGTAATGAGGAGCCAGATTTTACTGTAAGAAATAACCAGAAGCAAGTAACATATAAGGGTGTATGGCTGAGCTGCTAAGCCCATGTGTAGAGAGCAGCAGTATTTAGGTTACAAACTAAGCAGTGGGCCTGTGGAAGCCGCAGAAAGAAAACAACGGGGTCAGGAGGGCAGAAAAAGCTTAGCTTGAAAGGAATAGGCAAACTGGAGCCAGTAAGTTTAGTAACAGCTTCCAGAAGGATTTATCCTTCCCCACTCCCCCACCCCCAGAGGTTTATTCTTTGCAAAACACTTTCATGTGTATTAATCTCATTTTAGCCCTGACACAATCCAGCAGGGGAGGCAAGGTGGGGATTCTAAAGGGGGAAAGAATTTGAGAGAGATTTATGATGTAGAAATGGCAGGATTTGATGACCAATTAATCTTCTCGTTGAGGGTGAGGGAAGAGCCACGATGACCCACCCTCCCTGCTCACTCATTCACTCACAGAAGCATTCAGACAACAAATCCTTCTCAGGAATTGGCGCTGCACCCCATCCAGGCACTGGTGCTGGGTTTCCAGCTTCCTACTGTGGATAGTCAAGGCTATGGTTTTTCCTGTGGTCATGTATGGATGTGAGAGTTGGACTGTGAAGAAGGCTGATCGCTGAAGAATTGATGCTTTTGAACTGTGGTGTTGGAGAAGACTCTTGAAAGTCCCTTGGACTGCAAGGAGATCCAACCAGTCCATTCTGAAGGAGATCAGCCCTAGAATTTCTTTGGAGGGAATGATGCTAAAGCTGAAACTCCAGTACTTTGGCCACCTCATGCGAAGAGTTGACTCATTGGAAAAGACTCTGATGCTGGGAGGGATTGGGGGCAGGAGGAGAAGGGGACGACCAAGGATGAGATGGCTGGATGGCATCACGGACTCGATGGACGTGAGTCTGGGTGACCTCTGGGAGCTGGTGATGGACAGGGAGGCCTGGTGTGCTGCGATTCTTGGGGTTGCAAACAGTTGGACACGACTGAGCGACTGAACTGAACTGGGGCTGCCACATAGATCTGGTGCCTCAGCCTACATAGGAAGACCGCCCGATGCCGGTTGTGAATTCAGGTTGCCTGTGGACAACCTGACAAGTAGGTGCAACTGACAAGTAGGCAATTTTGCAGAGAAGTTTGGCTCTTTCAGGGAAAAGGCCTGGGATATGAACCCAATTTGGAATTATTAGCTATAGGTTATAGGTTAATAATTAGCTATAGGTTAATAGTTATTATTATAGGTGAGAGTTAAAACTGAGAGCAGATTAGATGACCGGAGAGACCTTGGTTAAGACATTTAACAACGATGAGCTTCCTTATCATAGATCAAATGAACATGGAAACAGCAAAGCATTACATAAACAGAAAATATTATTGGGACTTGCTTGGTGGTCCAGTGGTTAGGACTCAGCACTCTCACTCTAAGAGGTCAATCCCTGGCTGGGGAGCTAAGATCCCGCAAGCCGAGAGGTGTGTGGCCAAAAACAGAAAGTGTTATTACTGAAGTCTCATCACTCTAGCATCAGCATCTTCTCTAACAAATTCTTCAGAGAAGGCCAGACTTCTGCACTAACATTCCTCTGTTATCTCATTTTCATCACACAGACACCCCCCACCCCAGGCAGAGGTCAAGAGCTAAATAAGAATAGGTCTTGATATCCGGACTTTGAGTAGAAACTAAGAATATTAGACTAATTCATAAGTGTATCTTAGGTATGAAAGGCGCATCTGATCAGGAACTGAGAAGCAGGAAGACAATGCAAAGCAGAATGGTTGTGCTGCTGCTCAGCCTGTTTTCTAAAAAACACAACTAATGAATCATTCATGGGCAAAAAATACTTTCAGATATTCTGACCATTGAAAAGTGAGGGGGAGGGGGAATTTAGAGAAATTTGAGAGGAAAATTCAAGTTGCGACCCCTGATTGTTAAAATGAAAGATCGAGGCAAAGCCAGGATCCCTTTAAAAATATTCATAGCAAAAGTGGAGGAGCACTGTTAGCACTCCTAAAATTTAGGAGCACTGTTTTGATTGAGTACAAGGATGTAATAGGTGTCAAAGAGGTTCTTTCTGTGTTTGTTTGTTTTTTTTGTTTTTATTTTTAAGAAAAAATACCTTTTGGTCATTTGCAGCTCCGTGAGACTATGGATTAAAAACAACTTTCACAGATTAATCTTTATTTTTGTGGATGATGTTAGTATAACTAACTCCATGGGTTAGGAGCTGACTGGGAATAGGAAGGGGACACATTTAGATTCAATTTAAAATTTTTCATACTGTAGGATATGGGAGCAGTGGCTCAGTGCCACATCCAGTGAGTCATTGAGTTTTCTGGCTTGTGTTAGTTGTGTAGGTACATCCACTGTGCCGATAACCCCATGTCTCAGAGGTTAAACAAGGGGAGAAAGATGGGTCACCTTCTGCTAGAAATGTGCTTATCTACTCTTTGCAAAGCAAGGTGGGGTTGTTTCCTGAAATTTTAATTCTTAAAGCCTCAAAAATTCAAACTGCAATAGTAGTCTTCCTCAGTCCACAGCCATTGGTGTGAAGAGTCAATTTGTGTTTCTGCAATGACAGAAACTGAAGGAATCAGCTCCTTTTCCCCCTCTTTCAGTCATTCATCAAACGTTTATTGAGGCCTCTGGATGTGCCAGACTTTGTGCTCATGACTAGGGACAGGGCATCAGTTCAGTTCAGTCGCTCAATTGTGTCCGACTCTTTGCGACCCCATGAATTGCAGCACGCCAGGCCTCCCTGTTCATCACCATCTCCCGGAGATCACTCAGACTCACGTCCATTGAGTCCGTGATGCCATCCAGCCATCTCATCCTCGGTCGTCCCCTTCTCCTCCTGCCCCCAATCCCTCCCAGCATCAGAGACTTTTCCAATGAGTCAACTCTTCGCATGAGGTGGCCAAAGTACCAGAGTTTCAGCTTTAGCATCATTTCTTCCAAAGATATCCCAGGGCTGATCTCCTTCAGAATGGACTGGTTGGATCTCCTTGCAGTCCAAGGGACTCTCAAGAGGCTTCTCCAACACCACAGTTCAAAAGCATCAATTCTTCAGCGATCAGCCTTCTTCACAGTCCAACTCTCACATCCATACATGACCACAGGAAAAACCATAGCCTTGACTAGACGGACCTTAGTCGGCAAAGTAATGTCTCTGCTTTTGAAAATGCTATCTAGGTTGGACATAACTTTTCTTCCAAGGAGTAAGCGTCTTCTAATTTCATGGCTGCAGTCACCATCAGCAGTGATTTTGGAGTCTAAAAAAATAAAGTCTGACACTGTTTCCACTGTTTACCATCTATTTGCCGTGAAGTGATGGAACCAAATGCCATGATCTTAGTTTTCTGAATGTTGAGCTTTAAGCCAACTTTTTCACTCTCCTCTTTCACCTTCATCAAAATGTAGGTATAACAATAAAATTACAGGTAAATCAGAATGTTGTTACTTCAGAATGTTGTTGTTACATACAAAAAAATATAAAATAAAATTTGCATATATCCCATTTATCTGTTCTAATAACTTCCAAACTATTCTTCACACTATAGCCAGAATGCCCACATCATCTCTTGTTTAAAATACTTTAGTGATTTTGAAATTTTCTTAGAATAAACATGAAGTTCATCCAGCACAGTTTGTAAGGAGCTGAATGGTGTGACCTTTTCCTACCTCTCTAGCCTCATTTCACAGAAGGCAATGGCACCCCACTCCAGTATTCTTGCCTGGAAAATCCTATGGACAGAGGAGCCTGGTAGGCTGCAGTCCATGGGGTCGCTAAGAGTCAGACACGACTGAGCGACTTCACTTTCACTTTTCACTTTCATGTATTGGAGAAGGAAATGGCAACCCACTCCAGTGTTCTTGCCTGGAGAATCCCAGGGATGGGGGAGCCTTGTGGGCTGCTGTCTATGGGGTCGCACAGAGTCGGACACGACTGAAGCGACTTAGCAGCAGCAGCAGCAGTTCCTTTGTTTTTTTGTTTGTTTTTGCCTAAGTTTTAATACCTTCAATTTCTGGAACACACACTGACACTGTCCCACCACCTGGCACCTCACAGGGCCTTTGTCTACGTTGTTTTCTCCTATTGAAAAGCTTCTTGACCACCCTCCAATTCTGACTAGTTAATTCTTCATGTTTCTGTTAACTTATTACTGATACCTTTTCAGGCATACCTTCCTGAGTCTTGGTCCTCCCAAACTTGGTTAAACCTCCCAGCAAGTATCTGTCCTGTTTATAATTCTTATTTAGTTGTAGTCTACACTTATATATGTGATTGCTTGGTGAGGGTGTGAGTAGGAAACTCTGTCTGCTTTTTCTTGCTATAGTATCTGTATCCTTGGTTCTTGATATAGTACCTGAGATTCAGGAAATATTCTTTAATTAAAGTTTAATGAAATGAGTAAGTAAATTTCATACTTGTTTTATATCTCCTCATTCCTATATATCATTAACATCTATATTAGTTGAGCTTGTTTTACTTTGGAAGAGATTTTATGATTCCCCTCTAGGAACCTGATTTTGTGTTTTAATATTTCTGGATCAAGAAGTTCTTTCTTTCACCAGGCTTAAATTCCTATTGCTGAAATAAAAACTCATTTAAAACAACCACTCTCAGTAGCTAGAAAGAACAACTGGTTACAATATTTGAGATACAGAATTTGTTTCCATATCAGTGAAGTACATTTTCTAATATCATTTCACTATCTTATTTTTCTTTTGATTTTGACTTTAGGCCACCTTTCAACTCAACAAATCTTTAAGGATTATGGAACATTGACAGTTATTTAGTTATGTGTTTACTTGTTTATTTTTAAGGACATGAATTGGCACTAATACCAAAGTAATCCTAAATACTGTAGAATCATATATTAGTAAGGGCTAGCCAACATCCTTTGAAGGCTCCCTTTTACCATGGGCCCACTCAAAAAATAGGTCCTTTCCTAATTAAAATATGTTCAGTTTCTCAGATTGTCCTGGTGCTTTCTTAGCAGGAATGAGGGGAATTTCATAAGGAGATTGGAAGTCTCCTATTCCACACAAACAAAAATTGGCAATCTTTATCTCTTTTGACAGCTGGTGGCATCTTTCTGAAAAGCTTTCAAAGCATAGATCATTTCTTCATAATGAAACCTGTGTGTTCACATACAGTGGGTTGAAATTCTTATCTTATGCTACAGTAAAATGCTCTAATTTCAAGTCACAAAAGGATTCTGTACCCTTTACTTAGGAGAGCTGTGCAATTTGCCCATAAATAGACTGTTCAGCACCATTAGTGCATACTGTAAGTGTGCAGTGACATCATAACCTTTTCAACCTTTCCAACCTTGAATGTGTTTTTTCCCTTTGAAGAATGACAAATGACAAAGGGGTGACTGAGCCCCCCAAGCAATATTTTTGCCTTTAAGGATGAACTTGGGGACTTTAGCTTGATCCCCTCACAGGAGGGAAAAAAAAAA